>ML681963.1:129344915-129447267 GCA_007922195.1 Podocnemis expansa
ATATACCTCTCCACTTTAGTTTCCACTTCATGCATCTGATGAAGTGGATTGAAGCCCATGAAAGTTTATGCTCAAAGAAATCTGTTAAGCTATAAGGTGCCACAGGACTCTCACTGCTTTTATTATACAGAGGATCAGACTAGATTGTAATGGTCCCTTTTGATCTTAAAGTTTATGGGTATGTCCACACAGGCTTCTTATTTCGAAACAACAGAGGTTGTTTTGAAATAAGAAGTGGCAGGTCCACACAATGCACAATTATTTTGAAACCATTAAACCTCACATCTAATTGAAATAGCCGTTGTTTCGAAATGGTTTTTTCGAAACAACGGCGTTTGGACACATTGTTTCGAAACAACACCATTTTTTCAAAACAACTGTTTCAAAACAACATGTCCGAATGGCCTTGTTTCGAAATAACCATTTCAAAACAACAGCTATTTCGAAAGCAGCTTTCCCTTAATTCGAATTAACAAAGTGTTAATTCGAATTAACTTATTTCTGAATAAGGACTTTATTTCGAAATAACTCATTTCAAAATGGATTATTTCAAAATAATGATGTATGTGTGGACATAGCCTATAAGTCTGACATTGATATGACTATGTAAAGTGCATAAAGTTAAGTGTTTGTAAGACCACAGCCTTAGTTGTTTTGCAGAGGCTAAGTATAATGATCTTTAGTAAATAGTAGGCATATTGAAAAAAGGCAGGCTATTGTCACACAGGCAAACCTTTGCTCTAATGGCTTGTAGAAGTTGAGTGAAGGAGTTGAGTGAATAAACAATATTTTAGGTTGTATATTTCAGGTAGAACCAAACATTTAATTCAACCTGAAACAAATGTTTTGTTTTGATTTGGAGCATTTTAATATTTAATTTATAATTACAAAAAGAATAATAAAGGAAAACGTGAAACAAAGTGATTTTGAATTGAAACATTTCATTTAAATACTGCAGAGAAAAATGTGTTTTGAGATTTTGCATTCAGTGAAATTGACACAGTCTTCGAGTCTGCATTTTTTGCCAAAAAATAAATATGTGGTCAAAAACGTTACCCATCCTCAACTGAAAGTAGTTTTGCTTCTGTTGTGTCACTGAAACTTTTTTTTTTTTTTTTTTTTTTTTTTTAATACTTCCCCTACACCAGGGGCGTTGCTGCCCCGGGGAGGGACCTGGGGCCCTGGTCCAGGTCCCACCCCCGGCCCGCAGGCCCCACCCCCAGCCCACAGGCCCCTGGCTGGGGTCAGGGCCAGAAGTCGCCGCGCCACCACAGGCAGCTAGGCCCTGCATCCCCAGCCAGGGATGGGGCCGGAAGCAGCTGTGGGCGCCTGGGCCCCACATCCCCAACTGGGGACGGGGCTGCCGCGGCTGGCCAGGTCCTGGATCCCCGGTTGGGGATGGGGCCGCCGCGGCCATCGGTGGCTGGGCCCCGGATCTCTGGCTCAATTGGGCTGGAAACTGGGAGAAGGGTGGCCCCATCTGATCCGGGGCACTGGTGCTGGGATTCGGGGCATGTGCCCCGCGCCAGCGACGCCCCTGCCCTACACTGTCTGTATTTTTGGGAATCTTTTCTTTCTTTTTATCAACATGCTGCTGCAGCTGTCATGAGACTTCCTTTTTAGCAGCTTCTATTAACATAAATCCTTTTTCCTCACCTCTGTGGATCAGGCAAAGTCATTGTATCTGTTTTTAGAGACAATATTGGAAGAAAGGAAGGTCATGGTTTAAAGAGGCCTCCTGGAAGATCACGTAGATGTGAAGAACTATCCCTTTGAATCCCACTTTCTCTTTTCTTTAGAAAGCAGCTTTTGTAACTTTTGATTTTTGTATTAAAGCCTATTGTTCCAAGTTTAATTTTCTTCTGGAGGTGGAATGTATCTACTGGGCTCCACCTCTTTCTTCCTTTCCCAAACTCACATTATGCACGTTCTGTGTTTGTAGCAACATCCATCTTACTCATTTTAAATTAGTTTTGCTTAATATTTCAGGCACGACACAACCTCATCCTTCCACCTCAGCAGTTGTGTTATCTGTGTCATTTCTTCTCATCACCTCACAAAATGTTTAAAGTTTGCAGCTATCTGAGCTAAAAACCTCAACAGCAAACTACCCAGATCCAAAAGGTAAAATTCTTCCTTCCTGCTGTTTAGAGTCAAGTGGTGAATAGTGGCTGAAGGTTGGAACCAGAGAGACGCTTGGTAGAACGTTGGTTATGTAAGGAGTCAGTCACATAATTATGTTCTGAATGCAAGTTTGGATGTGCTTACATCATGGGGGTTAGTTTGGGGCTCTCCTAATTAAAATGATCCAATTAAGGATTTCAAGAATTATTTAACCCACAGTCTATAGTTTATTGCTATTGTCTTCAAACCTGGTACAATTCATACCTGGGTCTGTCACGCACATAGGGCTAAATTAATGAATAAGCCTTAGGGGCTGCAACGCAGGGCCCTGACCTAAGGGAACCCTGAAAAAAGCCAGCCCTATCTGGCTGTTCCCTGCTTCCAGGGAGGCACTGCTTGGAAGGAATGTGGGAGAGACTTTCCTACCCCCCGCTCCAGGTAGCAATGCCTGCCAGTCACACTCCCCACCTGCATGGGAGGGTTTGGCTCCAGGCTGCTCCCAGATGAGCTGGCTGTGATTCCTCATCCACCCCACCCAGGGAGGCTGCTGGCAGGGTGCTGAAAGCAGCCTACACTGGGCTGAGGTTGGGACCTCGACCCCTGGGAACCAGAGCCACAAAGGGGGCTGAGTGTGTTGGGGAGGAACTGGCCTGTGGGGGTGGCATTAGAATGGGGGTTCCAGGGGCCTCAGACCCCCTGAAACTCAGGGACAGCCCCCTGAGCAGCAAAGTGTGCGGGGACACAGCCCTGAACAGGGAACACTGCTGGCTGTGCACAGCCAGCAGCCACAGCCTCTACCGGGCTGGAAGCTGTGTCTTCTAGCTGGTGAGGAACTGCCCTAGGCTGGGCCTGGAAGTTTTAAAACTCCCACCCTGGCCTGAGCAGCCGCTGTGATCATCTCCGGCTGCCAGGTAAAGGCGAGGGTTGGCAGCGGTGGCGACAGGCACGCCGGCCTGGTGAGAAACGGATGCAGGGGAAGGGGTTGGCCTAGGACAGTGGGGGACCAGTGGTGGGACCAGGGGTTAGGGAAGAGCTCAAGGGACTGCTGGGGGGGGAAGCAGGTAGGGAAGCAGTTGGGGAGCCAGCAGGGGAGTATGGAATGGATCTGGGCCTGGGTGGCCAGTGGGGGCCTGGGGCCCCTGTTAATCTTTAGGTTTAGCAGTACGCCTGGTGGCTGGACAAGGGTGTGAGGGGCTGGAGGAGGTAAAGGGGCCTGGCGGTGCAGGGCCATCCCTGGGGGTGGGGTGAGAAGGGTGATCGCCCCTGGCCCAGCAGTTCCACGGGCCCCATGCTGTCCTGCCATGAGCAGGGCAGCGCAGAGCCTACGCCACTGCCCCCCTACAGCCACGCTGTCCCACACCCCCGCCCCACTGCCTTCAGTGCAGAGCCAAAGGCAGCAGGTGGGTGGGGATGGGAGCGTGGTAACTGGCCGCTGCTCAGGACCAAATCACCCCACCCCCAGGGAGGAACAGCTGGCCCAGGGGCCGAGCTTTGCTCTCCCACCCACCCCTGGCCCAGCTGTTCTGCCCTGCGGGTGGGAAGGGCCAGCCCAGAGGCAGGGTGGAAGAGCAAAGCCCAGTCCCCAGGCTGGCCCAATCCACCCCCAGAGGCAGAGTGGCTGGCTCAGGGGAGGGATGGGAGTGTGGGGCCAGGCTCTGGGCTGGCTGTCCCACCCCTACCTCCCCCAGTGTGGGGGAGCCATGGGGTGGGCCCCCATAGGTGTCTGGAAGGGGATGAGGTGATGCAGGTGATTCAGGGGTCAGAGGGGGATGTGAGCAGGAGACACTGAGAGACAAGGGAATGTGGGTAGGGGATGCTGGAGGGAAAATGTGAGAGCACGCGTCCCACTGCCCAGCCTGTCACAGTTGGCAGCCAGCCTCTGATGCTTTCTTCCCTGACCTGAGTGCAAGCATGGAGCCACAGAGAGCCTGTGGCCCATAGATTCTCCCCAACTCCGTGGGCTTGCTCCTGCTGCTTGTGACAGAGGGAGCAGGGAGAGCAGGACACAGCCATGCAGACCCCCCCCACACAGTGTGCTTCTGACAGTGGTATGGAGTGTGCCAATGTAAGTACCTCTCCCCAGTTGCCAAAGACCCCACTTTCCTGCCCCCTGTTGTCATAGGGGCATTAATGTGGCTCTGAGCATACACACCTCATGCTTAGTGCCTGTTTGGAAACCATACTGAAAGCCTGCTCTGAGGTGCTGCATATAGTTTCTCCTTAGTTACAGCTTGCCAAGAGCCAAAGGGGTGGTTCTGTTAGTCTACTTCAGTAAAACAAAAAACAAGGAAAACATCTGATGAAGTGGGATTTTCTCCCATGAAGGCTCATGCAAAAAATAAATTTATTAGTCTTTCCTACTATTCTGTAAGTTCCCCCATCTTCAACGCATCTGACAAAGTGGGAATTTCTTCCAGGAAAAAGCATGCAAAAAATAAATTTGTTAGTCTTTAAGTGCCACAGGACTCCTTGTGTCGTAGTTACAGCTACAGTTGAACTGTGTCTGGCTGACTGATTGGTGATATCACACTCGCTCCTCACCAGATGGCAGCATAAGATCAAGCATGGCTTGTGCCCATCTCACTCACATGCACCTACACCCATATTTAGTCACCCACTCACTGCTGTGCCATACATCTCAGGGAGAAGGCCACCGTTTATGTTATAAAGCCTGACATGATGGAAGAAATTAGTTTTGCTGCTGTGGATTTTATCGGCTGAGGCTGCAAAAAGTCTGTTGCAAATAATAAACAAATGGGCTATTTAGGAAAACAGTGTCAGCTGTGTATGTAAGATTGGCAGGTTCCTAAATTAAAATCTATTCACAAGTGGCAGATAGAAATGATGTGCATGGTCTAATTATTAAAGGTAATTATGGGTTTAAGGATGAACAATAAGTGCTACAGCTGACATTTGCCTATTACCAACTGGGAGATGTTGAGTCCTAGGTGTGCGTGGGGCTGCATCCAAGGAAGGCAAAGGTGTTCGTCTGTAATTGGTCATCTGCTTGCTGTGCCAAACCAGCTCAATATTATTGGGCGACACCCACAAGGCCCATGTATGCAATTTATGTATTAGAGTTTGGGAGACAGTGGGTGAGGGTCTAATGTACCTAACTCACTCATGGGCTGTGGTGAAAAGGACAGTGCTGTTTTGCAGGGTAGATGGATCATGGAGACACTATGAAATAAGCTCTACCTGCATCTCCCAGCTATTCAAAAAGGCACACACTCAACTGTCCTCAGTGAGCTGGAGTGCAGCTCGTAAGGGCAGCAGTCCAGCTTCTTCCGCAGGGAACAGGCATTTTGTTGTTGACGTCAGTGAGAAAAAGAGCAGGTGCAGGGGTCTGATCTCCTTAATAGTGGGACTGAGATCTCCAGAACAGCCCATTGCCCAGTGTGGTATTTCACTCAGAACTTCCCTCTGAACCTTTCATCTTGTCCTCTGTAACTCTGGGGCCTGCCGGAAACATCAGGGTAGTCGGTTGGTGTGGTTTTCCAGGCTGCAACATTTCTTGAGTGCTATGCTGACTGACTCAGCAGTGTCATTAACATGGGGACTGCTTAAATAGAACTCTGCAGCTTCAGGGAACCACTGCTTCAAATTGCAGCTCTCACATGTGCTTGAAATGAGCAGGAGGGGGTGCTTTTAAATTCACCCCAGTGAACTAAGTGTGTGACCTGAATGCAAAGCCAGCATTTCCACTGCCATAAACTAGCAGAAGTCCACAGGAGCTATGTCTTATTTACAGCAGCCAAGTACCTGGCTCAGGTTCTCTTTTAGTCTGAAAGACCCATCCACCAATAGGTATAGTGAGACTGAGAACTGTGTGGTTAAAGCTGTGCTGTACAGAAACACCTTTTCTACGAGACATCTAGACTAGGGTTTTCTTCTCCCCAAAGGAGGAAGGAAATTCATTATCACTGATTTAGTTCTTATTGGTGGTGACAATACTGTGCCCGGCCACTAGCATTTTTAGCTTTGGCATTAAAACTGCTGTGAACATGCTTGGAAAACATGACATTAAAAATTAGGCAGGAAGTTGCAGCCTCCATTAACTTCAGTACCTGGAAAGATAAGGAAGCAAATAATTCAGCCATGAATTTGCAAGCATCTAGAACAATGGTTTACAAACCTTTTTCCTTGGGATCCAGATCTGCACCCCTTTGCCATGCAAGAGCTGGGCCAGACCGCACGTCACCCAGCCCTGGCAGGTAAGGGCAGGGCCACCGCAGGTCCAGCGGAAGAGGGGGAGGGGTGGCCAGGCATGCTCCCACCCGCAGCCCCTTGACCTGGCCATGGTGGAATGGGAGAGAATCCTCTGATTATCGTTCATGTGGGTACAAATGATGTGGGTAGATGCTCACTGGAATCTACCAAAGATGACTATGCCAGGCTGGGAAGGACTCTCAAGGAAATAGAGGCTCAGGGAGGGACCCTCAGCCTGTGCCATGGCTGCGTTGCTCTGATGGCCAGGTAAGGGGACCCTGGGGTGGGGAACTGCAGGGTAGCTGGGTTAGGGCAGAATTGGGGAGGGGTCAGGCTGGGGGGGGGGAGCAGGCAGTGCAGTAGCCCCAGCAAGGCCTAGAAGCCCCACTGGAACGGTGCAGCCTTGGGCCTGGTGGTGGGAAGGTGTGGGGGGGCAGGCATTTGGTGGGTAGCAGCTGGATTGGGGGGCAGTAGTTGGGGTGGGGGGGTAGACTTTGGGGGGCAGTAGCTGGGGTGAGTAAAGGTGGCCCAGATATGCATGAAGGGGGCCCGTAAATTTAGGAGGGTTTCAGGGCCCACCAAATTATACTTTAATAACTGTCTTTAAGGAAGTAAATACTACTGGGAACTGCATGATCATGGGCGACATTAACTTCCCAGATATAGACTGAAGGACATATGCTAGCAGTAATGGATGTGATAGCTTATGAATTCTTTCTCCAAACTGTTACTGAACCAATGAGAGGGGATGCCATCTTAACTTTGGTGCTCGTGAGTAGTAAGGACCTCACAGAGGAACTGGTTATAGGAGACGACTGAGGTTCATGTGGCCCTGAGCTCATTCAGTTCAAACTAACTGGAAAGATAAATAAAATAAATTTGTGACCAAGATCTTTGAATTTCAAAGGGCTAACTTTAGAAAATTAAGGGAATTAGTTGGGGAAATGGACTGGTCTGAAGAACTCAGGAATGCAAATGTAGAAGAGGCTTGGAATTGCTTCAAATCAAAGTTGCAGGAACTATCTGAAGCCTACATTCCAAGGAAGGGGAAAAAATTTATAGGGAAGAGCTATAGACCAAGTTGGATGTGTAAGCATCTTGGAAAGGTGATTAGGAGGAAGTACAGAGCCTACAAGGAGTGGAAAATGGGAGGGATCAGCAAGGAAAGCTACCTCCTGGAGGTCAGAACATGTAGAGATAAAGCAAGAAAGGCAAAAAGTCAAGAGGGGCTGGACCTTGTGAAGGGAATTAAAAACATTAGTAAAAGGTTCTTTAGCCATACAAATAGGAATCATAGAATCATAGGGTTGGAAGGGACCTCATAGGTCGTCTAGTCCAACCCCCCTGCCAGAGGCAGGACCACTCCCACTAAACCATCCCAGTCATGGTTTTGGAAGAACATAGAGAAAGAAGAAGTGGGACTGCTATACACTGAGGATGGGGAGGAGGGGCAAGGATAATCTAGGCACGGCTGAATGTCTAATAAGTACTTTGCATCTATTTTTAATGTGTGAAGATGTGTCTGGGGTAGAGTTAGGTTAGCTAAGGGGAATGAGGTCATGAAAGTGGAAATTACCATACCTGAGGTAGAAGCCAAAATTGAGCTGCTGGATGGGACTAAAACAGGGGACCCAGGTAATCTCCATCCAAGGATATTAAGGAACTGGCAAAAGAAACTGCCAGCCTATTAGCAAAGATTTTTAACAAATCTGTAAACATGGGGGTTGTACTGTATGACTGGAGAATCGCTAATATAGTTCCTATTTTCAAGAAAGGGAATAAAAATGATCTGGGTTACTGCAGGCCGGTTAGTTTGACCTTACTAGTGTGCAAGACCTTGGAGAAAATTTTGAAGGAGAAAGTACTTAAGGATATTGAGGATACCGTAACTGTGATAAAATACAACATGGCTTTACAAAAGGTTGATCGTATCAGTCCAACCTGATCTCCTTTTTTGAGAGGATAACAGATTTTTTTTAGATAAAGGGAATGCAGTGGATTTAATTTACTTAGATTTCAGCATTTGATACAATTCTACATAGGGAATTATTAGTTAAGCTACAGAAGATGGGGATTAATATAAATATAGTAAGGTGGATAAGGAACTGGTTAAAGGGGAGGCTACAGCAGGTCATACTGAACGGTGAACTGTCAAGCTGGAGGGAGACTCCCAGTGGAGTCCCTCAGGAATCGGTCTTGGGACTGATCTTATTCAACCTTTTTGTTACTGACTGTAGCACAAAAGGTGGGACTGTGCTAATTAAGTTTGCAGATGACACCAAGTTGGGAGAGAAGGATCACCATACTATACAAAGAGATCTGGGTGACCTTGTAAACTGGAGTATCAGGAATAGAATTAAATTTAACAACAGGCAATGCAAGGTCATGCATTTAGGGGCAAATAACAAGGGCTATGTCTATACTTACATGTGAATTTGAATTGATTGTGATCAATTTGAATTCAGATAAGTGCATGGACATGCCCACTTTCCTCAATTCGAACTGAGGAACTCCTCAGTTCGAATTGAGGAAAGCAGAGTTTGAATTGGTCAAACCTGCTTTTCCATTGAAGTCAGGGTCAATTTGAAGTGAGTAATTCGAATTGACATAGTGTGGCCATGTCAATTCGAATTCGCTGTTAGTTTGAATTAACCACAGCTTGATTTTTCCCTATATAATAGCGCCTCATCCTGAATTTGAACTAGCAAGTCCTGTTCATGGACATGCCAAACCAAATTGGATTTTCTAGTGTGGCCATGTCAATTCGAATTGACTGAATTCAAATTAGATTCAGATTGGTCAATTTGAATTCAGTAATTTGAATGGAAATGCTCAGTGCAGACATAGCCAAGAAGTTTTCCTATAAGCTGGGGACACATCAGTTGGAACCGATTGAGAAGGAGAAGGATCTGGGAGCACTGATTGAGCACAGGATGACAATGAGCTGCCAACGTGATGTGGTCATGAAAAACATGAATGTGGTTCTATGATGTATCAGAAGAGGTATTTCAAGTAGACACAGGGAAGTGTTGGTGCTGCTGTACAAGGCACTGGTGCAGCCCCCCCCCCTCCCCCGGAACATTGCATGCAGTTCTGGTCTTCCATGTTTAAAAAAGATGAATTTGAATGGGCACAGGTGCAGAGAAGGGCTACAAGGATGGTCTGTGGAGTGGAAAACCTGCCTTATGAGGGGAGACTCAAGGAGCTTGGCTTGTTTAGCCTAACCAAAAGAAGATTGAGAGGTGTTATGATGGTGCTCTATAAATATATCAGAGGGCTAAATATCGGGGAAGGAAAGGAGTTGAGTACAGCGCCAATGTGGACACATGACCATCAGGCAATTTAGGCTTGAAATTAGACACAGGTTTCTAACCATTAGAGGCATAAAGTTCTGGAACAGCCTTCAAAGGGGAGCTATGGAAGCAAAAAAACTGCTTTCAGAATTGAGCTTGATAAATTTATGGAGTGGATTGTATGGTGGGATGGCCTACTTTGGAAATTGACTGATCTTTGCTCTATGGTTACTGGTGGTGGATATGCAAGTGGCCTGAGAAGAAAGGGTAAACGGGGTGGGTTCTGAGTTACTACAGAGAATTGTTCCTTGGGTGACTGATGGCTGAGACTTGCCCACATGCTCAGGGTTTAACTGATCACCATATTTGGAGTTGGGAAGGAATTTTCCCCCATGGCAGATTGGCTAGGGCTATGGGGTTTTCACCTTCCTCTGCAGCATGGGGCATGGCTCACCTACTGGTGAATGCTCTGTATCTAAAAGCCCTTAACTCTTGATTTGAGGACTTAAATACCTCAGTCATAGGTTAGAGGCTTATTGCTGGCGTAGGTGGGTGATGTTTGTGGCCCGCATTGTGCAGGAGGTCAGACTAGGTGATCGTACTGGTCCCTTCTGACCTTAGAATCTATGGCTATGCCTACATCTATTTTTTTTAGTTTGGACTTTCCAGTCCAAGCTAAAAAAAAATTTTGAGGTTAGTTGGTTCAGACTAACCGCGGCTTTTTAATTCAGACTAGCTGTGCCTTCTAGGTTGAACTAGCTATTTAGTTCAAATTAGTAAGTGTGGCTAGTTTGAACTTTTTTAGTTCAAACTAAGCCATAGTCCAAGTCTGCATCACACCTAGCTCAAACTTAAAGCTCAAACTAAGCGCTTAGTCCAGACTAACCAAATCAGACTGAGTTTTGCTTAGTTCAAATGAAGAAATTTTTTAGTTCAAATTAAGCAAAGCCTAGTGTAGACACAGACTAAACTAGTCCAGCCTAAGCTTGCTTAGTCCAGACTAATTGGCTAGTGTAGACATAGCCTATGAATGCAAGTACCTTCTGTGATGTTTCTCCTGCTCATTAAATGGAGATGGTAGCTACATTGGCACAGCATAGGGGAAGAAGCATCTCAGCCCCCTGCTGGCTCTGTGCGAGGCTCAGCTTGGGGAGAGCTGTGCATGCTGCCTGGACCTGCTGCTAGCTTCATCACTGGGCTGGGAGTGAGTTGGCCTGCTGCCTCAGGTCATAGGTAGACCCACTGGGCTCTGTATGAGGCCTGCCCAGCCCTGCTGCTACTGACTCCATTAGCTCAGCACTGGGGGAGGTGGGGTACCACCTGGCCTCTCTGAGCCTGGCTCATTGGCTTCTTGCTTAAGTGGGAGGGGGGGGTGTGTGTCTGTGTCTGTCTGTCTCTTTCTCTCCATGGCCCCATGATGGTCTGTTCAGTGGCCAGCACAAGAGGGGATGAGCAAAAAAGAGAGAGAGTGAGTGTGTGCGTGCGTGTGTGCGTGCATGCGTGGGGGGGGGGCAGTGCAGGGCTGCCTTCTTTGCTGTGCATGGTCTTGGAGTCAGGCCTGAGTAAGATGAGTTTGGGGGCCTGCGCCCCAAATCTTTTTCCCTGTGTGTACCAAAAGCCCTGTTGTGGAGTACGACTATGTATGTGAATAGTTAAACTGTGTCACAGCATAACTTCATAAGAGTGCCACCTAGGTTTGCTGCATGGGGGTAGGCTCTGGCAGTTTAGTCTTTCTCAGTAGCCAAGTGTTGGCTAGTTATATGGACAGAGCTGTTGTGGCCCATGCCACTTGGCCTCTCAGTGCTCCCTCCCCCAGGACAGGGAGGGCGCGACCATCCTGGGCCAGAGGCTGGGTTCCATGCTCCCACCATGCCCCTGGGCTGGCTGGTCCTTACCAAGGGGTGGGTCAGAACATGGTCACTCCATGGGCAGGGCTGGACATGCCACCAAAGTGTGGCACCCTCTGCTACTGAAGCCAGCATGGGGCCTGCAGGAAGCACATCAAACTGCAGCATTCAGGGTGGGTACCCCGCCCTCCCCCCCCTCATACAGGAGGGGGCCCACAATCATAGTTCAGCTAGGGTGCCAAAAAAAATTGAGCCAGCCCTGCTAACGAGTTATGCACTCATATAGTTGCTCCAGCTAGGCTGTATTTCCCTCATTTGCTAGTTTGTTTGTGGGAAGGTCAGGAGAGACAATATCAAAAGTCTCACTGAACTCAAAATATAGCACAGCTACTCCTTTCCCCATCAACAAGGCTTGTCACCCTGCTAACAAAAACTATCAGTTTGGTTTGATATGGTTTGCAACAAATACACGCTGACTGTTATTATCACTGTAACCCTTCTGCCAGGCTGAAATGGCAGCAAGGGCCAGGTTCTATATCTAGGGATTTGTCTACACTGGAGGCACTGTTACGTTGCCTTAACAAGGTCAATTTAAAGTTAACCTTGTTAAGTTGCCTTAGTGAGTCCACACCGAAAAACTCCTGTTAACTGCCCACGTCCACAATGGCAGGTGCTAGATAGACCGTTCCTGGCGGCCAGGAACTCTGGGAGGGGGGCCTGGAGGCCAATTAGGTTGACATAAGGGCTTTCCCTGTCTACATTGGCTTAAGTCAACTTAATTGAGTGCTAAATTGACCTTAAGAGGTGGTGTTATTAAATTGACTTAAAGTGCTTTAGTCAACTCAATAAAAGCCCAGTGTGGCCATGGGGATCTATAGGTCGACTTAACCTTCCTTAAGTTGACCTACAGCGCCAGTGTAGACATACCCAAGGGGTTTCCAAACAGTGTTACCACACCAATTGGCTTGAGCCACCACCAAGTCTCCTGGGAAATCACACAGTATTCCCTGGGCACCCTAGAGAGGCAATGCTTCCCCACTCACAAGCACAAGTCTAAATGTAGCACATAAAACTTCTAGTGGTAGCATAAAAGAAAATGTAGAAGCAATATCAAAACCAGTATTGGTTTGGAGAAACACTGCAGGACATGATTCCCACAGAACACAATACAGCACTCACTCCACACCAGAGTATGTGGAGAATGTCCTTCACTTCTCCAATACCCCCATACTGACAATTGTAGTGGCTATCATAATGTTAGCGTTCACCTCAAAAGGTGGGGGGGGGGGCTCTGTAGTGGCATTGAGACTTATCACATTCTGAGATGATACCAGTTTGTTATATTAGGATATCATCTTTGGTGTCTGCTGTCACACTGTGAGACCTCTGGTTCCTTCTTTGGAGCACCCCCCCAATCACATTGTGAGGCCTCTTCTCCTGGCCCAAGGGACTCAATTTCTGATAACTGAAGTTTCCCATGAGCTAGTGGGTCTTCTCCACTTCACATCCTCTGCTCCAGAGATCACAAAAATCTGACGACTGGTGGGCCCCCAGCATGTTAAGATGATAATATATGATTGTTTCAACCTTTTTTGAGTATGAGGACCCCCCTGCCTTAACATCAAAAAAATTTTGTGCCCCCTGCCAGTGACAATAGTTGTTCTTGGGGATTGACTGCAGGCAATAGTGTGGCAAAAGGACCGTGAAGGACCTGGCCCCTGCCTGCTCCCAAGGGTTGGTGGGTCCTAGCCAGGGCATGGCTGCTCACAGTAGGCAAATAAAATTCATTTAGAGATGAGATATCAAACTCATTCAATGTGGAGGGGGGGCACACCTGTCATGGGCCATGTGGCTACAAAGGCTCCCAAACCTTTTCCCTCTCCATTGTCAGAGCAGCATGGGCTCCCCCCCCCACCCCACAGGGTCTCCCATACCTTCCCATTTCCCTGCCCTGTGGGGGGGGGGGCCCTGCCCCATACTGGGTCTCAGACCTCCCCCGCCTTCCCTTTCCACTGCCGCTACTTCCTGGTAGCAGGCAAAAAAGTCAGTCTCAGTCACAGGCAGCCAGCTTGGGCTCCTGCCTCTCCCCCTGCCAGCCCACTCACTGTCAGTCATTCAGCCACCTTTTCCTTTTTTATTTAAGATTTGTGCAATGTGCCATCAATTAAATTAGCATGCCAACTGACTGACAGTGAACAGTTGAGATGGGGGGGGGGCAGTGCGGTGGCTTTCTGGAGCTGGCCTAGCCTGCTGTGACTGAGACTCTTACTGGTTGCCAGACCACAGCAGAGCTGAACCAGGATTGGCTGGAGAGCTTCTTTTGTACCTCTGTGCAGTGACTCAGATCATGTGAGTGAGGCAGACGCACACCTAGCCGTGCTGTGCTGGGAGCCTGTCCTTGGAGGTTGCTGCTGCAGACAGCTTTCGGGCACAGCCCAGGCAGCAGCACCACAGGTCAAATTAGACACCTTGGCAGGCTGGATCTGCCCCCCCCCCACCAGCCATAACTTTGACACCCCTGATTTAGAGCCAACTCCAACATGGATCACTGGCCAGCAGCAGCTCAGGTCAGATGTATTCAAGGACCCCTTGCAATAACTCTGCAGACCCCCTCCCCAGGAGTCCCCGGACCACAGGTTGGTAACCACTGGTCTAGATAACGCTCAGTCCTGCAACAAGTGCTGGGGACTGAATTAGATGACCTCACAGGGTCCCTGCCAGGCTATGAGTCTATGATTAGTGTTATCATTGGTGGAGCTACACTGATGTTTGCAACAGTAAAATAAATAATTACAACTATGCCAAAACCATACTAGTAGCTTCCTGGCAAGGAAAATGACTTCAGATCGCCAGTCCAGTTGCTGAAAAGAGGGTGAAAGGGGTGGAAAGGATGTTGGGGAACAGGGGAGTAACAGCAGGAAACTGAGAAGTGACAGGGGCAGCAGGGGAGGCAGCAGTGAGGCAAGGGCAGAGCGGGGCGGGGTGAGGAATGGACAGTGGGGGAGCAAGGGAAGAGCAGCAGCAGAGATTTAGGGGGTTAGGGAAGCTGTTGGGAACTCCAGAGGAAGCCAGCAGCACTGGGTGTGGTGGTTAGGACCCAAGGCCAAAAGGAAACCTCTTCTTATACATTGGTTATCAATAAATTCGGGGGGGAGGGCTCAGCTTATGCCCAGATTGGCTTATACGCGAGTATATACAGTAAATAACATTATTCCGAAGACTGATCCCTGAGGAACTCCAGTAGTAACCGCTGTGTAGCCTGACAGTTCATCTTTCAGTATAACCTGTTGTAGTCTTTGCTTTAACCACCTTTCTATTTTCATATTAATCCCCATCTTTTCCAATTTAACTAAAAATTCATTATATGGAACTGTTACAACTGCCTTACTGAAATCTAGGTACACTAGATCTACTGCATTCCCTTTGTTCAAAAATATCTGTTATTGTCTCAGAAAAAAGGAAATCAGGGTGGTTGGTACGATCTACCATTCGTAAACATATGTAGTATTCTATTCCAATCACCATTACTCTCAATATTCTTGACTACTTTCTTTTTCAAATTTTTTTTCCCCCGAGATCTTGCATACCACCAAGCTCAAACTAACAGGCTTGTAGGTAGCTGGATCACTTTTTTCCCTTTCTTGAAGACACATGCTATATTAGCAATTCTCCAGTCATGTAGCACAACACCTGAGTTTGCAGATTTATTAAAAATTTTTGCTAATTGGCTTACAAGTTGATGTGCCAATTCCTTTAATATTCATGGTGAGGATTATCTTGGCCCCGCCTACTCCATGTGGTTGTATTGAAAACTGAACTGTTTTGACCACACTCACTGCAGTGGGAGGAACTGGTAATCTTATGAAAAAATTCCCAGGTCGGGAAAACTGTGCTACATGCAAGCAACACTGGCCCAATTATAAAAGATTTGTTACAAATTTATTTTCAATTATAGAGCAGAAAAGGCCAGTGGGAGATACTGGTCCTGCCTCTGCTAGACAAAGAAGCTGGTTAATGGAGTGGTGGGCAGAACACTTTGAGGATACTGTTTCTATATAATACTTTGTATCCTTGATGCTGGTTGCACTGGAAGGCTCCCGAAGGAAATGAGCCATTATACAGGAGCAGAGCCAGAGAGAGAGGAAAATAAGGGTTTCTGTCCACAGCACTGTAAGTTCAAGTTAAAAGAATACCAGGCTTCAGCTTCACCACAGCTCACCTCTTCTACAGCAATTTTTTTCTCCAGATGGCTGGGAAGCCACAGGTAACATAGCTCCGCTGATCTATGTAACCTCAGCTCCCTGCCAGATTACTGCAGCTTGTGTTTGGAAGTTCTGCAGAAAGCTCTATTTCAAGCCCCACTGCCGAGCATTAGTAGAGGTGTTGTTCCTGGAATCTTTGACCACGTTAGTACAACTAGTGCTGTAAAGAGCCCTTTTTGACAGACATGCTAAAGTAGTGTTGACAAATTGAACTGCTGCATAAACAAGGGCTACAACAAATAGTTTTGTACCAGCAATGAGGCCTAAAATTGTTTTGTTGCTTACAGTCTGACCCAAAGCCCAGTGGATCAGGCCCTTAGTGTAGCTAGTCACTGAACATCTTACAGGAATGTGGCTACTACTTCGATGAGTAAAATCAGTTTTTCTGTGTGGTGTGAGCCTCTGCTCAACACAGTAAGTGTGCTGTTGCCACACAGATCATTCCCCATTCCAAGGAGGCAAAGAAAAGGGCATAAGTTCATCTAGAAGTGTACACAACTTTTTGCACTATTTTATTAAAAAGTCAATTCTATAACAGTAGAAACATGAAAAGTCTGCAGCATTTGGTGTTTCCTTAAAATATTTGACAATTTTTTTTTAAGACAGCAGAAAATTCAGTTAGTTTACCTCAAAGCATCTTCCACTGTTCATGCAAAAATTCAAAGGCAAAAAGGGGAGGGGGGGGCACAACGGAAGGAGAAGTAAGAGATGTTTCCATCTCTTCCTTTACCAGTGTAACTATGTATGGCTATGATAGTAGTTCTATTAATTTCTGCTCCATGGATCTTATGTAAACAATTATAATCAAGTAAATCAGAAAGCTTATTAGCAAACTAAGAGAAATACTACTTTACTATACAGTAATTACAAATGTGAAATTCTAGGATTTGCTAGCACTCAAATGTGTCTCCTTTTATTGAAATATTAGGAGTTCAATTAATTAGTATAAAAATATAAGCATCCATACAAAATGTCTCTTTCAGATTGCCTTGGTGTTCGATTCACCAGCAGCTAAAAACAGGTGAGTTCCAGTTCTGAAGGACTTGTTGTTCAACATTGTACAGTCTCTACTCCTATGTTATCTTACTGAATCAGTCAGTAATACTGTTCTGTACAAAAATGTTTGTTATAACACTCAAGTTCACATTTAACTACACAATAATTTAACATTTAACCACACTAAAAGTGAGAAGTTAAAAGAATTTGTACGTTTCACAGAATTGCAAGGCAAAAATTGACTAGCAAACCCTGCCCATGAGTCGCTCATGTGAGGAAATATTTCTCAGGAATAAGCTGACTTCTTGACCTTATGTGGGAAACATCTGCAAAGCACAATCATGGACTAATATTACAATTAGAAATGAATGGCTTCCCTTGCTGAGAGATCCATCATGCACTAGAGTTCTTTGGAATGTTTTTAATATAATTTGATATATTAATGCTAAACTTTTAGTGACAAAGTGGGTTTTTTAAAGGGTAATATTAGGTGAGGAAGGCACCTGAATAGTGGGTTAATAGAAGCTCTCGTCTCAAATATTATGGAAAGAAAAATAAAATTAAATTTCCTCCTGCCTTTGCTTTGACTGGTGGAACTTGGTGCTTCAAAAGTTTTTAACATCTCTCATACTTCTCAGAGAGTAGGTCTACACTTTAAGATGGGGCTGATACTCCCAGCTCAGAGAGATGTACTCGCCTTCACTGTATACTAAAAATGGAATGTGGCTGCCCCAGTGTGAGGAACTAGCTGCCCTGTGTGCATGTATGTTCATGATAACGAGTATACAGGAGAGAACATGTCTCCTCAAACTGGGAACTGCACCTCCCGTGTAGATTTTAAGGCTTAAAAGGGCCCATTATGCTCAGCTAAGCTGACTTCCAGTATAAAGCAGGCCACACAATCTTAGCCAGTAATTTCTGAATCAAGCCCAGGATTTGTTTTTACAAGATACACTATGCTTCAGTCATGATTTTAAAACTTTATCCAATTTCCTCTTAAAAATACATGAACGAAAAAATATGCTTTAGGACAGCTGGAGTGGGAAGGAGAGAGTGAGTCTCTCAGAATAAGGGGTCCCATCTCTTGGTTTAAATTACACTGCCAGTCAAAATACCTAGGCTAACAATTCCCTCAGTTTAGAAACACTAGAAATAACAGCCCTTAACCTACCAAAGGCTGTCCCAAAACCTGTTATGAGGCATAAAGATAACAATTTTTTTATTTAATTAAAAATCTGGCGCTGGGAGACTAAATAATGTTTTCCCATATAAATAAAGCAATTTCAGGGCGTTAACTATTTGAGGAAAAATTGCAGAGACGACAGCTATTGTATCCTGTTTTCATACACAGCATTTGAACATGAATGCAGAGGACTGGTCTCCGTGATCTCGCATGGTCCCTTCCAATTCTATGATTCTATGAGTCTATGTTCAAAGCAACAAGTTCTACAATTATTATAAGCAGTAAGCCATATTTAAAGTGTAAAACAGAATGAGAAAATATTTTATTTCTGTTCAGAAAATATTTCAGCTGCCTTCATTACTCAGAAGTCATCTTTTTCCCCTTCCAGCTCTTTTCTCTTTGCTCAAGTTCAGCTTCAGTGAAGGCTGCTGGTCCCCAGTTAGTAATAAAGTGAGGATTCTTAGACCCTGGAAGACATTATAATACTTGACATAAAATACACCTTCCATAGGTACAATTACCAGTGGCTACACCAGGCTAGATGGAGCAAGTCTAGCATCAGTGCCACTATTTGCATGGTAACAAATGTATGTTGGCTATTAGAAAGTAACCACAGGTTGGTTGGTTGTTTTGGCTTTTTTTGTTTGCTTGTTTGTTTGATTGTTTTTGTTTTTAAATCCATGGTTACATTCCAGAGGCACTTCTTGTAGACATGCAATATACTAATCCAGTTTCATTCACCAAGTTTTATTCTTCATGTTCATGGTATGTCTTAAAGGCAATTTATACACCTACAAGAAGCAACGCATCTCCATACTTGTCCAATTCATGTGACCCACAATCACTTACTTATTCGTCAGCTTTTCCAAGCTCTTTTCCCTTCATTTAAGGCACCAACCACCTCTTCGTAATCTTCCACATCTGTGGCACAACTGGCCAGTCACTTAGTGCAAGTTCTTTAGGAGCAGGGACTGTCTTTGTTAAATATCTGTACAGTGCCTAACACAGGAGTTCTGGATCATGAGTGGGGCTCTTAGGTAACTAGGTAATATAAATAATTACCACACTACCCTTCTTTGGATACCTGAATAACAGAGGTTTTTCCCTTAGACTTACAGACCCCATTGCTGTTTTTGTGGAAACACTAAGCCAAATCCTTAGCCCTATCAAGGATTTTCAGCAGCCCAAAGGCACTGAAAATGACCCTACTCTGCCTGGCTATGGGAAATCATCATGCAGCTACTCTACATCTTTCCCCACTACTGACCAGCATCCCCAAGAGAAAGGGTCCTGGCTTGGCAGCCGTCCCCAGCTGACAGAACAATCCTGGGGGTTGTGATGATGTCACCTAGACCCAGCTGTTTATGGTTCTTTCATATTAATATTTCATATCTGCAATAATCCACATGTGATATACCATGTTTGGTGTCAACAGAAAGGCTGTAAGCCACAAAGAATGATTATATGGTATATATGTAGGTATCATGCCTGTATTAGAAATTAGAAATCTATTTGTTTTTATGTGTGTTCCAAGTGATTTCATTTTAAGGCATTCCCAGACCGGGTGTCTGCAAAAACTATTGTTCCTCTTGATAGCCCCCATCAGGGCAGCTCCGGGCTGAACTGGACCCAGGGAGAAACCTGTTTGATCAGTTACCCAGACTGACCATGTGGCCCAACTCCATTTGGATCTGGCAAGGACTCTGAGATAAAAGGCAGGGGATCCACCTCTATTTTGTCTTCAGTTTTCAGTTTATCTGCAACCTCTGAAACTAATCTTCTGGGGCTGACCAAAGGACTGAGAACCACCCATATGCTGGCTGCCTACCAGAGGAATTGGACTAACCTGCAAACTACATATTCTTCAAGGACTTGCTTTCTATACTCTAAAACATCTGTATGTATGTATGTATGTATTTCACTTTGACCCTTTAACATCTCTCATGTTTTGACTGTTTTTTTTTTTATATTAAACCTTTAGATGTAGTTACTAAAAGATTAGCTGGCGCATTGGTATTTTGGGCAAGATTCAAGCCTGTATTGTTCTGGGTGATGTGGCTGGCCCTTATGGGTCAAGAGAACCCATTTCTTAAAGAGACCAGTGGCTAGAAGGGACCATAGGAACTGATGTGAAATAAGGGGTCTGTTTCTGTTTAATTATGCTTGGTGATGACTAGAGCGGGGAATCAGAAGCATGTTTTGTTATACTGACTGGGAGACTGGTTTAAGTACCACCCGTCAGTGGTTTGGGGGTTTGGCCCCTGGTTTTGCAGCTTGCCCTAATTTCGGTGCATTCAAAAGGCTCTCCCAGAAGGTCCGGGTCACAGGGGTGTCATACAGGTACAAACGAGAGCAGCGTTAAAGCTGTATTAACTTGCCCCATGGTCAAACCAGTCCCTAGCTAAGCTCAAGAGTTAAAAAACATTTTTCTAGCCCTTGGTTGTGCACTAAATGCATGTTCATTAGGTCAAAGGATTTAAAGTGTCTTGGGTGACCTTGTTAATGTAAACAAGGAAGTGCTTTATTCAGTGTTTTTGTAATTTATTTCCTGTATCATCCATCTTAAGTAACCAAACCACCATGAACTGGTACTAACACAATAAATAGAATTAAAAAAAATGTTTTTTCACATAATAAGTCCTAAACATGTATTTAAAATATATAACAACATTAAAAAAAAATCAACCTAAGAAAGCACCCTAACAATATCTTTTGTTGGTTTGTTTAACACATAGTTGAGGGTCTTCCACAGCGAATTGCTAGCATCCTAGCATGCAAATCCATAGTGAATTGCTAGCTTCCTAGCAAAATTAACAAGCCCTTAACATTGTGCTTTCCCTTCTCCTGGCTGACTCTTCTTATAACGAGTTGGAAGTAGAAGGGTGTTAAAGCAGCAAGAGCCCCCACCCACTTATTTTTTTTGGAGCTCAGACCCAATCCTGCTTCTACCAATGGTTTTGCTTCTACTAGAGAATGAATAGGACTTCAAAAGGGTAATCTGAACTGATTTGTTTTGGTTCTACAAAAAACGAGTTGCTATGGCTGCCAATGTTGGCAGTGTCCAAAGGGATAGTCGTGTTAGTCTAGTCCAGCAAAAAAACAACAAGGAGTCGTGTGGCACTTTGAGACTAACAGATTTATTTTTCGCATGAGCTTTCATGGGAGAAAATCCCACTTCCTCAGATGCTTTAAAGATGGGTGAACTTACAGAAAGGAATGAAAATAAATGCAAGGGGGTGTAAAACATTGGATCAGGTCATACAGTAACAGCAAATCAGAGCAGTTGTTAGGTACAAACCATGGGAAGCCTGAAGTCAAATTACCTTTTGTAATGGGAAAAGAACCCATAGTCTCGATTAAGTCCTGCTTTCACAGCATTTAGCTTGCATATTAATTTGAGTTCAGCTGTTTCTCTCTGAAGTCTTGATGTCCCAGCCACATCCCTGACGACAGTCGTTAACAAATCATTCATCGAGCGATTAGAAAGATGGAAGTGCTCAGCAACTGGTTTCTTTGTTCTGTGATTTCTGATATCAGCTCTGTGTTCATTCATCCTTTTACACAGCGATTGTCCTGTTTGTCCAATGTATAAGATGTTGGGGTATTTCTTGCACATGATGGCATAGACCACATTAGTAGATGAGCAGGTAAATGAGCCTTTGATGGAGTAGCAGGCTTGATTAGGGCCTATGATGGTATCTGTTGTGCAGATATGTGGGCAGACGTGGCAGTGTGGTTTGTTGCAGGGATGTGTGTGCCTGCTTCAGTGTGTTTCTGTTGTTAAATCTGTAGTTGCTGATGAGTATCTTTTTAAGATTGGGTGGCTGTCTCTAGGCAAGGAGAGGTCTATCTCCCAAGGCTTGAGAGAGAGAGGAATCATCTTTTAGAATAGGCTGTAGGTCCTTAATGATCTTTTGCAGAGGTCTGACTTGAGGATTGTATGTGGTGACTAGTGGTGTTCTGTTGCATTCTTTCTTGGGCCTCTCCTGTAGTAGATGACTTCGGGGTACCTGTCTAGCTCTGTCAATTTGTTTTCTTACTTCCCCAGGTGGGTACTGTAGTTTCAAGAATGCTTGATAGAGATCCTCAAGATGTCTGTCTCTGTCTGAGGGATAAGAGCAGATGCGGTTGTATCTTAGGGCTTGGCTGTAGACAATGGATCGTGTGGTGTGTTTAGGATGGAAGCTCGAAGGATGTAGGTAACTATACCGATCAGTAGGTTTATGGTATAGAATGGTGGTGATGCGTCCTATCCCTGATTTGTACTGTAGTGTCCAGAAAGTGGATCTCCTGTGTGGGTGTAGAAGCTCTTTACACCAACCTCCCACACAAGGATGGATTACTAACTATTAGAAGAACCATCCCAGATGATGCCACAGCACAGCTTGTGACTGAACTTTGTGACTTTGTGCTCACCCACAACCACTTTAGATTTGAGGATGATTTATATCTCCAAATCAGTGGCACTGCTATGGGCACCCACATGGCCCCACAATATGCCAACATCTTTATGGGCAACTTAGAACAACGTTTCCTCAAGTCTCATCCCAAAACACCTCCTCTTTACCTACACTACATTGATGACATCGTCATCATCTGGACACATGGCAGGGATGCTCTTGAAGATTTTCACAGAGACTTCAATAATTTCCATGCCACCATCAAATTGAGCCTGGAACACTCCACAGAGGAGATACACTTTCTGGACACTACAGTACAAATCAGGGATAGGACGCATCACCACCACCCTACACCGAAAACCTACTGATCGGTATAGTTACCTACATCCTTCGAGCTTCCATCCTAAACACACCACACGATCCATTGTCTACAGCCAAGCCCTAAGATACAACCGCATCTGCTCTTATCCCTCAGACAGAGACAGACATCTTGAGGATCTCTATCAAGCATTCTTGAAACTACAGTACCCACCTGGGGAAGTAAGAAAACAAATTGACAGAGCTAGACAGGTACCCCGAAGTCATCTACTACAGGAGAGGCCCAAGAAAGAATGCAACAGAACACCACTAGTCACCACATACAATCCTCAAGTCAGACCTCTGCAACAGATCATTAAGGACCTACAGCCTATTCTAAAAGATGACTCCTCTCTCTCTCAAGCTTGGGAGATAGTCCTCTCCTTGCTTATAGGCAGCCACCCAATCTTAAACAGATACTCACCAGCAACTACAGATTTAACAACAGAAACACACTGAAGCAGGCACACACATCCCTGCAACAAACCACACTGCCAAGTCTGCCCACATATCTGCACAACAGATACCATCATAGGCCCTAATCAAGCCTGCTACTCCATCAAAGGCTCATTTACCTGCTCATCTACTAATGCGGTCTATGCCATCATATGCAAGAAATGCCCCAACATCTTATACATTAGACAAACAGGACAATCGCTGCATAAACGGATGAATGAACACAGAGCTGATATCAGAAATCACAGAACAAAGAAACCAGTTGCTGAGCACTTCCATCTTTCTAATCACTCGATAAATGATTTGTTAACGACTGTCATCAGGGTTGTGGCTGGGACATCAAGACTTCAGAGAGAAACAGCTGAACTCAAATTAATATGCAGGCTAAACTCTGTGAAAGCAGGACTTAATCGAGACTATGGGTTCTTTTCCCATTACAAAAGGTAATTTGACTTCAGGCTTCCCATGGTTTGTACCTAACAACTGCTCTGATTTGCTGTTACTGTATGACCTGATCCTATGTTTTACACCCCCTTGCATTTATTTTCATTCCTTTCTGTAAGTTCACACATCTTTGAAGCATCTGAGGAAGTGGGATTTTCTCCCATGAAAGCTCATGTGAAAAATAAATCTGTTAGTCTCAAAGTGCCACACGACTCCTTGTTGTTTTAATGTTGGCAGTGCCTTTCTAATACTTCACAGTGACACTGCTGATACTGTACTTGGCTCCAAAGGAAAGCGATGGAGAATTATGAGAAACTGTGATAGAATTTTTGTTCTCACAATCATTTAGAAGTTTTGCACAATCCATCCCTATTTCTCAATGTGTTAAATATTGAATTAACAAAAATCACAGCCCCCAGACTCTGCACTGACTTTTTTTTTGTAGCAGAATCCCTCTGTATTCACTGCTTATTTTAAAATGCAGTATTTGCAAGCTGCAGGGACACCTGGTAAGCAAAAGGGAAAAGATGCTCCCACCTGTCTTATCCAGGGCAGCCAAGTCTTTTCTTGGACACATCATCAAGACACAATCCCCTCTGTTAATTTGTGTTTTCTGTACTCATTACATACCTGGTTCTATCAATCGAATTAATCCTTCATGATGTGCTACTTTATCTTTCCAGCTCTTGGTGTTGTTAGTTGCCACTTCCAATTTCTTTCTGACCCCCTGAAACAAAATGCAACACATTTAAAAAAATAAAGTCAACCGCCTATTCCAGATACAAAACACGCAATATGCAGCAAGATGAAACATACACTCAAGACTCTTTATCACACCCTCCCAAGATTGATAACCTCTCACAAAAGCTAGTAAATCACCCTTAGGTATCAAATCAGCTAGAGACACTAACTTGTTGATAAGTCCTTTATCAATGAACTAATTTAGTCTCCAATGAGCTCTCTTTCTAGCGAAAGCACATAAATACTGCTCTACTTCATCCTTGATTTGTCAGCTACCCCTGACACAGTCAACCAGGTTTCTCATCTCAAAATTATTTCTTCTATTGGCTTCCATGGCTCTGCCCTGCTTCTTCTTCTACCTTGCTAACTGCTCTTGCAATTTGTCCTTTGCTTCTGGGGATCCTCCTCATCCTCCCCAAATTTCTGTGGGGATTCCATGGGGCTCTCTCCTCTGTCCACTTCTCTGCTCCCCCCATACCATCTCACTGTGTAAGCCTATCTGCAAGAAAAATTCAACTATCATCTCTGTGCAGACAACTCACAGATCTACCCCTCTGTTACAGACCTGTCTCCTCTCCAAACTAAAATCTTAACCTGTCTCTCTGCCATCTCCTTATGGATCAAGCTTGAGCTGACAACTAACTATGATTAAGACACAGCTCAATACTTCTCCACCCACACAAGCACACCTTGCTACCTCGTTTCTCATTCTCTGTAGAGACACCACCAGTGCAATGTTCCCTGTAAGCTGCGCGGCCACATGACTATGCAGTCCCCCACCGCCAGGGACACAGCCAGCCACACACAGCCAGCAGCCAGAGTTCCTACCAGACCAGATGACTCTGTCTTCCAACCAGCTGAGAGCTCCTCCAGAGCTGGGAGATTTTAAACTCCCATCCAGAAAAGCTCTGACAGAGCATGCTCAAAACATCTGAGCATGCTCTGTCAGTAATTCTCTGGCTGGAGGAGCCATAGTTCAGCCGTGCCGCTCCAGCTGCCTGGTAAGGGTGTGGAGGGTTGGGGGTCCAGCTGGCTGGGGTATGCCCAGGGGAGTGAGTTAGGGTAGAAGGAGACGGATTGGGCTGGATTGGGGGAGATGACTGGGAGAGCAAGGGAAAGGATCGGGCCTGCAGGGGCGGCCAACGCAGTAAGCAACGTAAGTTGCTCATCTGCCTCAGGGCCTTAGAGGGAACGTTGACCACCACTACCACCACCGCCCTGCATGCCCATAACTGAGGCGTTATCTTCAACTCATACCTATCTATGGCTAAATCCTGTTGATTTTTTTCCTGCCTGACATTGCTATCTTATACCCTTTCCTAACCACCCACACAGCTAAACCTTTGATCCAAGCTATCATCTCATGTCTTGCTTACTGCCACATCCTTCTCTGTAGCCTTGACAAATGCAATTTGGCCCTGCTCATATCCATTCAGAATGCTGAAATGAAAATCATTTCTTAGCCTCTTCTTCTGCTCATATCACCCTTTTCTTTGCATACCTCTCATAGCTCCCTGTTAGCTACTGCATCAAACATAAGCTGCTAGTCTACACTCCAGGCCCTTCTCTGTACTACCTATCCTCTGTTATTGAGATGTTAGCCCATGATGCCAGCCTCCACTGCCCATCTGTTGAATTTCCAAACTTTTCTCCCATGCTACCCATCATGGTTGGGAGGGGCTCAAGTCTGATAACTACCAAAAAACATGACATCTTTTAGGTTGCTGAAGTGCCAAGATCACTGCTTAGCATGCTGTCCAAGTATACCTCATTATTTCCTTGTAGTGTATCTGTGTCTCCATTTGCTATCCTTAGATTGGAAGCTTCTTGGGGGACAGACCATCTTTTTGTTTGTAGTTCAGTGAGTGTGGCATAATGAAGTCTTGGATTGTTACCAGGGCTCATAGGTACTACACTAAAGTACACCATAACATAAACCACCACAATGCTTTAGGCTAGCCTATAATGCTGTCAGCTGGGAAAAAGGAGTTTAGAAGGGTTACTGCACTGCTGGAAGTATGGTCCAAATGATGCTTGCAGGCTCTAGGGAGAACAATTTCATCGTACCAAGAGGTTTCTGTTTGTGGGTGTGACAGGGTGGACTTACCCCACACTACAAAAGCCCAACAACCTCTATGGGTGACAGAAGCCCTGCCCCTTGAAGCCTGCTGGGCATGCTCCATCTGCTGCCCCAGAATAAAAAGAAGCTGCTCAGTTAATTCAGGGCTGACCGGCAAAGACATACACTGGAAGCTCCCGACATGGAGCTCTTTCAGCCCCAAGCAGTAGGAGAGAATGGCCTCAGAGGGAGCCCTGAGGAGCAGCTGCCATGCAATGAGCACCCCGAGGCTGAGGCCCAGCCTCTTACTACAGCCAGCCAACCCTGGAGACCTGCAGGGAAGCTGACAGCAGCTGTCTCAAGAGGTGAGGAGGCATGGATCAGCACCTTCCAGGAAGCCATCCCCAGTACTCAGGTAGGAAGTAGCCCAAGGGACCCAAGGGGTGGAGCTGGGGGTAGCGCGGAGAACCAGTCAGCATGTTTTGGCACAGATCCCTGCTGACCTGGTGCCATACCACCCCTCTGACACTGACAGGGCCCTGGGCTGGGGCTCAGTGGAGCAGGAGGGCCTGAGCCCCCTACCTGGGCACTGTGTCCCATTGTAGACATCCTTTGATGGTGATTCTGTAGCCACTAGGCCGTGCTGTCCTGAACTGAGGGCTACATACTGACTTTCAGTAGTGACTCTGTGATCACTAGGCTGTACTGCCTGACCAGAGGGCTGCACGTGGACTTTTGGTAGTGACTCTGTGGCCACTAGGCCATGCTGCCCTGACAGGTGGCTGCGTGCTGACTCTGATACTGACAGTTAAGAGGAGTGGGGAGGCACTCTCCCTGTTCACAGCCCTTGTGCTATCCCCACCAGGGGAGCAAGGGAGGGTGTACCCCATGATGGTGGGCTAAGGCCATTACTGGTCAGCCAGGCTACTGAAGGTCCATGAGACACCACCAGCAACTTCACAAAATGGTGCTCTCTGAGGAGCAAGTTCCTCTTGGGCACATGCAAAGCAGCTCAAGCATCCTTGAATATTTGTGATGGCGTCAAGGGAACACGGACAAATTAAGAGAACGAGAATGAACAGGCATCATGGAAGCATAAAGACCAAGCCCTTGTTCCTCTAATCTCAGCTGGCCTTTAAAGTCAGTGCCAGACAATTCCTAGTGGCCCTGTTTATAAAAGACCATACAATATTATAAGACATCTGAGTGTTTAAAGACCTTGGTAAATATTTAAAATATGTGCACGTTCTAATTTTTAAAAAAGATAACAAGTAGTTTAAAATTCAAGAGTTGTTTGTTAGATCTAAATCTGGTTTTGCAGTAAGCAGGCTATTTGGAGTAGGAATGTGGTTTTGTTTATGAAGGTACATATATGTGCATGTGTAATCAAAGATGGCTGACATGTTATTGAAAAATAGCAAGCAACTCCCATTAGCATTAATTACAAAAATCTACAGTATCATTGGGGACTGTCTGTTCACGAAATTGTAGAGCTTATTTCATAATGTCATTGTCCCCTAATTAGGGGTGCTCCCAGGTTTTACTCCTCAGAACAATCAGATGTTCCATAATGTTCCCAGGCACAACAGGGTATAGACAAGGTACAATCACAATAAGGGGATCAGAACTATTGCGTATTTGCCTTTGAATTTCCTGTCTTGCAAGGATTAATGTTAATGTTTCCTGCAGTACTATCAAGGAAGCAAACTGATATGAAAATCAACCCTTTGTCCTTCACCCAACTATGCACAGAACTAACCTAATGGAAACTGAATAGCACAATCTCTGTTTAATTACTAAATATGTTTGTAAGCTTCACAGGAACTGATGTGTGTTTTCTCAAACATGTTTTTGTATTGCTGCAGAAGGCGAGATATGATAGGCAACTTTGTGGACCAAAACCCTCCATCAACACAATAAGTACAGGGTGGGCTGTGAGTATGTAACCCTTTCTACACTGCCCCACCAATAGACCTCACCCACATTTCTGGAGGTCAGAGGATAATCCAGTCTCCACAATCATTATTTGTCATCCCCCAACTGCCAACAGGGCTCTCAGTTAGTGCCGGTAGTTTGTGCAATACTGACACATATCCATAAGTTACCGGACAAAAGCACTCGCAAAATGGATCTAGTCAGCCTGGGACTCAGGAACCAGGGGTTCAATTCCCTGTTCTTTGTGATGCTAAGCCTCTGTTCCACATCTCCTCAATGGGAATAAAAGCAGTCCCTACTTCACAAGAGTGCTGTAAGGATAAACACACCAAAGATTGTGAGGTGCTCTGATACAACAACAGGGGCTAACATGCACCTGCGAGGCCACTGAAAAAGCTAGAGATAACTTCAAGTCCAGGGCTGGATACAAATGAATTACAGAAACATGATATCACCATTACCAACCCCTAAACTTGCTTTAACTCAGATATCACTGAACACCTGACCTACTATATATATTTGTGTATAAGCTGCGATTTTGCTCCCGAAAAATCCCCTCTGAAAAGGGCACTCGGCTTATACGCAAGTCAGGAGCTGGAGCGTGCCAGAAATAGAAGAAATCCAGCGGAACAGCAGGGAGCAGCCCCAGCCCAGACTGGGAGTTTTGAAATCTCCCATCCTGAGAATGCTCAGAGCATGCTCCTGGAAGGAGCCCCAGCATGTGGCATAGCTGCTGGAGCCAGGTGAGGGGGCCCCAAGTGGTAGAGGTGGCCAGGGGGGAGCCAGTGTCAGGGAAGGGGGGGGGTGAGGGATGGGGTGAGGGAGTCCCGGAGAAGTGGTGGCAGTGTGCGGGGGTAGGGGTGGGTGTCAAGGAATGCAGGGAAAGAGGCAGCAGGGCCTGGGAGTTACAGAGGGGATCAGGGAGGCCCAGAGAAGCAGTGGCACTGTGCAGGGGGTTAGGGAGGGTGTCAGGAACTGCAGGGAAAGTGCCAGCAGGGCCCAGGAGTTAGGGGACCGAGACCGCAGGGGGGACCTCAGTTTATATACAGGTCATGAATTTTTCCCTGTTTTCGGGGCTCATAACGGGGGGGGGGTGTTGTCGGCTTATGTGCGGGTCGGCGTATGTGCGAATATATATGGTAGGTATTCAGCAGATTAGGAACACAGTAGTTTACCTCATACTGTTCAAGTGCCTGCTTCCTTTCCAGTTCAAGCTGTTCTAATTGTTGCATAGCAACCTGAAGAGCACGTTCTTTTATGATCCTCTGGGTCTCTAACTCTTGCTTCTCTGCTTCTGTCATCTGAATGGTCTGCTGCTGCTGCAAGTGCCATTTTTCCAGCTCAGCTCTCTTTGCTGACTCCTCCTCCAGTAACCTAGAGAAGAAATAGTGATGACTGTAGCACTACATTTGTAAACTAAATCTAACCCATTATCTCGCATAAATATGCAAACAAGCAAGGGGATCCAGCAGATTACTTTCTGATGATCATCTTAGGAAGGTATGAGAATGGGAGGAGTTTTTACAACTAGAAACCATACCAGTCATTCAACAATGCAACAACACAATCATAAAAAGTGCTGCTCAGGCAGTTGTTTCAGCCTGTGGTGTGACTGCACAGCACTGAGAAACCACATGAAAAATGGGCATATAAAGTTGTCACTAGGAGGATGGACTGACATCCACAGTAAAGGGTAGCCCATTATCAGTATCAAATTAATTTGTGAAAAGATACAAGCCAATATGAAAATTGGATAATTCCAGCTTTGTGAAAACATGCAAAAGCAAAATAGTACACATCTGGGCCTCCACTTTCAGAAGTGACTGGACACTACTGATGCCCAGCCTGACACACACTAAAAGGGGCCTCATTTTCTACAAGCGCAGAGCACCAAAACTGAATCAGGCCCCTTTATGGTGTCATGTTAGGAACCCCAAATCTGAGAACAGCCAAAATCATTAGTCACTTTTCAAAATTTAGGCCTGAGAAACAAGCAATCCATGCTTAAACATCCAAATCTATTCTGTATCCCCAAGATATCTAGCATATTAATCTTTCATATCTTATTAAAGATGTACTGTTATTAATCAGTACCGTGTATTTGTAAGCTTCTCACACTTATAGTATGTGAGAGAGCTCAGTAGATAGTGGCACCTCAGTCCCTTACCTCCTCCTAAGCTTCTTTTCAGGTATCCTAGAATCAGAGAAATGTAGGGCTTGAAGGAACTTCAAGAGGTCACCATGTTCAGTCCCTGGCAATGCGGCAGGACAAAGTAAACATAGACCCACCCCTCATAGAATGGTTTTATTGATTTAGTTCCACTATCATCTGTAAGACTAAAAATGACACCTGGCTTGAAGTTTCCTTACGGTCTCTTCATCTTGACGTGCCCGTTTTTCATCTTCCAAGGCTTCCTGTAACTGTTTATACATTTCTTCAAGTTCACATACTCTCTGCAAATACTGTTTAAGTTCAGACGATTTCTGGGCAACCTGTTGTTCCATTTGCTGTCTTACCTGACAACATAAAGTGAAGACACACCTTAGCTTATCATATCCATGACAGTAGTGGATATAGAGGGGCTTCTCTTTGTCCAGAATGGAGCGCTCAAGGGCATTCAATCCCTTTTCCACCATACTTGCCAAGTTTCCCACCTTAAGTAGGATTCTCACATGCAGCTCACTTCCCCTGCTCCTTCATACTTTTCCCTGGATGCTTAATTTCTCTACCCTTTGTGCTATCTGCAAAGCAGGACTTCACAGTTAAACTTCAGCCTGGTCTAGACACAGAGTTGTGGCTTTATAGCTAAAGGTGTGGTTTCATACTGGTTACATTAAATCAGTACAACTTTGTGATGGGGGCAGGGATATGCACATACAAGTAGCTTAAACCTGGCTGAGGTCAGTTTGGCTCAAGTCAGGCAATTTATGGACAAACTAAACTGCTGGAAAATGTTTTATTCAGACAGAAGAGTTTACCATCCACACACAAGTTTAAACTGGTTCAACAGCTGCGTTTAGACCAGGAGCGGCCAAATGGTGGATTGTGAGCCGCATGCGGCTCTTCAAAGAAAAAGTGCGGCGCTTGAGCAGGGAGCTGCTTCAGGCTGGGGGAGTTAAAATCACTGGGCTGTCAGGCAGCTCCCCAGCCAGCAGCTCAGAGGAGGGAGCTGGGAACAGCAGCTCCAGCTCAGAGGAGGGTGGGGAAGGAGCAGCTGGAAGCTCAGGGAAGTAATGGGGGGGGGTGTCTAAGGACAGAAAGGGACTTCAGGGAATGGAGGCAATGAGGGAAGGGACTGAGGGGATCAGGGAGGAGACAAGCTGAAAAGGACTTAAATAACAAAATATTGTTAGTTATTTTCTGTTTCATAGATTTCAGTGTGGATTTTATTTTACTTTCTTTTATTTATTTTTGAGTGCGTTTTATTTATTTATTTATTTTTATTTTATTTTGGTCTGGTTGGTTTGGGTGGATTTGTTTGTTCATTTTTGTATCTACCTTGTACAACATGCTATGGCAGCCTCAGTCCTGTCCACAGTACTTTACAAACTTAGAGGAACCTCATGCACTCCCTTTACAAGTATGGTAGCTAGGAAAACAGGTTAAGAAGTCTTCCATTGTATCAGAGGGAGAAGGAAGAAGCCAATGAACAATCCTACTCCTTCTTGCCAACTCTACAGAAACCTGTAGATCGAGCTCTGGACAGTCAAACAAGGAGTTTTGTGGAACTTTTAAAGACTAACCCATTTATTTATCACATTGCTCCCCTGAAAGCTCATTCAATAAATAAATGGGTTAGTCTTTAAAAGTGCCGCAGGACTTCTTGTTTGTTTTGCTGAACTAGACTAATGGCTACCTCTTTGGAGCTCTGGACAGCTGAGACTTTTCAGAGATCCTGAGGCATTGGGACTAGGGATGAGCTTTTTTCCATAGCATCTTCCCCCTTCAGAATTATGTTATGCAGAATTCTATTCCACAAAACCAAGCCTAATTTGAAAGACAAGTGTTGGGCCATGTATTGAGTAGGAACGTGTTTCCCAGGACAGTTGAGTTGTCATGGGAGATAGGAGCAATGTTCCTTCTAAGCTGATGATGCAGCTGAGCAAGTTATGGATGCACTTGGGGAGCTGATGAGCAGGGGCCCGGCACTGGGAGGGAACTTGCTCAGCTGCATCCAAAAGTTGCTAAGCTGAATCATCAGCTTAGAGGAAACATTGCAGGAAGGGCAGCATGGTGGGGGACAGGGGGAGAAGTGAGCAAAGGTTGGGGACAGCAGGGAAGCAGCAGCATGGTTGGGGCCAGCAGGGAAGCTGCAGCATGGTCGGGGACTACAGGGAAGTCGCAGCATCGTCGGGGGGTGGAGTGCAGCATGGTCTGGGAGACCAGAGAAGCAGCAACATAATAAGAGATGGCAGGGACGCGGCAATGGGGGGTAGAAAGTGGGATGCACTGCGTGGTCAGGGAAGCCACAGCATGTTTAGATTTTTTTTCATAGGCCCCAACACAGTTTACATGTTGTTAAAATAAAATCGTGTTTTACAAGTCCTAAACATGACGTGGAGTACTAAGAAATGAAAATAAAAAGGAGAAAAGTTTAAAACTGAATATAGATTACTTTCAATTTTCGGCAAAACTTACAGCTGTGAAGCACTGTATTCCACAATGAAATTTATTAAATCAAAACACTGTGCAATACCCACAGATCAGCACTTGAGAGAGCTTTTACATACAGCATTGACAAGTTACTGCCCAGATTTTAAAAAACTTGCCACTAGCCTGCAGTATTCTACATCCAACGACAGTTGAGTTTTTACTGTATAGGACTAGTTTTCATGGTAACCTTAAGTAATTATTAGAATCTGATATTAGCAGGATCAATATTTGACATGTTTTAAAGATAAAATTCGTGTGTGCAATAAATTTTAAGCTTAATAATTTTGGAATAGGTAAAAGTAGGTATATGCCTCAGTGTGGCTCTTGAAGGTTTAATAATCAACTTGTGCAGATCTTGAGTTCCATAAGTTTGGCCACCCCTGCTTTACACAAACCCTTACTCAATGAGGGTAAATGTTACATTTTGAAGTCCAGGGTGATGGGCAGTGAATTGTGGTGGAGTGTCAGTAGTGCACATGAGGGCAAAAGTGGGACTGGAAAAGCAGAAGAAGAAAAGGAACAGAGAGAAAGCCACAGCAAAGAGTGTTGATTGTGATGAGAGAAAGCAAAGGAAGTGGAAAAACTATGGAAATCAAGGGGAAAGACAAGAGACATATATGACAATTGCCTGCCACTCTTCCCGCCATGCCAGACCAATGTGAATGCTCCAGACCCCCTCTCTTTCACATCACTCAGTTCCCCTCTCTTTCACCTCACTCAGTTCCTCTGTGTGCCTCCCTTTGGCCCTTTTGACACATGGCCAAAAGGAGGGAACAAAGAACAACTGATCTTCTGCTGTGCTTCTCATTCTCATCACATGGCAGGCAGAGCAGTGAGCAATGGTCGCAGGAGTGACTGGAAAGAAGAGTGGTAGAAGCTTATCCCACAACATTGGCAAGGTAAAAGAATGAGGGACGGGAGCAATGAAGGCAAAGAGGAGACAATTTTAAATCTCCCTCCAGTCACTGTTTGAAATTTAGCAGCTATGTCTTTACTCCAGGTACCAAGGTATGACTCTAAACATCACTGCTAGGGCCAATAGGACATGCTTCAGCATTCTTGCTGCCATTTCTTAACAAGCTAGAGAGTTTGATTCTGAGCGCCATAAAGGCATTTCCTTTCCTGCAGCTACTCAGCATGCTACTTCCCCAGCTATCTCAAGCCTGTGTTGCTCCCGAGGATGAGATCATTTTCAGGAACAGAGCCCATCCCCTCCCAAATGCACAGCCGTCCCATCACTGGATTAGCACAATAACTTCATGTGCCAAGATTTTATGCAACTGAGTGACAAATCAACACTAGTCCTGTATTTACAGTAGATTATTGTGGTCATATAATATTTTATTCAAGACATGTTCATGTTGAAAAATTAGGATAAAATCCATCCCTGTATTTGCAGTTAGTAAATCTCTGCCACAGACACATTTTGTGACCTTGGACACACCTCCATCAGTCACTGGTCCTCATCCTTGTTAAGGTTTTGAGATCTACAGATTAAAAACTGCAACATAAGTGCTAAACACTTAGCTTTATAATCAATCAATGTGCATACAAAGCTCTTCAGTTAAGTTTTCATAAAAATATCAGAAATTAAGAATAGAATAGGGAAGAAACACACTCAGCTACAAGGTTTAAGTCATGCTGTCACTGAACTGTACAAACAGGATCAATCCATATACAATTATTGAAAAGGAATGTATCACAAATGAGCACACAATATATCACTTTGCATGCCGCCATTCAACAGTTGTTTGGAATCCGTTCAGCAAATTCCTATGAGTAAATGTTGTGTTGGAAACACTTCGTGCGTAAACTCAGAATGTTCTTGGTTATCTTAACACTCACCATTTTCTCTCTCTCTAGCTCCAGATTGAACCGGTCTTGAAGTTCCATCTGAGTCTGAAGACGTTTCTTCTCTTCTTCTGCAGCTCGAGCTGCTGCTTCTTCAAGTTGCTGTGGGAAGAAAAATACCATGTTGCGAGAGTCATTTGTCTCATACCTGCATGTGTGACATGCTAACCGAAGGCTGTCAAAAGCAGCTCAATGACTTTCAGTCAAGTCTGGGTAGCTGCTACTATCCAGGAAACTTCCTTCCATCCAGCCTCACATTTTTAGCTCACATTCATACGAACGTATCTCTCACTGGGTGGAACTACAGCTAGTCAGGAATTTTTCAGTTGCATTTTGTTTGTAAATGCCAATACATCAGCCCCAAAATTGTTTGCATTAAAAACATCACTTTTGATGAATTTCCTATTTCTAAATCCTTTTTAGGAAGTTTCCCAATTGCCAAACTTTTTTCAACTATTTTTCTAAATAAAAAAGTTGTTTTTCACTTCAAAATGATACCTCATTTTTAACTTTAATTTATAATAAAAAAAATTGAAATCAATATTGAAATCCATTATTTCTATTAAATCAATCAAAAATATTTACACTCTTTTGGTTATTAACAGAAAAAATGAGATTTTTTTTTTGTCCTAGGATGAAATCTTGAACATTCTCACAAGATGGGAATCTCATTTCTTGCACAGCTCTTTGCAAAACTACAGATTTCAGCAACAGCTGGGTGCATGTGTGCATGCGCACATGCATGCCCATGAAAAACAACTGCCAGCAATGAATGAAATTAAATCAACACTGGACAACAGAGCACAACAAAATTTTTTACAATTTTACTGATATTAATGGGGGGGGGTTCTATTTTATGATCAGTTTTCCAACAAATATAAACTAACTGAAAAGCAGGGAGTCATCTTTGGACCCATGTGTACACACCAAAATGCCACACTGATATAAAAGCTCACATGGTAGAATGAGTTTGCTCTGCAATCTGTCTGGTACTTGGACAAAAAAGAGAACCAAAATCAGTGACAACAGCAGGGAAAAAAAGGGAAAAATCCAAAGTATAGATTTCAAAATTGAGAGGATGATGTTGGGAGACTGTGAGGATGGTTCCTCTTCACTACTGCAACATGCAGACATAACAAAAAAAAGAACAGCAGGCCACTGGGCTGTGTGCAAGACAAGCCCCAGCTCTGGCTCACTCCCCTGTAGCTTTGGATGCTGTGAGGGAGGGCCTGAGGATTTTCACACGGCACCTGACAAAGTCAGCGTTGTCTTACATGGACAAGAAGAAAACACTTTTTTCATTATTAAATATAATGGAATATAAAAGAGCAAAAAAACATGAAGTGATTGATGCAATTTGACAGTGTATCATTAACATCTGCATGATTACCCACAATGTTACATATGGGGTTGATGGAGACAATAACCACCACTTGAAATGCTAAAGGAAAAAATACTTGCAAGCATGGTCAGAGTGAAGAACAGGGAGACAAGAAGACACTAAAACAAATGCCAAGTCTGACATCACTACCCTCTATGGCCATTGGCAAGTGTCTGTACCTCTATCATCCCCATTTGCAGCACAGTCTTTGAATTCTTCACACGGACTGTGCATAGATTACTGAAGCTATATGTACATTACAAAGTTCACAGCCACTGTTATTAATTATAGCAGTGGGTAGTGTACCTACAGCCATCCTTTTGTCAATGGAGTGTGTCCTCACTAGGACCACTTCTACTGACAAAAGAGGCAGTGTGGGGGAGTTGAGAGACCAATCTCTGAGCTCCCTACAGGGAGCTCACAGTCTCTCTGCTCCCCACCCCCCTTTGCCAGGACCAGGGTCCTGAGCAGCAGTGCTGTTGCAGCTGCCTGGGGCTTCCTGGTCTGGTGGGAGCCCTCAAGCATGGGGCTCTAGGGTCGTGGCTGCAGGCCTTCAAGCCTCAGGGGCTCATCCGTTCCTGATGACAGCCCACTGCTGCCCACCAAGGTGCCCCAGCACCTGCTTCCACTGACACTGGGGTGGAGGAGCCCTAGTGCTGCAGCCATGCCGCCCCCATGGTCTCCCTGGACTCCGGCAGCAGGGAAGGCAGCTGCCAGAGCTCACTCGTCCCGGAGGCAGTACAGCTGCAGCCGCCTGGGCTCACCCATCCCTGGCAGTCGAGGGGGAGAGGCAACCCCTGTGGTTCCTCCCAGTGCTGCCCACCACTTTGCTGCAGGAGACCAGGGCAAGCCTCAGAAGCTGAACCCCAGCTGATCCCCAGGACCCCCCTCTTTATGGATCAATTTCACTGGTCAATTTCTAACAGAGCAGTGAAAATGACAAGTATCACAGCTCCCCACCAATGTGAGGACACTGTGTCCACACTGACACACTGCCACTTTAACTTTGCCAATAAAAGCCCTATGCCACTCATCTAGGTGGTTTTATTCTGTCAGCAAAATAGGTCAGTTTTGCTGACAAAGAGGGGTCTGTGGGCACTACAACTGTTTTGTCAACAAAACTTCCGAATGTAGACCAGTGGTTCTCAACCACTGTGTCGAAACACATTACTGTGTTGCAACACTGTGGTAAGTGTGTCATGGAGAGTCAGGGTAGTGACTGGATTCAGCCTGGGGTGGGTGAGCTGCTGTTGTCCCATAGAGTCACAATATTCTGCCAAGTGTGTCACATCCTGCAAAAGGTTGAGAACCACTGGTGTTGACAATGCCTGAGTGTTAACTGCCCTGACAGTTTGAAGTGGGGATGCAAGCTGTGATTTGGAATTTCACACTGTTTCTTTAAAAAGAAAAAGTAATTCCTACACATGAACTAATTCACACAAATGTTTGAACTCCCTGTTTGGAAACCCATCTGTATCTTGAGAAACCCATCTTACAAAATTAAAGAAAACATTTAATGGACATTTTAGGCTGGGATATTCAAATTAGCCTAAAAGAGTTAGGTCCCTTGCTCCCACCAACTTTCAGTGGAAAATAGACTTCGACCTCTTCTACTGCCTTTTGAAAATCCCAAATTTAAACTGCTATTCTACTGCCTCTTTCTCCCACACAGTCTATCTAACTCATCTTACTGCTCTGTTCAGGCTGTCAAGACACATATTTTAAATAGCTTTCATCAATTTATAAGCCAGCAGTAAACACAAAGTACTGACAAAAATTATCATGTTGATCAACACTAAAGCAATAAAGGGGGGGGGAGAATTATTTCTATATTAAATGGTACATGAGAAGTTTTGTTTAAACACCTACATTTGCAGACTAAACCTAAAGCAATAGTTTCTTTGAATAAATGCACTAGGGGACCAGGAGCAACACTTTTAAAATATCCAACTCTGATATGCTAAATTTAATACCACTTTACATGTTCACTGATTTCACCCCCCGACCACATCCCCCCCCTTTTTAAACTAAGTGAACACAGAGCACCTCCTATGAATGTAGGAGCTGAATACAAATCAGATTTATAAGCATGAGAAACTAAGTGTATGATCTTTTATGTATAGGCACCAGCTGAGTCACGCATCTATATGGATCCCTGTAGACATCAAGGGAACTTCAGACAGACGAGGTTCACATATGCTGAGTCACTTGAAGAATTCAGGTTTGGGGAAATTCTAGGTCTTTAGATACCAGAAAAGATACTGAGGCAAACAAAGCATGGTGATGAAACTTATGGCATGTGACCTAGACCACAAGCGGACCTTATGCATCATTTAAGTTCCACTTCTAACCCCAAAACACAGACTGAACAGCTTCATGGGCCTTGTGTTTGGCCTACCTATGGGTTAATTTCATCCTTTAATTAGATTAAGGGGGAATCTCAAAATTCCATACAAAAATATTATTTTAAACAAATTTCAACAATTCACTCAGTGTTTTTAAGATTCATTCTGTGGCATTTACTGGTGCACAGGCCATTCTCTAAGTGCACATTAACACCCCCTGAACTCAGGCTGGCTCGAAGCCTAACACAAACTGAGCTTTAAGCTTTCCAGCACAATTCAGTTTCCTGGTGTGTTTGCATGGTTTCTTCTTTTGAATGCTTTTTCCTAACTAATTAAAAACTGCTAATTGTTCTGCACAAAACTTTCATTGGGTACAAATGCAGGATTTCATCTTTTAGACCAAGGGTGTCAAACTCATTTGCTATGGAGGCCCAGATTTGACTGAAATGTACTTCAAGTGATCTACATACACCATAAATCAAAATATTACAGCCTACACTCTCATGGGATCATGGAGACTGTGCTACACAGTACCACCCTTTAACCCTAACAAAGAGAGAGAGCAAGCAGTGTTTCAGTATCACGGAGTGCAATCTTGTATACCCAGAGCTTCACAGTGTCATGAGACCACACACTCTCGTGGCATTGCAGAGCACTGGGTATGCGAGACTGCACTCTGCAATACCACAAGACCATACTCTTTTTCTGTGAAGGACGGAGTGTGGCAGGGCCATAACTAGGGCAGGGCAACCAGGGCAAATCCCCAGGAGCCGAATCATAGAGGGCGCCGTAAGGCCTGCAGCTGCAGCTTCGTGCCAGCCCTCTAAAATTTGATGCCTGGGGTGACAGGAAGCTGGATCTGTCCCGAGCCACCACTGGAAGGTGGCAGGGGACCATATCCTACTCTCTGCGGCTGCTGGGGATGGATCCATCTCCCCCTGCCTGCCAGGGCTGGACAAGGCTGGGTCAGGGGAGGGCGCCTTTGGGGCTGCTTGCCCTGGGCACCAGAATGGCTAGTTCCAGCCCTGGAGCATGGTCTCAAAGAGCACAGTTGCAGGCCAGACAAAAGAGGCTTATTGGCCATATGGGGCCCACATGTTTGATACCCTTGTTTCAAACTGATTTGTTCTCTTTCCACCCTCTAAGGTCAAGACATCATCCAGACCTATTTCAAAGGAGTTTCTTTCATCAACACTCTTGTCAGCTGCTGTCACTGCTGCAAGACTCATAGGAAGAGTCTGTTACAACTCAGTAAAACATACTGCTTCTCCCTCTCATCCATCTGCTCCTCAAACTATAGCAGACAGAAATCAAACCCCAGGATTTTTGCTGCCTGGTAAATTATACAAGTTAGTAGGTAGTACTAGATCTAAGCTAATGTATTGCACTGCTTTTTGGATTACTACCACATTTAAAATTATGGCGTTAAAAGCAAATCAGAACGAGGCCGTCTATTATCAGTTTTAGAGCCAGGCATGGAAAATAATGTCCCATGTCCTGTATTACCAACTTGAGGTGCTCAAAAATCATGAATCAGGCTCACAAGAATTATAAGATTTTAAAAGCAATACATCCCCCCCCAATCTACCTTCTAGTTTCTGTGCCTTTAACATTTGCTCAGGGCACAGATTTAGGCTTCTCTTCACAACCATGAGAGGTAATACCTTTTTTTTTTTTTTTAAATGAAAGCTCAAGTTCTAAAATATTCACCTAATTCCAGGGCCTCGTATTTTAAAACTGCCATATATGAGACTTATGAATAAAGAGACAAGAACTGACAACAATGCAATTCTACTAACAGAGACAAGCTTAATTTTAAACTCATTACTTAATGGAACTACTCTCATGTTTAAAGCTAAACTTCTCTATATATTTCCAGGATCAGAGCTTCAGCTTGCATACATCAAGAGTAGGCAACCCCCAGCACATATGCCGAACCCATTCAGAGCAGTATGCAGCACCCTCTCCAGTACCACAAAAATTGCCACTCCTGCCACCAAAAGCCACTCTGGGTAGCTTCCTTCAGGTGCAGCTGGGACACAAGGTATCCCCACCATGCCCATGCCTTCATGTGACACAGAAAAAAGGTGCCCGGAGTGGCTCCTCTCTGTAGTGTGATGCTCCCCAAAGGAGCCACTCTGGGCAGCTTCTTTCTGAACCATGCCTGGGAACCCCTGAAAGGAGCTACTTCTTTTCCTGGCATGCTTGGGGACCCCTGTTCCCAGGCACACCGCCATGATGAGCCACTCTGGGTGACTTCTTTCCGTGGCATGCCTGGGAAGCACTCCCACTCCAGCCATGACCGCTGCTGAATTTTCAGGCAGCCACCATGTTTCTTCAGCAGAGGGGGCCGCCAGCACCAGCTGAGGGTCGGGGAGGAAGGACCAGCACAGGAGTTAGCAAAGGTTGCTGACCCCTGGCATACACATAATGGATTCAATGTCTGGGTGACTGCTTTGCAGTCTACATCCAACCACTCTAGTTTACTTTATAAATAGATCTGCTCTGGCTTTAAGAATAGGTAATAAATCAGGTATTTTCTGCTTACGGAGGTACATGAGAAATGAGGCAAGTGTGCTTTAATGGGAAATACAGAACCAACTGAAATTTAGGATAAGATTATGAGCAGAATAGTTCTGCTTTTCATGTTACGCGGCTAAAAATTGGCATTGCAACAGTAGCAGGGCAAGGACCATGTCTACTTCTCCATATGATATGGCATGGAATATACTGACAGTACACAAATTACCAACAAATAATAAAAAAAATGAAGAGCATATATAATTGGAGATGGCATGAGCAAGGGGAGGGGAAGAGTTAATAAAAACACGGAATTGGCATTTGGAGGAACAATGTAGAGGGAGGAAGGAAAAGACAGAACAGAAGATGGAGAATCAAGAGTTTTGAATGTTTTTTTAAACTACTCATGAGCTGCAAATCCAAAAGCGAGTTTATTTGATGTATACAGGTCTTTCCAAAGAACTGCCAGTAAAACTATTATAATACAACCCAAATTCATCCTGTGCTACGTATCTTCTAGAAGACTACTTTGGAAATACTTTGATTTTTTTAATTGGTACCATATTTAATCTCTGGCTGTAAAAGCCAGATCTCAGAGGGAGGGAAGGTTATGTCTAATGCATTTTCAGATATTTCAAAAATGGACTAAAGTGGTGTTTACATACAAGGTATCATCATGATTTTGAAGTTGGCTGTCTCTGAACAGACCAAGGCTAGAGGAGAGCATTGTATCCATGGTTAAAGTATAACCTGGCAGGCCCCGGAATCCTCCTAAATTGGCAGACCCGCTCACGCTGGTGTGGGCCCACCTCATGCCAGTGCGGGCCCCCTCATTCACCTCAGATCCTTCCATACATGCCTGCCCCCCACATGCCTGTCCCCCACCCTAGCTCCTGCCCCCGCACATGTACCCCCTCATTTCCTGGCCACCATGGGGAGGGACCCTGGCCAAGGCTGAGGCTTCACCCTAGAGCTTCGTCTCACTGAGGACGCTCAAAGGTTCTGAGCATACTCAGTGAGACCAGGCTGGGGGGTAGAGTTTTTAGAACTCCCTGCCCTGCCCAACGCAGTGGAACACCATTCCAGGGCTTGCTATTTTTAGGGGCTCTGGGTTCTGGCCCCTAAAAATAGAAAATGGAACTGTAACACTGTATTCTGGGTCCTCGTATTTTTAAATGGTGGGCCCCAGAACGCAGCATTCTGGCTCCATTCTCTATTTTTAGGGGCCCTGGAATGCTGAACCCCTAAAAATAGTGAGCCCTGGAACAGAGTTCTGCTGCGTTCCGGCTTACCTTAACCCCCTGATTGTATCCCATTAAGAAGATGGGAATCTGCCCTTCTTATTGGTACGAGACACCTCATTCAGCACTGATAGCTCATGAATAATCAGACTGCAGGTCTATCACTAGTCTAGAAATGACACGTATGACTTTGGGATAGAAACTCCTTTCTTTTTGAGGAAACAAACACATTTTTCTGGGTTTATCGGGGGGCAGTAAAAATTACAAAAATGCAGCTGTCTCCATTTTACAGAAAAGGCATCTGGATGTAAGACCGTGATGCTGGCTGCTAACAGAAAGAACTCAAGGTAACACTTGAGATGTGGTATTGTAATTGGAGGTTTGAAAATCCAAGAATAATCCATGATAGTTAAGGGGAAAAGGTCACTAAGTTTGCAAGGTTTGTCTAAGAATATTTAAATTTAAAAAAATTCTACAATGAAAACAGTTAGAGATTTCCCCTTTTAATACATAAAAGCTTATATTAGGGAGAATGGATCTTTTAGCATTCACCAAACCTTCCAAGGGAGCAATCACACAGTGGAAACCAACTCTAACATCTACAGAGATCAGCAAGTTTATAGCAAATAGTAATTGTGAATATGTAGTGCTACTTGGTGCTCTTCAAGACCTTCCACCAATCATCTTTGATTTATATTTAGCCATCTTTAAAACTTTTCACATAAGTTTATTTATAAAGCTTTCTCCCAATATTCACATTCAAACTGCCTGAATCTCTCATTTGCAAAAAGTCTATTGAAATTTTATAAGAAAAACATGAGTTTGAGCAAAGCACTTGTGCTCAATACTTTTCTCTCACCTGTGAATCTGCCCAAAGCTGCTCCAGAGGGATTACAAACACATACAAGGATTCCGCAATGTATTTCAGTATGTCTCTGGAAACAGCTTTATACATGTTGTTGGCTATATGTTGAGGCAGAATTTTTCCTCTCTATCAATCCCTGCCAGCCCAAGTCTGTCTAACTTCAGTAACCAATTATAACATAGAAAACCCTGCTGGAAACTATTAAACTCTGTGGAAGTGGCCAGCTCCACCTTGCTCTTTTAAATACTTAAAGGAAATGGATTCCCTAGGCTGTGGTACAGCCCCTCTGAGCTATATCCATGGCAGAAAGTGCTACCATTTATGGACAGCTGGGGATTTCCCCTGCATAGCTACTAGACTCACACCGCCGTCTCCCAGGCATATGCTCCCAACTGCTCCTTCAGCAGTCACTGGCTAGCAGAACAGCCTCTAGAAAGCTGCTACAGGCAGCCTTAAATTTAATCAGAGTCCAGATCACGCCCCAGTAACTTCAGACTGAAACATGTGCATGCCACTTTTTCCATCTCTTCTGCACACCCAAGATCCCATGCTAAGCACAGCTCAGTCCAACTCAAGAATTTCAGTGTGTCCTTACCCATGCACAGAAAGCACACAAGAGTGGAAGAATAATATTTCAAGAAGCTCCATCTCAATCAAATTCAAACTTCTTTGGGCACAATTCTGCTCTGATCAGTGGAAGGTGAAAGCTTAAAACATGACAGCCTGCCCCCACCTTTCTCACTGTCTCCAATTCCTGCTGTTTGTTCTCATTGGCTACTTGGAGCTCTTTCATCTGCCGCTCCAACTCCTCTTGCTCAGCTTGCAGTTTCTGACGCAATTCTTTCCGTTTCTGACGTGCTTCTTTGTGAGGTGGAGGGCTGCCATACCTCAGCAGGTTTACAGTGGTCTGAATGGCTGTAAACAAATCCACACAAGTAAAAGCAAAAAATAACAATAAGAGAACTTCAGTTAGGCAAAATGCTAAACTGTCTGGACAGCCTTGGTGAGAACAGCTATGCTCTTACCACAATACTGAGCTAACTAATAGCATGAAGAAAGTAAATGTGCTGGCCTCCTACATACTGCAAAATTTATCTGTAATCCAAAGAGAAGAATCTCCAGTAGAGTTCACTACACTGACCAATTATTCCACTCTCAGGGTCAATTTCTAATAGTGCATCAGCAAGATTAAGGTGTTTAGAATGCACATTATTTTAAGAGATAAAGCCTTACATCACAACAAACAGAAAATTTCCATCTGCATTTCTAAATATTTCTCAGCCTTTCTAATTCAGATAAGAAACAGAGGGTTTATTAGGTGCATATTGACTGGTAGGATTTCAAAAATAGTACTCTTACATTTTACCTCCTAGGACCAGCGTTTTACTTGGGTTGCACTTCTTACCATTCTTTCAGCAAGAAAGTGGTTTTCTAATCAAGTTCAGAATAACTGAAGCACACAGAAAGAAAAGCAGTCACATGCTAGTTTATTTCTATACTTTGATCATTCTTCTGTCTACAAGGGTGAAACAAAGTCTTATTTTAGCACTGGGTAATTGCTAGCCATACACTGTGTGCAACCTTAATTAGGTACATACTGTAAATAAGGAGAGAAGTCTGAGTAACTATAATACTGAGCACTTTGCATTTTTGAGGTGTTGTACATAAATTAGTAGGTAGAGCCCTGCAAACTTACACATATTCGCACTGTGGACCATGTTTGCAGATGGATGCAGGTCCAACTTTTATAGCTTGAGCCCTGCAAGTCTGCAGATAGCATGGATCAGAGGCGGATACAAATTTTGTATCTGCACAGGGCTCTATTTAATGGCCCTGTATGGGGTAAAGGTTCTTAGTGAAGATCCAGACTAAAACCATGAGAAATCCTGGGCACCTGCCACTCACATTGAGATCAACTCAAGGCTACATAGCAGTGGAGTGTCAGAGCAAAGTTTAGCAAACAAGACATGTTGGGTCTCTTGTGCTGTGTCCACTAGACAGTATTGCCTCAAAACCAAAACCAGTTTTAAGATGAACAAGCTCTCCCCTCCCACCAAAAAGCCCCACCCTACCCACTAAAAAATTTATTTCCCTCCTAAAAAATGTGGTTGTATCTCAGAGCAAGCTTGTATCTGAACAAGAAAATAAATAAATAAATATTGGTTTCATTTGCTTTTTACACTGGTCATCCCAAAACACTCAGCACAGCAGTTACTGAAAGTAAATGGCCAATACTCAGAGTGCCATACGAGCTTTTCCTACAGGACAAGATTTGTGAAAGACTTTGGCACAGATTTTCAGAAGCAACTAGTGACTGAGTGCCTCAATAGCTATGTCCACACATACACTGTTATGTCCAAATGAGTTATTTCGAAATAAAGTCCTTATTTTGAAATAAGTTAATTCGAATTAAGAAAATGTTAATTTGAATTAAGGGAAAGCCTGCTATTGAAATGGTTGTTATTTCGAAATGGTTATTTTGAAATACGGCTGTTTGGACATGTTGTTTAGAAACTATTGTTTTGAAACAATGGTGTTGTTTCGAAACAACATGTCCAAACAGCCTTATTTCAAAATAACAGCCATTTCTAAATGAATGGGGTTTAAGCTGTTTCAAAATGACAGTTCTTATTTCGAAATGACAGAGCCCATCATTTCGAAATAAGAAAACATCGTGTGGACCTAATCTTTTTTACTTCGAAATAACCAGTGTTATTTCAAAATAAAAGAGACATGTGGACATACCCAATTTCTGACTGACCAGTCTGATATATATAAATAACCCAATTTTCAGGCTTTGGGTGCTTAGTGCTTCCTGAAAAATCAGGTCCCTTTGAAACGTCTCTGACCACCCAAAAATCACTAGCCACTTTTGAAAACATGTTCTTAAAGCACACACCTAAGTGCTTTAGTCCCACATCACTAAGATTTAAAACACATTACCTTGAATCCACTCCTGCTTCTTCTTTTTATCAGAGGCACTAATCTCAAAGCTTTTATCAAGACTTTTGATAAGAAAAAGGCATTTCTTTCCATCTTTGTCAGCCAAGGACTGGAACGGAAAACAAAGTATTACTTTCCATGGACCTAAATACCACACTGCAATATCACATCCCACCTAAGCACCAGCCCACCACATGTATAGGATATAAAGACATACAACTAGACTATCATATTTTATTTGCATATTTAATAGATTGGGATATAACTGCCATTTTCCATAGAGATGCAAAACTGCTGGCCATGGACAATGGAAATAATATAAAAGTGCTATGTTTTACTATTGTTACTTTTCACTCCCATACTTGCTTGTACAAATGCCAATTTCATAAATGATCTTTGTAGCAATGCAGCCCAAAAGCGAACAACTGATGCAAAAGGGGGGGGGGGGGGAGGAAGGGAGAGAGAAAAAACAAAGTGTCCCACCATAACTGAAAAGGTCACCAGGATCCACCACAAATGAAGATTATCAAATTCCTATATTTAGAGAGAATAGAATTTATTCTTACCTCTACACAACAGTTTTCATCCAACACGATGTCTCCTTTTTTGTCTTTTAAATCTTCGCTCACATAATATGAAATAATATTTGGTTTTAGCACAAACCAACGTTCTGTCCAATTCTTTCTTCGGTGACCTTTTTTCAACATATAACCCTGTAAAAAGGAATTATCCATTGAATTGCATCCACTCGCTTGTTTTGCTCTTTTTAATTGTGTGTCCTATAGCTCTGATCCAAGACCAATGAAGTTAGACTAGGCCCTAAATGCTGGTTTGCACACATTTCTATTCCTCATAAATCACAATTCTATTAGCTTTCACTTAGCTCATGAAAGTAATTTATTATTCCTTTTTCCTTATTTGTAAATGGTACAGCCATCTTTCAAAATAACTAACATAATGCTGGCAAGATCTAAAAAGATAGCTGTGTTTGTCTAGTTCAGAAAAACAAGCAAGGACTCCTGTGGCATTTCTACAGACTAACAAATTCACATGAGCTTTTGAGGGAGAAAATTCCACACTGTCAGATACTTTGAAGATGGGTAACTTACAGAAAGTAATATTGTAATTTCTCTGGGTCCTATTTGACAATATTTTATAACCAGCTCTTCCACCTTCCATCACCCTTTTTTGTTAATTAGTGCTAGCTTGCTACTCCACTGGACATGTCATCCACAATGTCTAATGGCAGAAATTTTATTAAGTTAATCATGCTGTAAAATGTCACCAACCAAACATCACACCAATGGTATATATAGGGTCTGTAGTACACAGATATTGTAAATCCATTTTCTGCCTTACATTTAACATTAGGGATTTTAAAAAAGCTTCCACCTGCATATTTTCTCATAAATTACTCATCTGGCTGCACCCAGGAAACAATAGAAACCTTTTTTAAATGGAATGATCCCAAAGAGAAAATGCTAGAAACTTAAACCAGTGAGACTAAGAAAGGGAGAATGAAAACTACCAGGTATATTTTTGGATAGTATAACTGTATTTGGGAAACCATGGAGCAAAATCCCAACTCCGCTGAAGTCAACAGGCAGTTTCCCTGTTGCTAAAACACCACCAAAAGCATGCAATAAACAGGAGGCAACAGCATGAGACAGTTACATTGCTGCCTGGTGCATCCATCCCAGTCATAAGGAAAATTACATCCTTCCCAATTTCCTACTAGTCCTCCATACAAACCCTATTTACTCCTGCACAAGCGAAGAGAATTTGGCTTCAATCAAAGTGAGGTGTCCAAGTCACTTCAATTAGCTGTTAATGTGGAAGTCTAATGAAGAAAGCATAACTGTTGTATTAGCTACTACATTAATAATAATTTTCGTAGATGTACCCACCTACTGTGCTTTATCCAGTGTGGTTAGAGCTAGCCAAAAGGATGTTCCACAGGAAAAAGAATGCATGTTGAAAGATGTAAACGATTGAATGTTCTATCAGACATTTGAATTTACTGGCTAGTCATTTTTTAAAAAAAAAAAAGTTTAATAAGTTATTTCAGGTACTTTCCCATTCCTTGTATTCCTCTGCTAATTTCTGTCACCTCATTCTACCAACTCTTAAGGGTGGGTTTTTGTTTTTGTCCTTTTGCCATCCACCAAGCAAGAGCCATTCATCTGTGGAGAGGCCTCCTCCACAGACAGAGGCTTCTTCTCTTCTCCCTCACAGTCCTGACAGATGGTCTCTGGCAGTGGTTTTCAAACTTAGGGCCAGGACCCAATACTGGGTTGCAGACCCTCAGGTACTGGGTCACAGCACCGCTTGCTGCTGCTGCCAAAAGACTGCATTGCAATGCTCAAACATGTAGTTGCTGGGTTGCAGGCATAAATGATTTTTTTCAACTGGGTCCTGAGGAAAAAAGTTTGAAAACCATGAAAACTACTGGTCTCTGTTCGGCCCCACCAGGACTGCTGCAGCCTCTTCTACATCGTGTGCAGCAAGGATCAAGTATTACCTTCCCTTCAGCCAGGCAGGCAGCACCCTGCAGCTCTGGTGTAGTAGCCTTGCTCATGCACTCACTAGCGAGGAGTGTGATGGCAGTTTATGGATAGGAACTGTTCAGCAGTGGGATGGCCTTCTCCGCAGCTGAGGACTCATCCTCCTTACAGCCCTGGTCAGGGGTCTCTGCTCTTCTGGGCCAGGACTGAAACCTTCCACACAGGTGTCTTGGGCCTCTCAGCCATTCAGGGAGCATCCTGCAGTCCTCAATGCCCTAATCCTAGCCCCAGCCCCTCTGCGCACTTACTTCCCCACAACTGTAAAAATATCACTTCAAAATTAAAAAAACAAGAATAAAACTGGATATTGTCAAAACAGCAAAAAGGAATAAAAAAACGAAACAAAAAACCACCAAGCTGAATTCCCACATGCCCATGTCATGTCTGAATTAAAGTGAACTCAATTTTCCAACAGTCTGTCTGGTGACTGTCTGGAAGATAGAGTGGGTCAGTTTGTAACAGAAACCATTTTTAAAAGCAGGGAGAGCCATGAACAAAGTCACAGTCACCAAGGGAGAAGACAGTCAAGATACTGCAGCAATCCTTTGATCAGAGAAGCATCATCATCAAACTGAAAACATTTTAAACATCTGAAGATATCAAATTTCCTTTCAACTCTCAAGGGGATGTAATGAACTGACCCCAATTATTTTGGTTCAACCTTATTAGCAGAATGGCTTCATTTTGCCCTTAACACACCATCCTACCAATGAACAATAAGGAGTTAACAGAAACAGATGCTTTGCATTGTTCTTTAGCCATTTTGAAAGAACTTCCTGTGCCAAGATTTTCCGTTGAATTCTTCTGACAGGATTTGGAACGGTTGCCAAAAAATGTCTGTTAGATTTCTTACACGGAGAAAAATCAAAAACCACTAAAACTTCCCCATACAGTGCAAATAAATTTGAATTAGAACACTATGCAAATGCAATTCACCTAAGTAAAAACTCTTCAGTGGGTTTTTAAGTATTTATTTGTCCTATTCAAAATATGCAGTGCTTTAAAGGCATTCTTGGACTTTCTTAAACATCTAAGAGGACTGAGGAGTACACTAACCAAAGGGTAACCCCTTCTACAGCAACTACAGAAGAGCTGAAAGTTGAGAGAAAATAATCTATCAATAGTAAGACCAAGCTATTACTTGTTGCCTTTGACTTCAGCTTAGTAAATCACCAATGTTCTATATCTGCTATGCAGAGTTAAATCGTCTACGTCATTTTAATTATGTTAATTTAGAAACAGATACAATTAAATCAGTGCATTGACACACATACTGAGAAGATGGATTTATCAGAGCTTACTTCTGTATCATAGAATCATAGAATCATAGGGTTGGAAGGGACCCCACGAGGTCATCTAGTCCAACCCCCTGCCAAAAAAAGCAGGACCACTCCCATTAGATCATCCCACTCAGGGTTTTGTCCAGCTGGGACTTGAACACCTCCAGAGATGGAGATTCCACCACCTCCCTAGGCAGCTTATTCCAATGCTTCACCACTCGCCTAGTAAGGAAGTTTTTCCTAATATCCAGCCTGGACCGCCCCAGCTGTAACTTGAAACCATTGCTTCTCGTTCTGCCCTCTGTTACTACCGAGAACAGTCAAGCTCCCTCCTCCTTGGAGCAACCCTTCAAGTAGTTGAAGGTTGCTATCAAATCCCCCCTCAGTCTTCTCTTCTGCAGGCTAAATAAGCCTAGTTCCTTCAGTCTTTCTTCATAGGGCTTGTGCTCCAGCCCTTTGATCATTTTGGTTGCCCTCCACTGGACTCTCTCTAATTTGTCCATGTCCTTTTTGTAGTGGGGAGCCCAAAACTGGACACAGTATTCCAGATGTGGCCTCACTAGTGCAGAATAGAGGGGAATGATCACATCCCTTGATCTGCTGGTAACACTTCTTCTGATGCAGCCCAGTATGCCATTGGCCTTTTTGGCAGCAAGAGCACACTGCTGACTCATATCCAGCTTCCCATCCACCATGACTCCCAGGTCCTTTTCTCCAGTGCTGCTATTTAGCTGATCACTCCCCAGCCTGTAGCAGTACATGGGGTTTTTTCGTCCCAAGTGCAGGATTTTACACTTATCCTTGTTGAACCTCATGAGATTCCTCTTGGCCCACTGCTCCAGTTTGTCTAGGTCTCCCTGAATCCTGTCTCTGCCCTCTAGGGTGTCTACCATTCCCCCCAGTTTGGTATCATCTGCAAACTTACTAAGTGTGCAATCTATCCCATCATCCAGATCATTAATGAAAACATTGAACAGAACTGGCCCCAGGACCGACCCCTGGGGCACACCACTTGTTACTGCCTGCCAACTTGACATGGAGCCATTGATTCCTACACGCTGAAACCGTTGTTCTAGCCAGTTTTCTATCTGTAAACTAACTGAAAATTTCTGGCAGCTGTAAAATAATATTTTAACATATTAAAGAGTTACCACAAATTTAGCAATTAAACAACATTTTGCAGATAATTTAGCTAATGAATAACTGATACTAGTATAAAGAGAGGTCATATTTTAAGTTAGAAACCCAAGGGTGACTTTTCCTTCACTTTCTAAGTATAACTCACCAAGGACAAGTGTCTGTTCGCACTATCACAAAAGTTAAACAGTTTACATAGCACAACTTCCCCTTTTTTAAATATATTCTTTTTAAAATAAACCACACTCACAAACTCTTAACAGTAACATGCTCTCAGAGCCCAGTGGAGACCTCAAATTTGTTCACTGCCACCCGACCAAGAAACTGCAGTTCATGCGGCAAAATATGAACATATGATCTCATTATCCAATTAACTCATACATCCTACTATTTTCAAATATTCATTCCATATAATTCTTACCTGTTTCAATACATCTAATATAAGCTCATTAAAGACCTCATTCACTGCCATTGATATCGTCTGCCGGTCCATCCCTTTGCCGAAATGTCCACTTCCAATAAGCTCAATCAGTTCCCAGGCAGAAAGACCCTCTTGACTGGCACCGAGGCTAATCTTGTAATGTTCAAACTGTTCTTGCTGTGATCCTACCCCCATTGCTTCAGTGAGTTTTTTAAGAAAATACTCAATCTGCATAGAAATATAAGCAAAAAAAACTGCATCATTTTTAATGAAGAATTTTTTCAAATACTTAAACACTCCAAGGCAAAATCTGAGTGCTTGACGTTAGGGTCTTAAATCCACATTTAAGCATCTAAACATAAATGGCCTCATCTTCAAAACAGTCCAAGCTGCCATGATCCTCACTCACTTCAGCGGGTGTTGGGGGTGCACATCACTCCTGAATATCTCACCATGCATATTTAGATGCCTAAATATCAATTCAGGCTTTTAACTTCAGAGACTCAGTTTTGCAATTTCTGGCCATGACCAATACACATGGAATTTATTTTTTAACAGCATCAAGATTACGTAGAATTAAATGTGAGAAAGATGAAAGCTTCAAAAGCATTACAATTGTATAAAAGTAAGCCAACAAAACGTACCATGAAGAGTAAAGGAAACAGCTTGGATCAGAAATGACAATAGCAATGATCACATGCTAGTCACATGACTTAGCCCTGACACCTCCCTCCCAAATCGGATATTATGATATCAGGAACTTTGGAGGGGATAGAAGCTAACGGTATTAAAGAAATGAAAATGAAGATTTAAAAAATAAAAACCCAAAAAACCACCTTTCCTAAAATAAATACTCCATTTCCTAATGCTTTACCTATCATGTGTCAGACAACTATAACACCACTTCTCAGATTAGTCTAGATTTAAATTTTGCAATCTTACACTACTAATTACACTTAATGATACCTTTATTCAAAATTGATTCCATCCAGTTCTTTTGGCACAAGTATAAATTTCAAAAACCTACAAATCTTTAACCAATGTCAAGTTGTAAACTCCTACTTCTACAATCACATCTCAATTTTTTTTTAAAAAAAAAATCACCATTCTTGGCTTCCTGTGGTTGAAGATGCACAACACTTTGATGTACTGTAATTAGACTTTAAGCATGATATCGTCTAGTCCTGAAGACAGACCAGGTTTGCTCGAAACAGCAGAGAAAAGCATAAAGGGAACGGTGGCATTCTCACTAGTTTCATGGCAAGGCCATTGTTTGTCAGAACCTCCCTTCCTGTCCCCTCAATTCCCTGGAGCAACAAAGCCAGTAAAAGCAAAGCATTTTCCAGATAACTAAAGTAAACCTGGGTAAAGGGATCAAGGCCACAGCAGTGCACCATGGCCTGCCAGCCCCTAACAAGATGTTGCTATGGAGATAAGGCAAATCAGCCTCTCAAATAGGTGGCCTGTCTCTCCAGTGACCTATGGATCCTGCCTCTTCCTGCCATCCTATGTCAGACATATCAGCCTTCCCCTTCAGTGGTTCCTCTTAATTACTGGATTTCTTTGCATGTGCACTCAAAGGGCATGTGATTGTCACAAGCTACAGAAATGGTTTGGGGTGGACACCATCAGACTAAGTCTTACAAGGTATCTTGCAGATTCAGCGCCTCTTTCTATGCATGCAGGATTAGCAATTTTTAGACCTGCTCTCCCTGGTAGACAATCCTGCTGGAAGGTTGGAACGTAGACCACTTGTAGGTACAATTTTCAAAAAGCATCTAAATGACTTACAACATCCCATGTTCAAAAGTGACAGGATCCTCAGTGTCTCAAAGTCTCAATGAAAAAAAATCTATCAGACAAGGGCTTCCAGGTCACTTGGGAATTTGTGAAAATCTCACCCTCCACATGACTGATGCTGTGCAACCTTCTGGTGCTGCTGAGAAACCAGGAAGTAGGTCATTTCTTCCATAGATTATACAAAAATCAATCAATGGGACCAAATGAGGCTTCACCACATGCTGAAAGGTTAGGCTGGCCTAGGTACTGGGCCATGTTTGATTGGTGTATGTAAAGGATTGAGCTGGTAGGCTCGTGAGTGATCCAGCACAGTCTCTCATCAGAGCTTTGGAAGAAGGGGGATAAGGAAGTACTCTCCCATACAACCATTCTGCAAAGACTAGTGCCTCAAGCATTTGAAGATAGCTACAGTATGTATGTTAATATCATGGCCAAAATGGCTTCTCAAACTTTACTTCACATGAGCAAGTGCCATCTTTTCACTCAAGTCTGCAGCAAAGAAATATGAAACAGGTGCAAGTCTGTGACAAAATATAACAAGTTTGGCAGTGAATTACTGAACCTGAACTCAACCTTAAGGAGAGGGGATTTTTACTGCTATTTCTGGAAGGCTGAGATTAGCTATTAAATAGCCTCCATTTCATGAATGCTACATGGGAACTAAATGGGAATTAATGCTAAGGGGAAAATGAGGAAGTCAACAACAATCACTTTATTGTCTCACAAAGAAAACATTTATCTGCTTCTGAGCTAGTTCTACATTTCTATAGTCTACGTTTTGTAAGAACTTATTGTCCTCTTGAAGATTATTGTAAGGAAAGATGTATGTAGCCTTGCAACAGAGGTGTCTTTAAAGAAAAAAAAAGTAAGGTATTTTTATCTGTGTTTCCCTACACAGCTGTACACTGAATTCAGCTGGGATGTGTTCATACATGAATGACATCAACAGCCAACCAACTATAAGGAAGAAAATACTTAATTAGATACCATTTTTATAAAACTGGGTACTGTCCATATTACTGAGAATATACCCACTGATCTCAGCACAACTATACCTCTGAAAAGCTGTATTTAAGGGCCCCGCCTTGCAAGCATTTATTAGTAGTCATAGTACTTACTACTGTAAACAGACTTGCTGATTTCAGGGCAGTAAATTCAATACAACTACTCACAGCAGTAACCCATACAGCCAATAGTAATAGGCCTTCATAAGCATTGGACCTTAAACTTCATATTTCAGAAGTCTCTGAATTACTCACTTTTACGGTCATCCAGATAAAAGCACTCAGATGATAAGAAGCATCTCAAGTCCTAGCACTTCATAAAGATTAATTTATAATCAATCACTTAAAATTCATGTTGACTGAATAATATCAATACTTCAGAAATGAAGTTTGTTATTTCCAGTTTTCAAACACTTATTACACTTAGAAAAAACTTATGTGCAGTCAGGGCTTTCCAACATCAGGGATCATAAATCCTCAGCATTCAGTTGATTCAGGAAGCAGCTTACTTCCCACTTTCAGGAAAGGTTCACCAAGAACAACTAAGAACACTATTTCAGTTCCATGAACTGCAGTCATAGGTGCCCCGGTTTAGAAGCAGATTTTTCAGAAGACCTCACCTTAACTGAAATAAACATTGGCTTTTAAAGACAGGCTACCCTTTCTTGAATAAAAGATAAGGGTCATCACTCATTTCAGGATTAAAATACAATTGTGCCCATCTGTTCAATTCCCCTGAGAGCTCACTCACTGTACTTCTCTTAGCAGGAAATAAGTTAAAATAAGGAGAACAGAACACCACCCTTCTGCAATATTCTGCACTTAATATAAATCATATTCATTTAATTGTAATGTGCTATCTCAACCTACAAAAGTGCAAGACAGTAAAAGAATTAAGAATTTTTATTTGGTATTTAACACTGGGCTTTTTATTTGTTGTCCATAGATTTCATCAACCATTCATAGTAAAGTGTAAAGCACCCTCAAATCCCTTTTGCTAATCATGTCACTAGACAGAGTTCACAGAAAGAGCAACTAGAAACTATTTTAACAGATTGTCACTGTTGCCCATAGCACACAATCAAGAATTTACATCAAAACTAATAGTCTGAAAAAGGAATACATCAAAACTGTTACTGTTTCATTAAAACATATATTAAGGCCATATAAACCCAGTTTACTTTGTGCATATGATTAAAATTATATGAATATTTAATCTCAAGGAGACAAGCCCAAAAGCACACTCAGATTCAGACTCTAAGGTCAGAAGGGACCATTCTTCTTCAAGTGCTGCCTGGATACACTCATGAATAGGAGTATCCGTGCCACAGCGTACAATTGGTCAGAAACCTTTTGCCTTAGCCTGTCAGAACAGGGCTGGCAGCCACCATCCCGTCGCCACCCCGTGGCTAGATATGTGGCTGCCTCCTGGCCCCTCCTCAGTTCCATTTTTTCCACCCTCAGCAACGGTTCTTGGAACAGACCTCTCCTTGCAACCGCGCAAGCAGCCTGTCTACATTTTGTATGAGCTGCCCACTCAACTGGGAACACCTTTTCATGGATGTTGTTCCACAGAAGAGTGCTACTTCCAATAAGCGCGCAACCTCAGAGCTGGAACATCGCTCTCTCTCACTGCCTACCATGCCAGGGTTTAAGCCTTGTGTGGCCTGCGGCAAGGCCTTCCCACGCGACAACCCCCATGAGAAGTGCCTCCGGTGCCTGGGCAAAGCCCATTTGGTCACCACTTCCTTTATCTGTCAGTCCTTCAAACTACAGACCATCAAAGACAGAAAGCAGAGGCACCATGCGTTGGCCTCAGGATGAGCGGCAACCTACCCCCAAAGCTTCAGGGCTCCCTTTGGTTCCATGTGCCAGTTTGGCACCGGAGCCCTCCCAGAGCCAAAGACGACCAGCTCAGTACCGGCATCAGTGCCGAAAAGGCACCGTTCTCAGTCCCCCACCTGGGGGTCGCTGTGAGACCAGCAGGAGTCGGTGCTGGTCCCTACTACTCCAGAGGCTTTTGAGGCAGCTAAGACACTTCTCCTCCTGCCTATACCTCCCACCCCGGTGCCCCAAGAAAAAGGGGTAAACTGGCCCTTGCTTTGGGAGCCTGGTCAACCTGAAAGCAGTACCAGACACCATCACCGATCTCGGTGCAGAGTTCCCTGACACAGGAGCCACCCATGCAGGAGGGCCCCAGTACTGCTGAGTCCTCGCCTCGGCACCATATTTCTTTGCCTTCGCTGGCACTGCATATGCTGTCCCGGGAGGCTTCCCGGTCGCCAAGCCCGCAGAAGGGGGTTTCAAAGGGGAGTAAATGGCCCCGCACACGGCCTTCAGTACCAACCCCCTATAGGTACCAGCCACATGACTGGTCCCCCCAAGAGACTCCAACAAGCCCTCACAGTACCATTTCGCCCACCTCAGCACCAGCCCTTCCGGCACCAGATAGGGCCCTGAACCCCATGCCCCATTCCTACACTGGGGATCTCACAGCGCACTTCGATCTTCTTTGCCGTGTTTGTGCTCGTGTGGGGTTGGAGGCTCAATCCTCCTCAGGGCCAGCTGACATCTTATTTGGCCCGGTGTTTACCTCTGCTGAGCCTACAATAGTCCCCCTTCACCCGAGTGTGCGGGACCTTGCTGTGTCTCGCTGGCAAACCCCTGGGTCCATCACCCCCATATCAGACATGGCAGGCCATAAATACCAGGTCCCTGCGAGAGCTTTTCCATTCCTCGCCCATCACCCGACACCATCTCAGGGGTGGTGGAAGCAGCACTAGGCCTAGGGCAGGTTTCCCACCATCCCCTCCCACCATCGAGGGATGAGAGGGAGTTGGATCTTTTGGGATGGAAGGCCTACTTTTCCACCACCTTCCAGCTGCGGGTAGCCAACAATCAGGCCCGGGTAGCCCGATATATAATGGACATGTGGAAGTCCATGAACAAGTTTAGATACCTATTCCCACTTTGACACCTTCCTTGAGGAGGGCAGACTAGCATCCCAAGACCTGCTGCTATTGGACTGGGATGCCATTGACACAGCAACCCACAGTGTGGCCTCAGCCATGGCTGTTCGGAGGGTGGCCTGGCTCAGGGAGGCTAGGGTGCCCTTCTCTTTCCAGTAAGTCATACTTGACCTTCCTTTTGAAGGCGAGTCCCTCTTCATGGCCAAGACAGACGCCATGCTCCGTATCACCCCGGACCCCAAGGGGTGCAATAAATACTTGGGTCTACTGTCTTCTTGGCCTGCTACCTGTCCCCCTAGCCCGTGAGGGCTTTTTCTATGCCCTGCTGTATGCCTTCTTCAATTATTCCATGGGGTGCTTCATAATTTTGAAATCTCATTACTCCTCTAGTTGATGCGCCAGTGGCCCTAACATCAAACTGGAGTTACCAACTATTCCCTGATTAAAGGAAGGAAGGAAAGAAGCAAAACACAAACCCCGGACTTCAAAAAAGCAGATTTTGGCTCCCTCAGGGAACTGATAGGCAGGATCCCTTGGGAAGCCAATCTGAAGGGAAAGGAGTCCAAGAGAGTTGGCTATATTTTAAAGAAACCCTGCTAAGGGCAAAGGAAGATGCTATTCCAATTAGGAGAAAGAACACCAAACATGTGAGGCAGCCAGAATGGCTTAGCAGAGAAATGTGCTCTGAGCTTAAACATAAAAAGGAAGCTTACAGGAAGTGGAAGCTTGGTCAGATGACTAAGGAGGCATATAAAGATATTGCTAGGGACTGCAGGGATAAAATCAGAAAGGCCAAAGGACAAATGGAGTTGCGGCTAGCGAGGGATGTAAGGGATAACAAGAAGCGGTCCTACAAGTATGTTAATAACAAGAAGAGGATCAGGGATGGTGTAGGTCCCTGGCTGAATGGGGCAGGTATCCTCGTGACAGAGGATGAGGGAAAAGCTGAAGTGCTCAATGCTTTTTTTGCTTCAGTTTTCACAGGCAGGGTCAGCTCCCAGCCCACTACCATGGGTATGCCAGGCTGGAGAGAAGAAAAGAGGCCCTTGGTGATGGAAGGTCAGGTTAGGGACTGCTTAAGGAAGCTGGATGTGCACAAGTCCATGGGGCCGGATGAACTGCATCCAAGGGTGCTAAGCGAATTGGCCGATGAGATAGCAGCACCGCTGTCCATTATCTTTCAACACTCATGGAGAACGGGGGAGGTGCCAGAGGATTGGAAAAAAGCAAATATAGTACCTATTTTCAAGAAAGGGAAAAAGGAGGATCCAGGGAATTACAGACCTGACAGCCTCACCTCAATCCCTGGGAAAATTATGGAGCAGGTTCTCAAAGAAGCCATCCTAGAACACTTAGAGGAAAATAAAGTGATCAGGAACAGTCAGCATGGATTTACCAAGGGTAAATCATGCCTGACCAATCTCATTTCCCTCTACGATCAGATGACTGGTTTTCTGGATGCAGGAAGAACCGTTGATGTGATATACCTTGATTTTAGCAAGGCTTTTGATACAGTTTCCCACAGCATTCTCACTGGCAAATTAAGGAAGACTGGATTGGATAGGTGGACTATAAGGTGGATAGAAAACTGGCTAGATCAACAGTTTCAGCGTGTAGGAATCAATGGATCTGTGTCTAGCTGGCAACCAGTCACGAGTGGTGTGCCCCAAGGGTCAGTCCTGGGGCCGGTTCTGTTCAACATTTTCATCAATCATCTGGATGATGGAATGGACTGCATTCTCAGTAAGTTTGCGGATGACACCAAGCTGGGGGGAACAGTAGACGCACTGGAGGGCAAGGACAGGATTCAGAGAGACCTAGATAAATTGGAGCAGTGGGCCAAAAGAAATCTTATGAGGTTCAATAAGGACAAGTGTAAAATCCTGCACTTGGGACGAAAAACCCCATGCACTGCTACAGGCTGGGGAACATTCAGCTAAGTAGCAGCACTATAGAAAAGGACCTGGGGGTCATGGTGGATGGGAAGCTGGATATGAGTCAGCAGTGTGCTCTTGCTGACAAAAAGGCCAATGACATACTGGGCTGCATCAAAAGAGGTGCTACCAGCAGATCAAGGGATGTGATCATTCCCCTCTATTCTGCATTGGTGAGGCCACATCTAGAATACTGTGTTCAGTTTTGGGCTCCCCACTACAAAAAGGACAGGGACATGCTAGAGAGAGTCCAGCGGAGGGTAACCAAAATGATTAAAGGGCTGGAGCACAAGCCCTATGAGGAAAGACTGAAAGCATTAGGCTTATTTAGTCTGCAGAAGAGAAGACTGAGGGGGGATTTGATAGCAACCTTCAACTACTTGAAGGGATGCTCCAAGGAAGATGGAGCTCGACTATTCTTGGTAGTAAAGGAGGACAGAATGAGGAGCAATGGTCTCAAGTTGCGGTTAGGGAGGTCGAGGCTAGATATTAGAAAAACTCTTTTACTAGGCGAGTGGTGAAGCATTGGAATGAGCTGCCTAGGGAGGTGGTGGAGTCTCCATCTTTGGAGGTGTTTAAGGCCCGGCTGGACAAAACAATGATTGGGATGGTTTAGTGGAAGTGGTCCTGCCTCTGGCAGGGGGTTGGACTAGATGACCTATGAGGTCCCTTCTATGATTCTATGATTCAGGACAACATTATCTGGCCCACTGGGAGTACAAGGAGATAACACACCCACCTTGTGCGGGGCTCCGTGATAAGATCCCAGTGCAGGGTATTACCTCTTCCTCCCAACAAAAATCATCCTGTGGTCCCATTGGGACCCCTAAGGATTCCTACCTGCAGGGTACGCCCCCCTGCCCCAGTGCTTCCCCACAAGTGGCGCTAGTTCCTGCTTTTCTCCCTCTGAGGACTGGTAGGGCTTAACACCTAGGTAGCCATCTTTTACCTGAAAGAGGCTACTCCCCACTTTAGGGCTCTTTGGGATCAGAGCAGGAGGAAACCTCCTCTTACCTACCCTTCCCTGCTCCATAACAGAATGCACTCTCCCTACGCCACAGAAGAGGTTCTATGAGTGAAGATGGTAAGACTGAATTCTCGGCACTCCCACACACCCTGAATGACCACCCAGGATCCATTCCTCAATGGTTTCTGAACCCCGCACCCTCGGAGGGTGCTCTTCAGCCTTTCTGGTCAGCTGGTAGGGAAGCAGACTCCTGATCTCATGGTTGTGGGGCTGAGCCCTGTGTTGGGCACTTTGTTTTCTATGGGTATGCAAATTTCAGGACAATTTGCTATGCAGTACCTCCTGGAGGGCTGGCCTTCTCTCCCTCTCAGAGATACTATCCACCCACATGGTTCATGAATCCCAGGCACCAGGTGCCGACATTGTTTGCTCTTTGGGTGATCCCCAGCTCTTCTAAAGCAATAATAATAAGGGAAACAAAAACACTCCCTACTAACCAGCCTATGGAAGGGTTGGGTTCCCTGCCCTCCCTTCTCCTTTCCCATTGCTAGGCCACCCTGGGTTCTGTCATCTCAGGCTCGTGAAGCCCTATCACCTTTGTTATACCTGGCCTTGGTTTCGAATTGTGGATTGACAAATCATAGCTGATACTCACCCTAGCAGGAAATCTGCTGGGTGTGACACTCTCTTTATCCTCCTTGCAGGGGACTCATAGGTTGACAACCCTCAGACACAGTTCTACCCCTCCCCCACAGTCACATTGTCTCCAGTCCCTCATGCTAGCACACTTGAGAACCGCTAGCCCTAGAAGAGGAACCTCGATCCCTTCTGTGGGAATAAAACTCCCTTTGCTTCACTAACTACACAACTTCAAACTGCTGGTGTGGTCAGGTTGTATGCTGCTACAATGGATTGGGAATTAAAGAGGGTGGCCCAAGGGGTTTCAAAAGTGTCCTTCTGCAGGTGCAGGAATGCACCAGTGAGCTAGCTCTGTTCTGTCCAATGACAGAATGGATTCAGCATCACTCAGGAGTCCACCATGTTCCCCATGACTAGACCTGGGTAGTTCTTGGGAAGACCCTTCTTTTGGATGTAAGAACAAGTTCCTGTTTATCTACAGATTCGACCCTTCAGAACCTGTCTTGCGGTTCAGAGGGCCCCGTGGTCTTAGGCTGTCACTATTCTATTCATCATCCGTCTCCTTGACAGTCACTAGTAAGCCATTGATTGATGGTGACTTTTATCCCAGCTACGTGTTACCACACCTGGTCGCTCATTCCTCTCTACCTCCCCTTTCCCCGGTTGGAGTTTCTGTCTTTTCTCCTGGAGTTTTGCCCTTTCCTGGTGGGGATGTTGGGCAGAACCTGCCCTTTTTCTTCCCCCTTCTTTGTGGTTAACTTCCCATCCTCAAGGTACCCATTGGCCCGGATAACCCTCAGTTGCTTTCTTGTCGCTCTGGCATAATTAATAGAGTGAGTAATCTATATTCCACCAGACTCCACCACCTTTCAAGAGTCTTTCCCCCTAAAGCCAGAGATATTGTCGCTCTCTCTCTCCCTCTCTTCCAGCTCACTCCTCGTCACTTGCTATGTGGAAATCACATATGCCGTATGTTTCAAGGGGATCTGAGCATTGTTCATGGTCACTCTTCCTGCTCCTTTCTCTAGTTGCAGCATCTCTGGTAAAAAAAAAAAAAGGGGGGGGGTGCACCCTATTACTGTGACATACCCTTACCCCTGACTTTTATCTAGTGGAGCTGACCTCCCCTTTCTGTTGTACCTAGACCTTAAAGGTCTCCTTCCTGCTCCCGCCTTAAGATGGAATCTCAACCTCTCACCCTGGCACGCATTTGATTCCCCTGGCCTGGGTTCCCTTGCCTCTTCTCTTGTTGAGGGCCACACTTATATACAGGCCTTGGAAGGGGCATACTCAGCACCCCAGGCCGACCACTTAGGAACTACGTCTTACTAGATGGTCATCTGTCGTCTTCATACCTCCTTGTGACTTGTTTCCCTGGCCAGAGAGCAAAGGGTTTATCTCCTTCTCCCCTTTATCTATCTGCCACTATTAGGCTGAGATTTTTTTCCTCTGAGGTCACATCAATTCCCTGTCACCTGCTAAGGATCTTATCATAGTCTGAAGGCCAGAGAATGTACCCAGTCTACATGCCTTGACAGGTGCGTACAACCAACAGTCCATGGCCACACATGAAGGCACCTCGCCGATCATGGACCGGTAACTGCATTTCATTTTACCTTATGATAAGGTGACTTTAGGTCACCGCGACTCCTGTTGTCTGCAGAAGAGGGAGCACTCGAGACACGCAGGCCTTTATTTCCCCTTTTTTGGCCAGACCATCCTTCCTGACAGTTTCCCTTTACCCAGGCCCTGGGTCTTTATGGCGGTACCCTATATACTTCGTACGGACCTCTTCTCCGCCTGAGTTGCTGGCCCTTAAGGGGAGCAGCAGTGCTGAAGACGGGAAAGAACCAACTCCACCCACCATCCATCAGCATGGCCAGCAGTCACCTATTACCGAATGTATCCGAGCAGCGCTCGTAGAAGAATGGTGGGTTACTTACCAGTTACTGTCCTTCTTTGAGATGGGCTGCTCGGATTCATTCATAACCCTTCCACCCTCCCTGCAACTTGGAGTTGGCAACTTCTAGGGACTGAGGAGGGGTCGGACAGTGGCCACATATATAGCCATGGGGTGGCAAGTGGGCATTGGCCACCAGCCCTCTCCCGAAAGGCTAGGGCAAAAGGTTTCTGACCACTCGTGCACTGCGGCATGGATACACCGATTACTGAATGAATCTGAGCAGCCCATTTCAAAGGACAGTTACTGGTAAGTAACCCACTGATATGATCATCTAGTCCACTGGTTTTCAAACCATGGGCCAGAACCCACTACTGGGTCACAGTACCCCCTGCTGCCACTGCTGAAAGACTGGAATGCATTACTCAAAGATGTAATCTTTGGGCTGCAGGCATAAATGTTATTTTTTTCAACTGGGTCCTGAGGGGACAAAAGTTTGCAAACCACTGGTCTAGTCTGACCGCCCACACAATGCAGGCCACAAAACCTCACCCCCATCTCCTCTAGTAAACCTCTAACCGATGACTGAATTATTAAAGTCCTCAAATCATGATTTAAAGACTTTAAAGTACAGAGAAGCCACAAGCAAGCAAGCCGTGCCCCATGCCACAGAGAAAGGAGAAAAAACAGTCTCTATGGCTATGTCCACACATACATCATTATTTCGAAATAAGTTATTTCAAAATGAGTTATTTCAAAATAAGTTAATCTGAATTAAGAAAATGTTAATTCAAACTAAGGGAAAGCCTGCTTTCAAAACGGCTGTTATTTTGAAATGGTTATTTTGAAATAAGACCGTTTGGGCATGCTGTTTCGAAACAGTTGTTTCAAAACAATGGTGTTGTTTCAAAACAACATGTCCAAACGGCATTATTCCGAAATAACCATTTCAAAATAACAGCTGTTTCGAAATGAATGGGGTTTAAGCTGTTTTGAAATGACAGTTCTTATTTCGAAATGACAGAGCCTGTCATTTCAAAATAAGAAAACGTCATGTGGACATTCAGTTTTTTATTTCAAAACAACCAGTGCTGTTTCAAAATAAAAGACTCGTGTGGACATACCCTATGAGTTACAGTCAGTCACTCACTGAAAGCTCATTAAAGTGTCTGAATAACAAGTTAGATATTTTCTTACCACAAAAGCATCGTACATTATTAGTTAAATTTTTTAAACAGTGGATTTTACAGGCTACTCAAATATTCTCTACAGTAGCTGTATTACAGCCGTAGAGACTGGGGGAAATAATCAGCATAAAACAGTAACCTATCAACATATTAAAGTAGCTTCCTCTGGTCAAATATGGGTGTAAACACCAGACACAATTCATTTGCACATTCAAATAAGGAAGTTTTGATACTTCTGAGAACAAAGTACTTCCCCTTGACTCCACAAAAAATGACACGTTAACATATCAAAATAAATGACCAACTAAATCATCTGGTTTATGCAGTCTATCCTTGTGTTTAATAAGTTTAAAGAGTTAACTAGCAGGTATGGCACAATGTTGGTGCTACTCTGAATGCAATTATGCTCCGTGATAAAGTTGTACATTTTTTCTTTTAAAGGCTTGTTTGTTTTGTTTTAAACAATGATTAATTCTGTACTGAGAGGGTGAGAGCATGGCCTCACTGCAGCTGGTGGAAAGACTCCCACTGACTTTGGTGAAGCCAGGATTTCCACCAAGAGTCACTATTAAGAGCTTATGGGTATTGAAGACCTTTTTGTTTTAATATCTGACAAAGCATGTTTAGCGTCTATTTTCAGTGTAAAGGTTCCCTGCTCCCAGTACAATACCACTATAACAATTTTACATGGCCTTTTGCCAAGTAACTGGATGAACCCATCTGTGTAAAGGATGAAAAAATTTAACCAAAACCAGCAAGGTGGCCATAATGCCTACCAGACAGCTTCTCTTTCATCTCAGACAGTCAAGGATGTTCTGTCAAGTTCACTCCACATGAACAGTGGCTGCAGTGGGCCACCAGTATGTATCCGGAGGACCTGCAGAGTCATTTTATATAAAGTTGGTGTGATGTCTATGCTAAGTATAAGGTACCCAAGCAACTACAACCCCTGACAATCTTGCTACCAACTCATCATTTCCCGAACACTTAACCAAAGTGTTTCAACCCTGCCTGGAAAGGATCCCCCAGGTTTAGTTCGTTATCTCACTCTTCACTTCCATTTGATCCTGGGCCTCTCTGCTGAGCCTGGTAACAATAGTTTCATTTTTAGTGGTGGCTTTTGTGGAATCTGATCACTGAACTCTCTTCACAAATGCCAACAGAGAGCCCTGAAATGATACATGCCAGTCTGCTACAAGCCTGGGCAAAATTTAAATAGCTGAAAAGCACTAAATTCCATTACAAATATCCTAAGCAATCCACTCCCCATATGGTCAAATATTCATAATGCAAATATTTTCCTTCCTTACCACAAAATCCCATACAAATATTTGTATAACTCTACCTCATATAATGATAGCAAATAAACAAAGTATAAAAACTATGATTTTCATACAATGCAAACCATTATCTACTCTCATCAAAATTAACCTAGTTTAATTAATAATTCAGTACAAGTTCTAAAGATGCATCTCAGAATAGGACCTGTAATATATGGCAAACCAGCTGAGAAATCTGCTACCCTGAAACTTATCCTTGTTCCTTTTAATGAGCAAGAAGTCTGTGGTTTCTAAATAAAATGGAATTAAAGTAACCCACTAGTCCCAGTAAGCATGTGACACAAGTTCCCCTCTGGTGCCAATATGCAGGTAACATGACTCTGTTACAGTCCTGACTAAACAGCTTGTCTCTTTGGTGTAAGTGTGGGTATGCAAGCTGTTAACTCTGCAGACCCCTAGTTTAATCCCTGACATGTCAAGCAAGACCAACAACCATAACAGTAATAGCTAGTGCAAGCCAGATAGTCAAACACACCTCCTGGAAGTAGTTTCCTAGAATCACTAACTTACATGCTCCTTCAGCCTTGAAAATGTATCAGATTTTACAAGAAAAATGAGGTATGGACATACAAAGAAGTACCCAATTCTGGTTTACTGTTTACCAAAAGAGTTTGCCAAAGAAAAGCTGTCATAGAACAGAATTTTTCATTGCAGCTGGTCTTGATTAGACAGAGCATAGCATAACACAATGCTTTGTTGTACAATTCACCATTCTGCATGCAACACCACCACTACACTTTTGGTCTCAAACAAAACAGATTCAGAAAAAAATTATCTTAAAGCAAGGTCATTACTTCCAAATTATGGAAATATTTAAATAAAGAGGCAATATATATTTTCTTTATTGTTAAAAAATTCAAGTATTTTACTGAACATAACACAATACACTGCAATATACTGATTTCCACTAAACAGCTCTGCACATTTCATTAAGGATGTCACAAGAATATGATTATTTACTAACCACACCTCACAGATTCAGAAGATAAAACATTTCCAGGGTTACATATCCCAAAACAGAAGAAAAAGAAAACATTTGGAATTCTTTTTTAAAGATCCAACACATCACAGTTAAAGAACAATGAGGCATACTGCCACATCTGTAATAAATAAGGAGGATAGTGGAAGCAAAATTCAAATCGGAAATACAGCTGGAAGCAACTTTTTGCTTTGGCTACAACTCTCTCCACCACCGCCTTTTTTCCTATTTCAATTTTCCCTCCTCCAAGTGGTCAGGTGCATAATAAAAAGATAGGACACATCTGTGAACGTTGGAGTGCTTTTTGGTGCCTGACTGGAATAAGGTAGGGGAGAAGATAATACATCATACAACATGCTTAGACCACTTTTAGAGCACTATGCAATACCTATCTACTTGTCAAAGCTTTTCTATCATAAAGAGAAGACAGGGCTATTTCTGGCTAATTATTTCACTAATTCAGAAAGCTGCACTTTCCAACATCTTTCTTGAACAGACTGAGACAACAACAGCAAGGCAGTTTGGCACAACTACTCTTCTCAGACTTATCCTGTCCTTTCCAGGAAAAGCCCACATGTTTCTAACAGGCTAATCTGTTTGTGTACTACTAAAATGCTTACTTTTAAGTAAGAGCATGCTCACATACCCAGAATTATCATCTCCCTTTAACCTCCCCAAGTCATCAGAAGAATACATTAGTGGAGTGTTTCTCAACCACTGTGTCAGGACGCATTACTGTGTTGCCACACAGTGGTACATGTGTTGCAGAGAGCCGGGGAGATGACCAGATTTGTTCTCAGGGGGATGGGCTGGTGTGTCCTGTAGGGTTGGGATAAGCTGCCAAGTGTGTTACAACTTGCAAAAGGTTGAGAACCACTTCATTAGGGAAGTGATTCTTCAAGAGACTTATTCAGCTAATTTGTTTGGGTGATCCTTTCATGTGACCATGTCTTCTCCCATCCTCCAACAGAAGTCCATTAAAACCATATTAGCTTTCTATTATCACGTGATCAACGCAGCAGCATAAGCACAAATCTACAAAACACCCAGAGCAGGAAGCTAGTTGTTCTAATTCTTCTTTCAGGCTTGTGAAACTAAGGCACAACTCCATTTAAAAATCAAAGGAGTTACACAGGTGTAAAATTAGCGAGCACAAAAACGGAATCTATCATCTTTGTGAAATAATTTCTGAGAAGTCCTAGGCCTACAGGTTCATCAGAAAAAAAGAAAAAGGGGAAATGTACCCTGGAGTGCCAGTGGTCTTCAAGCCGCACTAAACCAAAACACATTCTCCTTGCTAGAAGTTTGCAGAAGCATAGGGGAAGAGAGCAGAACCCTTTTAACTACACTGTGCTCAAGCTTCAGTTCAAAAATATGCTCCATCTCTGCTAATTCTGGGTACTCCACAATGGCACACTCTTCTATCCATCCTTCCTCCCCCTCTCCCCTCTGCTGGAGACACAATGCTTTTTATCTGCCCATACACTCTCTCTTACAGGAAGGAGGGTTATAAAACTTGAAAAGGGGGAGGGGAATCACTCTTTTAGCAGGATTACTACACAGAAACCTGCTGATTGTGGAGGGGACTGACATACCAAACAGCTCCATCCCACAAATACCCAATATTCCCCTCCTGACCTAAGAAAGGGACGTTTATCAGATAGAGCTGCCATTTATCCCTTGAACTACTTCTGGAACACTTCTGTCCTTCTTTAACTTGCTTCTATTCACATTTCTGAAGAGAGAGCAACATCAGAGATTAAATTAACTGAGAGGCCATCCATCCAAACCAGAGAATGGAATATTAACAAATACTGTATTCAGTCCACTGGCTCACCTGGGACTTTATAAATATTTTCTAAATGTTCACTCCGGTTTTGTAGAAAAACTGGTCCACTGACGTCATTAGAGATGCAAGAAGCTTGTTTCTAAGAGTCATATCTTCTCACATCCACAATTTAGAAAGATCTAAATTCTGTGTGATGAACAGCAGGAATTTTGAAGTTACCAGCATTCTAATCTATAGGCATCGGGCCAACTTTCCCCACAAATTTATGAAATACCTGTAGGAGTCTAAATGTGGAGAGAGGGCTGAAGGCCACACTAAAGGACTCAGAGCTGGATGCTGGTAGAGAGAGTATGCTGTGCAATACATATTTACATGACAATGATAGCAAACCATAGAAACAGAGAGGTGGGAAAAAAAACACATTCCCTCCCTGGGAAGTTACCCTGAATGATCACAGTGGTAAATCACCTTTCTTACAAATAAGTCACTGGCAGGCTACGGCAAAATGCTGAGAAGGTTCAAAACAGTCTATCCATTTTATTGCTAAACTGCAGTAACAACAAAAGTCTTAAAAAACAGGCACTTCATGTATCACAGTACACATAAGCAAACCTTCTCTTGTACTCATCAGCAAAAACCTGTTTTGAGAGTATATACTGTAACTTTTATGGATTGATCATTCTTCTCCATTATGAAGTAGAATCTAAATAAGTGGTTCCCAACCTGTGGTCCAGGGACCCCTGGGGGTCTGTGAAGTGATTGCAAGGGGTCCGTGAATACATCCAGCCCCAGTCACTGCCAGCCAGCAGCAGGTGGTCTGAGCCCGATCTGGCTCCAGCTGCTGCCAGCAAAATCCATGTTGGAGAGTGCTCTAAATGAACTGTATTTCCCTACTTTGAGCAGCCACACCCTGGATGTTTCCCAGCCCCTTGGGCAGGTGGGGCCCATGAACTCCACTGCCCTTCTGCAGCACCACTGCCTGCAGCCAGTCCCCAATAACAACTATTATCATTTGGGTGTCCTCAATTTTTTTTTTACTTTAAAAAGGGGTCCTCATACTCAAAAAAGTTGGGAACTACTGATCTAAAGCAAAGTGAGGTAGTGTTTATTTCAGAAAAAAAGGGAGTAAAACAGCTTGATTAGCTGTCATGTTAACTACTACACTGGAAGTAAGATTTCCAACTCCAACAAAGTTTCCCTTCCTAAAGAGTAATACAAATCTGTTGATAAAAATATTGAGGAGAACGCCTCAAAATTTGAGATTTGATATTAAAAAGTTAAGACATCAAAGTATTTTAAAAGGTACAAATATCAAAAGTCAACAGGCTACAATGAAACAAAACTTATTTAAGTTGAAAGTTGTTTCACTGTCTCTCTTAGATTTCTGGGTTGAGCATGAATTTGTTTTTAAAACCAGTCTTTCAGAAAGACACAGAACTCTACACTGATAGCTGCAACACAAAGAATAGTGTCAAATAGGAGACAGTACTTCTATCACACTGCACAGATTACTTGTATAGACCTAAAGTCAAGTGAATGTGAAAGAATGGATTCATGTACTGTGCAAGACAAGAACAGAATAGTCCACATGACTTCAGGAAGTTGGATGAGGCAGCATCTTTCACTGAACCAATTTCTGTTGGTGAAAGAGGGAAGCTTTCTAACTCAGTGGCTCTCAACCAGCATGTCACCACACAGCAGTAGGTGTATCGCAGAGAGCCAGGGAAATGGCTGGATACAGCTTGGAGTGGGTGGGCTAGTGTCCTATAGAGTTGCAATATGCTACCAAGTGTGTCGTGATCCACAAAAGGTTGAGAACCACTGTTCTAACTTATGCAGAGCTCTTAACTATCCATCTTGTCTTTCTGCAGCAACATTGCAAATGACTTTATAAATTCTCTTTAGATCCTATCTAACTTCAACACTTTACAATAACAAAGATGCAGGCAGCTGTCTGCTTTAAACGATGATAAAATTAAATAAGAGTGAAAGTGAGAGAGATATGAACTCACACTTCTCACTTTTTCCTGAACAAAACCTATAACTATGTGGAAAGGAAATAAACAAAGACCATGCATGAAACAGACCAAAATTTGGAGTATCCAGATTGCACTTTGGCTTTAATGATGCATCCTGTCCGGCAGCCTAAAGAAACGCTGTTATGTACCTAGGAATAGATATTTGTAATAGAATGAGATTTCAGAGAAGAGCAAATAGTACACCTTAGCATTAAACAGGAGCTCTGGTGCTTCTAAAGAACATAATAATGGGACAGTCTGACTAGCCTAGTAGCCTGTCTTCTGACAGTGGCCAATGCCAGGTGCTTCAGAGGAAATGAACAAAGCAGGTAATCAAGTAATCCATGCCCTATCACCCATTTCCAATTTCCAGCAAACTGAAGCTAGGAACACTTCAGAGCATGGTTTTGCATCCCTGCCCATACTGACTAACACTATTAATGAACTTATCCTCCATGTACTTATCTTGTTCTTTTTTTAACCCTATTATAGTTCTGATCTTCACAACACACTGCAGCAAAGAGTTCATTAAGGTCACTGCATTGTGCAAAGAATTACTTCCTTTTGTTAGTTTTAAACTTGCTACCTACTCATTTCATTTGGAGACACCTAGTTATCATGTTATGAGGAGTAAATAACACACATTTACTTTCTCCACAAAAGTAATGATTTTATATATCTCCATCAAATCCCCACCCAGCCACCCACCCACTATACTTGTCTCTTCTGCAAGATTAAAAGTCTGTCTTTTTAATTTCTCCTCATATGGAAGCTGTTTCATTCCCCTAATCATTTTTGTTGCCCTTTTTGGTACCTTGCTCAATAACAATGCATCTTTTTTGAGATGGGATGATCAGATCTGCATGCAGTATTCAAGATGTGGGTGTAATATTGATTTATAAAGAGACAAGACAATGTTTTCTTTTTATTATTTATCCCTTTCCTAATGATTTCCAATATTCTGTAAGCTTTTTTGACTGTACTGCCCACTGAGTGGATGTTTTTAGAGAACTACCCACAATGGTTCTAAGATCTCTTTCTTGAACAGTAATGGCTAGTTTAGATCCCATCATCTTATACTCATAGCTGGGATTATGTTTTCCAATTTGCATTAGTCTGCATTTATCTGCATTGGATTTCATCTGCCATTTTGTTGCCCAGTCACCCAGTTTTGAGAGATCTTTTTTTAGCTCTTTGCAGTCTGCTCTCAACTTAACTATCTTGAGCAGTTTTGTATCACCTGCAAATTTTGTCCCCCTCACTGTTAACTCCTTCTTTCGGATCATTTATGACTATGTTGAACAGTACTGGTCCCAATACCACTGGTTACTGTTGGACACCATTATTTACTTCTTTTCGTTCTGAAAATTCATCATTTATTTCTACCTTTCCTTCCTATCTTTTAATTTGTTACTAACGCAGAAGAGGCCTTTCCCTCTAATCCCATGACAGTTTAAGAGCCTCCAGGAGTCACATTATCAAACAAAGACTTTCTGAAGATCTGAGTACACTATGTCCACTCAATTATCCTTGCTTTCATGCTCGTTGACTCCTCAAAGAATTCCAGTAGATCGATGAGGCAAGGTTTCCCTTTACGAAAACAATGTTGACTCTTCCCCAACAAATTGTGTTTATCTAGTTCAGTGGTGTCAGGACACATTACAGTAGCACCACACAGTGGTAAGTGTCTCATGAAGAGCTGCAGAGATGGCTTGATTTGACCTCGGGGTGGGAGCTGGTGCATCCTGTAAGGCTGCAATACACTGCCAAGTGTGCCACAACCCACAAAAGTTTGAGAACCACTGATCTAGATATTTGATAATTCTGTTCTTTACTATGGTTTCAACCAATCTGCCTGGTACTAAAGTGAGGCTCACTGGCCAGTAACTGCCAGGATTGTCCCTAGAGCCTTTTTTAAATATTGGCATCATATTACTTCCAGCTACCTAGTATCAGTGTATTTCAGAGAAGGGCTACCCAGCTTGTATGGTAACTGGAGTTCTTGGAGATGTGTCCTCCCATGGGTGCTCCACCTTAGGTGCTGGTGAAGTCACACAACCGAAATTGGAGAACTGTGTAGCAATGTTTGTCTAGGTTGCACAGGCACTGAAAGGCTGTCTCATGCAGCTTTTAGTGCCATTTTGGCACTCACACAGCCTGACACCCCTCAGGTCCTTTTCAACCAGGGAGTGACTGAAAGAAATACTCCAAAGTAGAGAGGGGAGAAGGGTGGGTGGTGGAGCACCCACAGGAACACACATCTTGAAGAACTCCAGTTAATGCACAAGGTGTGTAATCCTTCTTTCTCCTTCAAGTAGTGTCCCTGTGGGTGTTTCACCTTAGGTGACTCCCAAGCCATATTCCTATACAGGATGAGGGACTTTGAAGCCATCCTTTTGTATAGGAGAGGACTGATAGACCAATTGCTGTGTCAGACCTAGACACCTGATCAATAGCATAATGATTAGTAAAATCATGAATCAATACCCAGGTTGCTGCTTTACAAATGTCAATAATAGGAACATTATGCAAAAACGCTGTTGAGGTGGAAACAGCTCTGGTCAAATGGGATCGAATATGTTCTGATGGTTGTACATGTGAAATACCACAGCACACGTGTATGCAGCTGGAGATCCACTTAGGAAGTCTTTGTTTAGAAATTAGCTCTCCTTTATTCCTGTCTTCTATGAACACAAACAGCTTGTTAGTTGATCTGAAAGGCTTTATTCTTTGCAGATAGAAGGCCAGAGCCCACTGGACATCGAGCGTGTGAAGGGAAGTTTTGTGAGGATTCGAATGCGGTTTCAGCATGAAGACAGGTAAGTGGATAATTTGATTAAGGTGAAATGCAGATGAAATTTTTGGTAAGAACTTTGGGTGAGGTTTCAAGGCAACCTTGTCCTTATAGAAAATCATATGAGGTGGAGTTGCCATGATTGCTCCAAGTTCGCTAATATGCCAAGTGGAGGTGTTGGCTATTAAGACAACTACCTTCGTTACAGGTACAGTAAAGAGCATGTTGTCATGGGCTCGAAGGGTGGCTTGGTGATGGTCCTAAGCAATAAGTTCAAATCCAAAGGGGGTTAAGAGACAAATCTCAGGATAGAGACTTTGAATGCCCTAGAGAAAACTCTTGACCACTGGATAAGAAAAGAGGGATCCAATCTGTGATGGTTCATGGAATGCTGTGATAGCAGAGAGGTGTACTCCAATAGCACTGACTGACAAGTCTGCTGACTTTAGATACAGAAGGTAAAAAAGAACGGATATGATGGAGGCTGACAAGGGGTGAACTTTGTTTTGGAAACACCAGTGATGGAACCTCTCCCATATCTGAAGGTAAGTTTTCTTTGTGGATGATTTCTGGCTATTTAGTAGAATGTACTGAACTGCCTCAGGGCATAGAAGTTCTTCCTGGTGGAACCAACAAGGTATCATGATGGTAGGTGCAGTCTTCTGGGATCTGGGTGCTTCACAAGGCCATTTGTTGTGTGAAGAGATTCTCCAGAAGAGGTAAGGTGATTGGAGTCTTGGTGTACATTTCCAGTAGATTGCTGTACCACGGCTGCCTGGACCAACTGGGAGCTAACATCATAACCGCTGCTGATTCCTGTCAAATTTTTTTGCAGAGTTCGGGGAATCAGAAGGATGGGAGGAAAGGTGTAAAGGAAGTTGTTGTCCACAGGAGAATGAAGGTGTCTTCCAGCGGTCCTGTGCTTAAGCCTGCCCTGGAACAAGAGTTCGGACATTTGAGGTTGAGATAGGTGGCAAAAGGGTTTGTTGAGAGGTATTCCTGGTGATGGAAGATTCTGTATAACAGTTTTGAATACACTTTCCATTTGCGATTTTGTGTGAAAGAGCACCTGAAGAAGTCAGTAATAGTGTCCTGGGTATCCAGGAAATCCAAGGCCAAAATTAGGGTGCTGTTGTTTACACCAGTTCCATAGTCTGATAGCCTCTATGCAAAGAGGTTTGGACCGAGGTCCTCTCCCCCCCACCTGTTTACATAAAACATGCAGGCCATGTTGTCGGTCATGATTTTGACATGCTGGTGCAGCATGCAGCTCTGGAAATGATGGGTAGCATTATCTTACAGCTTACTGTTCCAAGATGTTAATGTGCAAGGTAGCCTCCTGTGGAGACCATCTGCCCTGTGTAGTGTGGTGCTGAAGGTGAGCTCCCTACCCTGTAAGAAAAGCATCTGTGGTCATGATGAGAGTGGGAGGTTGTTGGAAAAAGGGTAGGCCAGTGTTCAAATTTGGTGGTATTGTCCACCATAGTAGAAGTTGTTTTATTTGTGGTGGTTTATAATGTACTTTTGACATTGAATGGAATCTCGGTCTGTAAGTCTTGGCCAAACAGAGTTGAAAAGCCCACTTGTGTAGTCCTGCATCCTTGATTATGAAGGTAGTCATGGCCATGTGGCCCAGCAGTTGTAAACTGTGTTTTGCCATGAGCATGGGAGATTAAATGGCAGAGTTTGTAAGTTACATAATAGTTGTGGGCTCTGTCATCTGGGAGAAAAGCTTGTGCTACTGCGGAATCCAGTCCGGCTCCAATAAACTAGATACTCAATGTAGGCACCAGAATCGACTTCTTTGGGTTTATCAAAAGTCCAAGGTTTTGAAACAGTGAAACTGTGAGCTGGACTGCCTGAGATGCCTGTGTGAGAGTTGTGGATTTTATCAGGCAGTCATCGAGGTATGAAAAGATTGTGATGCCATTCTTTCAAAGGTTAGTGGCTGCCACAGAAAGTATTTTTGAGAATATTCATGAATCTGTGGAGAGACTGAAAGGAAGAACAATACATTGGTAGTGAGCCTCATTAACGGCAAATCTGAAGTACTTTCCGTGAGCTGGGTGGATAGAGATGTGAAAACAGGTGTCCTGGAAGTCAAGGGACACAAATCAGTCCCCATATTCAAGAGCTGGGATAATAGAGGAGAGTGTGACCATCTTAAAATTGTTATGCATTATGAACTTATTTAGTTTCCTTAAATCGAGAATAGGTTGCCAACCTCCCAGAGTCCTTACTGGGAACAAAACAGTATGTTTGCTCTTCTGGAAGTAGGTGGAATTGTGGCAGGGTTTGCCAAATGTCATTGGCCAAATCAATAGGAGCAGAGTTCATAGGTAGGGTGATTCTCATAAAAGATTTAGTTTGAAGAACCTTTCAGAAGCTTATGCTGAGATTCAAGCACATTGCTGAAAATCATCAGCTACAGCCAAAGGGGACAGGATGATCACCTCATCAAGAGACAAGGAAGAACTGTGTGGAGAATATCTCGATTCTGGTGGATCTTCTTCTACATCTTCCTCTGCCTCCTGGTTATCTGGTAGCAATGGAACAAGGAGTTTAGGTAGCAGTCTGTGATGACGTGATGTTGAGGGTCTGGAAGAGGGTGCAAACAACTGGGACCAGGCATCCCAATGAGGTTATGGATGTTGATAGAAAGAAAGGTGACCATACGAAGGAGGGGGGTACCATAAGTATAGAGGTAGAGCAGGTGGCATCTGAGGTCTTAGTTGTTGGGGTTGAGGAGACAACTGCTGAGGAGAGAAGAATGGCCTGTGATCATTTACCTCTTCGTCACCACTGAAGGATGGTACCGGGGAAATAGATCCCAGTTGAGATAGTGGGGTTGGGGAGCCTGTGGTGCAGAGATCAAGAGAGACAGAAGGCAGGATAGAGTGTTCCTCTGCCACGGTGTTGTGGTGTTCTCTCTTCTCTGAACGCTTTCATGGTACCATCTGGTCTGGCAGTGCTGAGGGAATTTGTGGCTGCAAAGTTCTGTGTGGTACCAACTTCAAAGTGGCCGGTTCCAGTGTAGCTGTTAAGCTAGGAACTGAGGGCTTCTGTGATTCGGACGGTGCCAATGTTGATGACGAGGCTGTTGCAGCCATCAGTGCCGGCATCAACATCTTCAGCAATGATGATGTACAGGGTGCTGATGAGACAGCAGTTTTTAATGGTTTGCTGGCTGTAGACCCCAGTTGCTCAGGGTATTTTTATCTTTTCCCTATGGTCCAAATGCAGAGACATGAACCTTTTAAGGGATTTTGGTGCCGACGTACCCAAGGAATGAGGAGCCTCTTTGGTACGTGGTCTGGAGACGGATGAGGGGGAATGAGGCGCCTGACCAAGGAACAAAGCTGAGAGACTGATGTTGCCTGTCCTGGGTTGGAAGCCGGATGGAAGGAACGCTCCATCATTACAAGCTTCAGCTGGAGGTCTTTGTCACATTGAGCTCTTGAACTTAAGTTCTGGCAGTGAGGGCATTTTTGAGAGATGTGCCCCTCATGTAAAAACACAACGCAAGCTGCGTGTACATCACACACTGGCACAGCATCATGACAGGTCTTAAAGTTGGGAGAACCCAGCATTACTGAAGTGAGGAAAGGAGTTGAATTGTTTTGGAAAGGGGGTGGGGGGCAGAAAGAGAAAGGAAAGGAATAAATTGGGAAAGATAGAGTCAGGAAGAATTTAGACAAGCTGAAGGGAGAGAATGGAGCTCCATCTGTAACCCCGAGCAGCTGAGAAGGAAGTGAGAAGGAGTCGGGTCATGCAAGCATCAAAAGTGCACCAAAAGCATCATAAGAGAGCCTTTCAGCACCCATGCAATCCAGATGAGCATTGCTACACATTTCTCCAAACCATGTCACATGGCCACGCCAACACCTAAGGTGGAGCACTTGTGGGGACACTACTCGAAGGAGAATGATAGGTTACATACCAACATTCCCTCTAAGGGGCCAATGCAGCTGCGCAACATATGTTGCTTGCTGCACGCCCCCCCGCAGGCCCAATCCTGCTCCCCCCCAAGCTCCGCTGCCCACCCAGCCTCACCGCAGCGGGGCGGAGCAGCCAGCTCAGCCTACCTCCAGCCAGCCGCACCTCCCCAGGGGGCAGAGAGGGCCGGCGCTCAGCTCCAGCATGCGGGGTCAGGGCGCTGGAGTGGCCCGCCCCACTCCCAAAGAGTGTCAGCCACTTTGCCCCCCACCCCCAGGACTGAATGGGCCTGCTCCATGGCCTTGGAGGAAGCCGGGGTGAAGCAGCCGAGTTTTAAAAACTCCCAGCTCAGAGCCTGCACAGGCTCAGTGAGAGCTGACTCTGAGCTGGGAGTTTTAAAAACTCCCAGCTCAGAGTCTTTCTCCCCACAGGGACTGCAGCAGCTGGCAGCCTTCCCTGCTCCAGGCAGTCCGAACACTGTTACATACCATACTTAGTAGTTCTGTGATTTCATATCTGAGTCCCTTCAGAACTTTTGGGTAAATACCGTCTGCTCCTGGTGACTTATTACTGTTTAATAAGAGAGCAACAGATAATATATGCCAAATATCTACTCCCAGGCCATCCAGGTTGTCCAGTAGCCAGCACAATCAAGCACCAGATAAAGGATCCCAGTTTGTGTCTTAAGTTCTATAGTCCATGAGGGGTTCAGAGGACCTTGGAGAAACGGGTGAGGAAAGACAGAAAAATCAGACATTGCTCTCAAGTGTCTCTAACCTATAATGACTGCCCCTCCTTGGCTTACAAGAGAGTCACTGACTTGTATTCCAAACTTTGAGAGAAAATGGAAATGAGACAGGAATCCCTTAAGTTGTAACCCCACAACAGCTGCATCATATTTAAAATATTGTTACAGGCTGAAAGTCTCCAGTGACTAAATAAACTTCCAAGGCAAAGCAACAGGTTTATTTTATGTTGATGCAGAGACATTTAGCCAGGGAGCATATTCACAAAGTCTCTCTTGCATAATTAACTTCATCATTTTGCTCATTGTACCATCACTGCAAGCTGTATTCAAAATGACTTAAAGACCAGAGGGCCTGCTTCTAATCTCACACCAGTGAGAATCAGGAGTTTACATCAGTATAAAAACCCAACACACTCCACAGGATGATCATATCAGGCCTAGAATTTTTATGAATAAAATGGTATGATTGATAAATGTGTGACATAAGCGTGATAGCCCTGCAAATAGTGTAGTGGCTAGCACCTCTGCTTAACATGCAGAAGGTCCTGGGTTCAATTCCCAGGGGGTTGGACTCGATGATCTCATGAGGTCCCTTCCAGCCCTATGATTTGATCTGATCTGCTCAGTTGATCTGATCTAATAAATTAGAGCATTTATCTCAATGTTTTAAACACAAACCACTCGGCATAGCTAACAATTTACACATTTTTATTTATGACGTTGAGGAATTTGAATCATCCTGTTTTGATCCTTGATGCTTAGTGATTATTGGCTAAGCCCCAAAAGTGCTGAAGAGTCATACTGATGGAAGCACACACTACTCGATTTCATGTAATGTCATACAGGACGTGCCACACTATGGCTTTCCTCTTCTCCATAGAATAAGCACCTACTTTTTACCTTTTAAAAATTCTATTCTAGTCTTAAAGACCTTTGTCTACAGTTATTTAAAGTTCTCACATTACTGATAGTTCATTCTCTAGTGCTTCAGTCAAAACACAGCTCACTGCTTATACAGCAACCACCCATTGTTTCAAGCAGGAATTTTTTTCCTCTGAGGAAAGGTTAGTGAATATCTTCAAACTTTTCCTCTCTGACAGCGAAGCCGTGGCAGAGAGAATTCTACAATCTTCTAAATCATAGAATCATAGAATCATAGGGTTGGAAGGGACCCCACGAGGTCATCTAGTCCAACCCCCTGCCAAAAAAAGCAGGACCACTCCCATTAGATCATCCCAGTCAGGGTTTTGTCCAGCTGGGACTTGAACACCTCCAGAGATGGAGATTCCACCACCTCCCTAGGCAACTTATTCCAATGCTTCACCACTCGCCTAGTAAGGAAGTTTTTCCTAATATCCAGCCTGGACCACCCCAGCTGTAACTTGAAGCCATTGCTTCTCATTCTGCCCTCTGTTACTACCGAGAACAGTCGAGCTCCCTCCTCCTTGGAGCAACCCTTCAAGTAGCTGAAGGTTGCTATCAAATCCCCCCTCAGTCTTCTCTTCTGCAGGCTAAATAAGCCTAGTTCCTTCAGTCTTTCTTCATAGGGCTTGTGCTCCAGCCCTTTGATCATTTTGGTTGCCCTCCTCTGGACTCTCTCTAATTTGTCCATGTCCTTTTTGTAGTGGGGAGCCCAAAACTGGACACAGTATTCCAGATGTGGCCTCACTAGTGCAGAATAGAGGGGAATGATCACATCCCTTGATCTGCTGGCAACACTTCTTCTGATGCAGCCCAGTATGCCATTGGCCTTTTTGGCAGCAAGAGCACACTGCTGACTCATATCCAGCTTCCCATCCACCATGACTCCCAGGTCCTTTTCTCCAGTGCTGCTATTTAGCTGATCACTCCCCAGCCTGTAGCAGTACATGGGGTTTTTTCGTCCCAAGTGCAGGATTTTACACTTATCCTTGTTGAACCTCATGAGATTCCTTTTGGCCCACTGCTCCAGTTTGTCTAGGCCTCCCTGAATCCTGTCTCTGCCCTCTAGGGTGTCTACCGTTCCCCCCAGTTTGGTATCATCTGCAAACTTACTAAGTGTGCAATCTATCCCATCATCCAGATCATTAATGAAAACATTGAACAGAACTGGCCCCAGGACCGACCCCTGGGGCACACCACTCGTTACAGCCTGCCAACTTGACATGGAGCCATTGATTCCTACACGCTGAAACCGTTGTTCTAGCCAGTTTTCTATCCACCTTACAGTCCATGCATCTAACCCATACTTCCTTAATTTGCCAATGAGAATGCTGTGGGAAACCGTATCAAAAGCCTTGCTAAAGTCAAGGTATATCACATCAACGGCTCTTCCCGCATCCACAAATCCAGTCATCTCATCATAGAAGGCGATGAGGTTGGTCAGGCATGATTTACCCTTGGTAAATCCATGCTGACTGTTCCTGATTACTCTACGTTCCTCCAAGTGTTTCAGGATGGATTCTTTGAGAAGCTGCTCCATGATTTTTCCAGGGATTGAGGTGAGGCTGACAGGTCTGTAATTCCCTGGATCCTCCTTTTTGCCTTTCTTGAAGATAGGTACTATATTTGCTTTTTTCCAGTCCTCTGGCACCTCCCCCGTTCGCCACGAGTTTTCAAAGATAATGGCCAACGGTACTGCTATCTCATCAGTCAGCTCCCTCAGCACCCTCGGATGCAGTTCATCCGGCCCCATGGACTTGTGCACATCTAGTTTCTTTAAGCAGTCCCTAACCTGACCTTCTGTCACCAAGGGCCTCTCTTCTTCTCCCCAGTCCCCCGTACCTAGTGTAGTGGGCTGGGAGCTGATCTTGCTTGTGAAAACTGAAGTAAAAAAAGCATTGAGCACTTCAGCTTTTTCCTCATCCTCTGTCACGAGGATGCCTGCCCCATTCAGTAAGGGACCTACACCATCCCTGATCCTCTTCTTGTTATTGATATACTTGTAGAACCCCTTCCTGTTATCCTTCACATCCCTTGCTAGTCGCAACTCCATTTGTCCTTTGGCCTTTCTGATTTCTGAAATCATGACAACACTGGGATAGAAAGGTTTTTTTTCAGAACTACCCACACACTCACATCCTGAGGAACTCAACTTAACCACATGTGAAAAAGAACAGTGGTTAAAGTGTTAGAGTGTTTATTTGCAAGAGGAAAACAAGAGTTAAAATAGAAAAAACAAACTTCACAGCCAGGTATTTAGACTACTACACGATGACCATTTTGCCTGTCTAAGTGACAATCTGAAGAGCCCCATGGATACAATACTTTCTCCCTTTCACAGAGTAAGGCCAATTTGCAAATGCAGGCAAAGTAATATAGAATTTGTGATAAGTAAATATATTGGACTAGGCCACTATGGCTGATAGGCTTTCTTTATAGGCTGACTGAAACCCAGTGAAATGAGTGGACTAGTACCATGAACCCACCTTTCCAAAAGCAATCTTTCTTCTCTATCCAGAGTCAAGGAGCCATTCTTATACCCTGTCCCTCTGAGTCTGCATGTGTGTGACCAGAAAAGAAAGTTAGGCTACAGTAATCCCTTGTTTACCAGGAACCAGCCACCCTGCCAGCCATACCACAGTTCCTCACAACAGGTGCTGTTTTAAAGATAGACATTGTGGCTTGTTTCTGAAAACCTTCAGTCATTAAAAAAAAAGAAATACATTTTATTCATATCAAAAGATATTTTTCTTCCAAAGGCTCTAAAGACCTTACTTAACCATTTCAAAAGAGCACCATATACCAACAACAAAGGTCAATTTGGACACTTAAGGAACTAGTGTTAAGAAATTTAAATCATTGTTTCTTACCTCCTCAGGTACAATGACTAATGGATATTTATCCTCAGATAAAAAATTGAAAATAACCCACACTTTAAAGGCATCTTCATCGCTAATGAGCAAAGGACTTTTAGTGAGGTTCTTTTTGGCACAGAGAGTCCAGCACATCCTATTGAACTCAACTTTGTCAAAGTTCTCTTGAACCTACAAAGAAAGAAATGAAAAAAATAAATGCAACCAATGTGAAGTAGCATCATGTTGCATAGCTAAACACAAATCAAAATGTATTGATCAAATAACATTAAAGCACCAAGAAAATTATAATTCACAAATTCAGAGATCTTCAAGGCTCAACGGGACTGCCAGTATGGTAATCTAGTCTGAGCTCCTGCGTGACACTGGCCATTTGGAATTTCACAGTTAAAGCCAGCATCAAGCCCATAATTTCTGGTTAAACTAGGAGCAGGGGTTCTCAAACCAGAAGTTGTTAGTTTATCATGGGAGGGCTGTGTCATGAGCTATCAGCCCCCACGCATGCCAGTAAGGATGGCATGGCATCTGAGGGTTTGTGAGGAAAGACCAAGTACTTTTGTTGGTGGGGTCATCACAGCCTGAAATATTTTCAAAGGGAATCTGAACTAGAGCATATTTTTTTTTAGAAAGACATCAAACTGTAATTTACAATTGCATTGAAGGAGACTCCGCCATATTTCACATTTACTCCAGTGGCCTAGTTTAAACGTACATATGTATCACTTTCTTAACTGCAACTATCCTTACATTACGCTGAATTACATGCATGGTGTGAATTCAGACATCAGAGAAAAAAATCCTAAAAGTTATATGCAGAAAAATAGCTGTGAAAGATCTGTTAATAAAGTAGTAAAATGCATTCTAAGTTAAATGTGCTGCTATTGTAATAAAAGTAGTCACCATCATATAATCACATGCAATCACTTCTTTTAAACAGATAAGCCTTTAATTCCCTCCTAAACTTACATTTTTCCTGATTCTGAAATAATAAAAAACTTCCACTGAATTTCTTCATCATCCTTTACCATCTTAAGCATGTGTACATAATTTGTGAATGATTTCAGGCATCAAAATCTCCTCAGTTCCACACCAGAATTGTTTTTATTCATTCACTTGTTACATATAAAGTCTGTTCTAATACTCATAACTCTGCTCATAACTCCATTCTGTAAGATCCCCCATCTGCAAAGCATCTGACGAAGTGCAACTTTCTCCCACAAAAGCTCATGCGACAAATAAATCTGTTAGTTTTTAGACGTGCCACAGGCCTCCTTGTGTTTTTCATAACTCTACAGCTTTGTATGCTGCTTCTTTGCCTATACAGAATCAAAGATGTTTTGCAATACAATGTGATTTCTCTCATTTTTTGGAACACATATACAGATCACGGATGCGGGGATTTCAGTCATGGCATCAATTAAGTGCAACACAACATTCTCAAATGTCTTTATGATTGGACACAACATACATTTCCAAACCACCCAATGTTTTATAGTTGTCACCAGTAAACTGTGTAACATCTTACTGTTACATAAAGCCAGTTGGCTTAAAGGGTCCAGCATAAGGGTCCAGCATATTTGTGAATGAACTAGAATGACCATAAACAGTGGGCAGCTAAGGACTAGAACAAGTGAATGAATGAACTGGCTAGGGTGAAGAACCAGAGATTAAGCAAAAATATAGAAATCTAGTGTACTAAAAAGCATATACATTTGACTAATGCTTCCAGGATGAGGCAAGACCATTAAAGAAGGCCACAGATCTGTTAAATTTTAATTCTAACAATAGTTCAAGAGGGCATATGAAGGTGGAAGAGGTCAAAGAACATTTAGATAATAAACATCTAAAACAAAATCTATACAACTCACGGCTCTAAGACATATTCTAAACATGACTTAATCCATTCACTCTTGCCTTCCCATTTCTCATCTTTTTTGTGCTCTTTGTGGTAGGAACTTGCCTAACTCTGTTGTATAAAGTGCCCAACATTCTTTGGGGAACTATTTAAATATATAATGCATAAAAGCTATACCACAGGATACACTGCCATTATAATACATGTATCTAGTTAGTGATCCCCAAATGAATGATTTAGCATAGCTGGTGTCTGCCACTACTTTGTCTTGCAACAAGGCTTCCTTGTTCAGCCATATGCTTCAAACAACCAATAACTGGGATGTCCAAGTTGCTGAATCAGGAAAGTTCCTCCCCCTACCGCACCAATGTACTATAGCACTTTCTAAAATGTCTACTTTCATAGCAGCTGAACACTTTTAGGTCTGTTCCTTTTTCCTGTTTTCAAACAGCTTGCTTTTTGCATATTTTACTTAATTTTATATAATCCAAAGCAGTGGTTCACAGCCTTTTGCAGGTTGTGACACACTGCAACATACTGTGATCTTACAGGACACACTAGCCGACCTGCCCCAGGCCAAATCCAGCCATCTTCCTGGCTCTCCATGACACACTTATCACTGTGGGGTGACACAGTAACATATATGAAACAGTGGTCAAGAACCACTGATACAAACCAATAAGTGTGGGAAACTTAACACTGTTTACCAGGCAGATGGCCAACTACAAATAGTTTAGAAAATAATTTTCAATTTGTTAACTACTCTATTTATTTTCAATTTAAAATAGTTACCAAGGCCCTGATCTTGTAATGAGCTCTGCACAGAGTTTACTGCAAGACTAGGCCCTAAAATAGGCCCTCTTTTGGTAACTCTATACAGCTTCAAGTAGGTCATTTTAGAGTGAGAGGACAAGCCTTCATCATTCCTCTAAGTAAGTAGCCTTGAGTCACTTCAGGAATTTTTTAAACCATTAAGCCTACTGTTAAAAAGTGATAAAGAGCTTAAAAGTGCATGTAATGTCCCCATATTGTACCATACACAATGATGTTGAAATCTAAGAGACAAAGAAATTAATTAGCTCACTTCTACCAAAGCACAAAGTAAATAGTCAAGTTCCTCCAAGCTTTGCATAGCTGATGCCATAATCCTCTCTGATGTGTACATTCTTCAAATAAAACTGCAAAGAAAAAACGTGCAGTCTTTTTTAAGTCACCATTTTGCTTCACAACTTTGGTAATAATCTATGCTACTAACTGTAAATAAACTACAAGATCATTAATTTGTGGTTTTGTCCAATGGAAGATACATAGTGAACGAAAATTTAAAAAGCACTCCTTCCTACTTAAAAAATAAAAAATAAAAGGACACACACCACCACCTTCTGCTTCATAAGAAATTTCACATTGAACTGTGAAAAATTAAGTCTCTGAATCTATTATGATTTTTCATTTTCTTGATACAAAAAAAAATGAAAAATACAATTAACCACTAGCAGCATTTGACCAAACAGCCTTAAACACAACTAAATATAGAAATGAGTCAGGTTAAGCTTCAACAATATGCCTGGAGCTTCTTCACAAAACAAAGACAGTCCCCAAAGAGTTTATTGTCTAAAAAGCAACAGGTAATCTGAAGGCAAGAAGAAGAAAGATCTTGGACTTTATAGGTCTAATTCTTCGCTGTCTTGTACAATTCTTTACATACATGCAAAGTGGGACTTAAATCCTACCACCAGCGTAAGTGATAGGAGGTGTGATTTGAGAGAATTTTATATAATTTGTATTATAATTTTGGCTGCTATCCATGGGAGTATTACTGACAACTTGATATAGGAACGCCAAAAGCAGAGAAATAAAAACCACCATGAAAAGATCAGACTTGCACAATACAGTTCTCTTTCTCTCTTTTCGTTTTTATTTTTAAGGCAACATATAATCATAATTAAAGAGAAAAAATGCTGTGCTTTTCTGCCATCTGAAATGCATAATCATCAAAACATCTGTCAAGGAATGAGAAAAGTGGTATAGTAAAAATATTATAAGTGGGGATATTAGAAATACTACTTTCATATACAAATAAAGGACGTTTGTTGCTACTCACTTCCTTCATCAACCTGCCAACATGGGAATTTCTCCATGCTTCCCTGGTTTAACAATGGAGACTTTGTTATAGTACTACTCATTCCCTAGCACCCTAGATAAATAATTCATTTGTATTCAGGGGTACAAGAAAAAAGATTTTTAAAAGCTTTAACAGTTTTCTCAATGAGCTTTACGCTAGATGAGCTGTTGCTCTGGCATCTCAGAGTGATTTCTCTATACAGATAAGTATATTTGCTGATAATAAAATGATTCAGACAGCTTGTAAGCCTTGAAAAAACAATGTACTGCACAACAAAATAAAGGCAAACACTTCTTTCTGATTTCCAATTATAAAGCTAATAACTTTAATCTAAAAGGCCTACTAAAAACATGAGTTTATGCCATACACTAACCCCATAATTACTTTAAGAAATTAATTATTAAAAGCCAAATGCAAGGATTTATTATTTTAAACAAAAGCAGGGAGTTTGGCTAACATTCAAAAAGCAAAATATGCCATGACTTGAAGAAATTCCACACAAAGAGGCTGCTTCAGCTCTCACTGAGGACAGTAGGAACACAGTTATACCACCACCCTACTGGAAGAATTCCTAGGAAACTGCGTATCTGCAATCAATAGAGCAGTGGTTCCCAGCCTGTGGACCTGGGACCCCTGGGGGTCTAGGCTCCAGCTGCTGCCAGTCAGCAATTCATGCTGAAGAGGGCTATAAAATTTAAATTGTATGTACAATAGTTGTTATCAGAGACTGACTGCAGGCAGTGGTATTTGCCTGCTGTGAGCAGCCACACTCTGGATATGTCCCCATGCCTTGGGAGCAGGCAGGGGCCAGGTGCTCCACTGCCCTTCTGCAGCCTGCAGTCAGTCCCCTATACCAACTATTATAATTTTGGAGTCCACAAAATTTTCGACATTTAGAAAGGGGTCCTCATACTCAAAAAGGTTGGGAACCACTGCAATAGAGTGTACGGTGGAATAAGCAGGAAGACAATAAGGAATAAGAGAGGACTAAGGCCTTGATCATATTTTTGCTTAGGAATACAAATTTGGAGGGAAATGCTTGAGCGGTATTTGTTCACTTGTTCTACCATCCAAACTAAGAAGCACAAATTACTGAAATGGAGGAAAACAACCAATTTTTCCAAGGAAGAAGTGGCCTGCTTCAGTGAGTTCACCTTGGGCAGGTCTCTTCTCTCTACTGATACTTGCTCATAAATACCTCCTAAATGGCCTAAGAAAACAAGGTACAATGAAGTTTTTTATTGTCCACAAAGACTGCTCTGTATCAGATCTTAAAAAGGAATAAAAAAAAGAGCTAAGCAGCACAAATTTTTTTTCTCCATTTGTATCTATGATACAAGCATTTTCAGAAATCCGATATGTAATCAGCATTACTAAGGAAGAGATTCTGAGCAATTTAACTCTTCTTTTTAACTTTTTCCTTTTAAGATTATGTCTTGCAAATGTAAGCATTATTAAATGTTAGTAGTGTAATTGTTCTTCATTTTTCCTCACCTCCCCCCCCGCCCCCCGGCTATGTCTATGCAAGAGGGCTCAATTAAGCTGTCTTAATAAAGTCTACTTTAAACTGGCTTAAAGCAGACCTTATTAAACCGGCTTAGAGAGTCCATACTCAAATGCCGAGAGACTGCCCACGTCCACGCTGGCAGCTGCTAGGTCGCTCTAGGAGTGGTGCATTGTGGGTAGCTGGCCCACAGTGCACCACAGCAGAGGTGCCCCTCTCTCCTGGCCACTCCTCTACTACAGGAAGTGAGTGACCACACCACCCTCCATACTGTGTGTCACAACAGGACGTCAAGTACCCCAATGTGTTCCAGCAATGCGCCAGCACAGCACTGCACACCCACCATGCATTGCCCAGACTCCTCAAGCTCTGGACCAGGCACTGTAGGGCAACTGCCAGTGCCAGGGCAGGCCACCGCAGGCTAACCCCCTCGCCCTTCCTGGTAGCTGGCATGGACAGGGTGCCCTCCGTGCACCCACGCATCTGGGCACGGGAAACCAGCAGCGAGTGGTGGCACCAGATTGGAACAGTGACCACTGGCTGTGGAACCTGCAAATGAGAAAGAGCACCTTCCTCCAGCTCCTGTCACCACCCCCACCTGCCCAGTCCTGCCCCCTGTCCCCAATACAATAAAAAGATGGACTACACACAGAATGATGGTGTGGATCTGTTTTCTTTACAGGGGGGAACTGGTAGGGAGCTGAGGGGTGGGAGCTGTGGGGTTGGAGGCTTGGGGAGCAGTGTGAGAGTTTGGGGGTTGGGGAATGAAGGAGATACAGGCAGGGTGGCAGGTGCCTAGCAGCCTCAAGCCAGCAGGTCCTGCGCCACTAGCGTGGAAGACTGCTGTTGGGGTCCCTGGCCAGGGGATCCTCAGCCCAACTACAGTTCCAGCCCCATGCCAGGAACTCTAGGGCACGGGTCTGGCGCTCCAGGGTGTGAGTCTGCCAATCCATCAGGCAGTCCATCTGGGCCTGCTCAACCCTGCACTGCACATGCTCCTCACATGCTTGGGGACCCGACTCGGCACACTCAGTGAGCTGGAGGTAGTCCTCAAGGATCTCCTCTTTGGCCCTATACCCCACCCACCCCCCAAGTTGGAGCTGAGCACACCTTGGGAGTGGCCAGTGTCACGGGTGCAGGGACTGCAAGAAAGAAGCAAAGAACAAGAGTTTCCCTACTAGCTAGTGCAGACTGCAGGCTGAGAGGAGCTGCTGTCCCATGCCCCTCTCCCTGCTTCCCACTCCACCTGTCCTTTGGGACAGGGATCCCTAAGTATATGCTGCCGTGCTCAGCTGCACATGGTGTGTGCAGTGCCCAGGCTGGTGAGCCCCAGGCTGTCCTGCCCCGGAGGTCTCTCCAGAGGCCATGTGCCAATGGTGTCAAGTGCATGCCATCTGGCCTTGGCTGTTGCACCGAAGTGCCCCCGCCCCATGTCCTGCTAGGCCTCCGCCCCACTAGGTTTCAGGTCCCCCCCGCCACATGGCCCCCTGTCTTTGTGCCCCTGTGGGAGTGCCTCTGCACCCCTCCCTGCCATCCCCCAAGACCTTGCCTGTCCCTGGGCCCTGTCCCACCTGCCTGCCCCACCATGGCCACAAGGAGGGAGCACTCACCGGCATGTGCAGCAGGAGTCTGGTGTGATGTCCCCTCATCTGGAGTGGGAGGAGCCTTCCCCTGCATCCCCAGGAAAAGCTCTGAGCTGGCACTGCTTGGGGCCGGTGCAGTGCCCTGTGCCAGGGTGCTCATGTCCCCCCGGCTTAGCACCAAGTCCTCTTCCACCGAGCCCTCCTCCTGGTCATCGTTCTGGGAGGGGGGTTGGCAGCATCAACAGTGCCAGCTGCCTGGCCATCATCAACCTCCTGGCCCAGGAAGGCATGCAGGTGGGTTTAATAGGGGCAGGTGGTGTCAGCTGCCCCTGAGTGCTGCGTCACCTCCTGGACCCTGTGGTAGGCCTGGCAAAGGTCTCTGACCTTCACCCACACCTGCTGAGTGGTGTGGGTGTGGCCCCTCTCTGCCAGGGCCTCCGACATGGCCCTATACACCCCCCAGTACTTCTGGCTTCCTTGGAGCTGGGAATGTATGGCCTCATCCACCCTAAGATCTCCTGGTGGGTTGAGCAAGGAGCCCACATCCTAGCCTGCCTGGCTCTACTCTCCACCATACCTGCTGCACAGCCAGAGTCCTGGCTCACTCTGGCCATGGAGCAAAGTGAGCTGGGCTTTATCCTGCTCTGGGACTGGGCAGGGCAGGCACTTCTTGGTTGCCAAGAAGGTTTCCAGGTGGCCAGGAGGCCAATTAAGTTGACTTAAGCCTAATGCCAGGCTACACTTACTTAAGTTGACTTAACAAGTGAGAGTTATTAAGTCAACTTAAGCAAATGCTTAAGTCGACTTAATTCATTCCAAATGAAGTCTGGGCTTTGCTTAAGTCGATTTAAGGGGCTTTAAGTCAACTTAAGCCCCTAGGGTAAACACAGCCACAGAGTGGCCACTGCTCCTATGAACACTTTCTTAAATGAAACCATAGTTGTACCTCAGCGCTTAGTCCCATTCCCCTTTTCTATTCTGTCTGTGTCAGTGTATTACCAATGATGACTGGCCGTAGAGTTTGATACTATCTATGAAAGACATCTGTAAGAAGCTGTGACTACAGTTCAGGTGCTCCACCCACAAACATTCATTTTGAAGAAAAAGTACTTTACTTCTTTGGAAGATATGGTGAAGGCAAAGTTGCTGGATTTTTTATATTACAGAACAAATAATTCTTTAATTTAAATTGAAATGCTTCTGCAGTTAGAAGCTTAATAATGGAGAATGCTCCACCACTCTCTTGGCCATTCTGTAAGTGGGTATATCAGTATCATGATATACCCTGATATGCTCTAATGGCTAACACACCAAAAAATCACAAGTTCCAAAGGGGCAACAGCATTAATCTAGTCCAGCAAAACCAACAAGGAGTCTGGGGGCACTTTTAAAGACTAACAAATTTATTTATTGCATGAGCTTTTGTGGGAGAAAGCTCCCCATACTCAAAGCATCACAAAGTAGGATTTTTCTCCTACAAAGGCTCCTCTCCACTCTCCCTCCCGCCCCAAAAAATAGAAGAATGTGTGAAATCTGTGAGAGGAACAAAGCTCACAAAGATAGAGATGGCTGACTGGTTAAAACTAAAGGAAGGGATGAAGCTTGATCTAAATTACAATTTCACTGCTAGCAATACCTCAGTAGCTCAGCCAGATCTGCCAGGTCCCATGCACTTCTAAGCTCTGTCATGCCTACCTACATAGGTAAAATCTTGTATTCTTCACCAGTGCTCTACGCATACACTAATTTAAAGTTGATCAATAAAGACAAATTGGTTTAAGAAATTATTTGCATAAAGTGTGATGCATGAAGCTGCACAAAACTTTGCAGCTATTCCTCAGTACAGAACTCTATTAAGAGAAACTTATTAATGCTATAACAAAGAAGGCCACTATCTGTATAGCTAGAGTCACCCCTCTGTAAAACAGTAGCAGGATTTTGGGGCCTCACAGCTTGGCTTCTCATTGGGGGAGTAATCAGTGATGTAGAAACTAGAAAGAGTTTTATTGAAGCTTGTTTGTACACTTCCATTCATCATCCCTTGAACAGAGGTGGTCACAAACAGCACACAGACAGGTCCCTCTCTTAACAATTCAGTCAGATCACTCAAGTCCAGCTCCTAGAGCGCAACTCTGCTTCAAGAACTGCCTCCTGTTAGACACATTAAGATAAAAAGCAAAATGCCTGTTGCCACCTGCCATAGTACCCCAAAAAAGAATATATATTTCTTCAAGGACTGAACAGTGCTTGTGCACTTTTAAATAAATAAACAAACACACACCACCACCTCTTGACTCCTACCATAATACTATTACCTAGGATTTCAAATTAAAATACCCTCTTTTGATATAAAGGATTCCAGCCCTTCCTGTTTGCAGATGAGTCTATAAGCCACTATGGTATAATCCAGGTCAATATACAGTTCTAAAAGTTTTTAGATAATTTTAACTAAGGTCCAGCACATACATGAATGCAGCTGTACACAAGTGTGGCCTAGGAAGTGGCCAGATACAATATGAAACAGGGAGTAGCCATGGGAGTAAAATATACCCCCAAAAAAAAAAAAAACCTTCCAAACCAACAACAACAAAACCACCACACATAATATTGCATTTTGCAGTTTTAAAGAATACAACTCTGCCCAGAGAATTTCTCCACTATGTTCCAATGTGCAAAACCAGGGTCAACATTTGTTCCCTTCCCTTCTAACCCTTTCTCTCTCATACCCCCACAGGAATCTATCATTGCATTTTAAGTTCATGACACTAATTCTTAAACTGCTTATATTAAGAGAGAGCAAGAACTACAAGCTTACCTTTTCCAAGATGAATTTGTTTAAATAAGGCATGTAACCCTGATTGGAAACTGGTCCTTCATCATCATCTCGAAAATGCTCTTCTAAGGCCACTGGGTCATGTGGAACATTTAGCACTGTGCACAAGTTGTGAGAAAGGACCTAAAAACAGAACACAAATCAGTGAGATCACAGCTCAGTTTCCTTAATGGTAGTGCTGTGATTCACTAAAGTCTACACAGAACATGACACATTCATGTCAGGATGAGTTGTAAATTGGGGATTTTTGCTGGAGGAAAATACAGTAGAGTTACAAGACTTAAACACTTGGAATGGCAACAATTTTAGAGAGAAAAAAAAATATTATGATGGTTGTCCCCAACCACACACAAAAACAGGTATACACAGAATTCAGACAATGTACTTGAAAGAAGGGAAGGTCTGTAGAAATACATAACTGACTTTTCTACAAGGAAATTAGTTAACAAGGGAAATGAAAAGTAATAAGCAGCTTCTACGATTATAAAAATTCAGCAATATAACTAAGATGCCTCATGAAAAGTATTTTGATATACATCTTTGAGTTTATAGGAAAGGCCAACTTGTCAAATAGAGTTATTAACTTTTAATTTCTCTCATTTGCTTATTTTTCATTTACTTTTCAATATGTACCATACATTTCAACTGATAAGAGGCAAGTAATATTATAGGACGGTCAGGAAAGAAAGATTTCAGAAACAGACATTTTATTTTGAAGTAACATATGTGCAGGCGTTACTTGATTAGTTTCAGCCCCCTCATAACCTATCTACAGAAATAACCTTCAAGGAGAGGCTACATGCTTCATTAGTTTTAAGGAAGTAGAGTTCATGAAAACTAAATGGTAATAAAGACATCTAAAAAAGCTCCATTATATGCAGCACTTTACAAGCAAACCATGTGCCTCATTACCAACTATGGAAAAAAGAACCCAGATCATTTTTACTTTTGCACCATGAAAATTTTGCACTAAAGCTACATCCACAATACAAATTCAGGGGCATGAGACTCAGCTTGTGTACACCTTCTAGCACGAGCATAAATAGCAGTGTAGCCATGATAGCACAGGCAACAGCACCACGGCTCAGCCATACTAAGTACATGGATGTCCAGGGATTAGTACTCACCTTGGTCATGCCACCACTGCCTGAGCTACTGCAGTTTCGGCTATGCTTCTGTTTATACTTGTATTAGCATGTGTATGCTGGGAATCATACCTTTAGCTCATGTTGTGAAAGGTGCCACTCCTCCCAGCCACAAAGAACATGGTTCCTTCTTTCTCTTCTCCCTCACATATCTTTGCAAGGATCACACAGCTTGTTGCTCAACCAGCCTCAGGCCTGGTCTACACCAGCGGTTACATTTGGCAGCAGTCGATGGGAATTATGTGAGCTATGCAGTAGGTAGCATAACTCCCATCAACTTTGTAACTTCTGCTTAGCATACTATTTCCACTGTGCTGTGCCAGTAAGAAATGCATCCCCATTGATGCGGCACTATGGCTTTCAAAGAGATGTTTTAACTGAAACATACAGTAGGTCTTCACTTTTGCTCAATCAATTCAGATAGATCGATCTAATGGCAGCAGATTTCCTACCATCACTGAAGATATACCCTAACATGGCTTACTAGGGCTTGACCCTGCACCCACTAAAAAGAGAGAAAACTCCCATTGATTTACATATAGTACAAGATCAAGCCCTTAAGGATCATGGACCCCATACAACTAAAGAAATTAAGTTAAGGATATGGCCTTATTTATCTGTGTTTGGGTTGTAAACGTCTTCTCCCAGTGAGAAACAATAAAGACAACATACAGAAAGAATCAAGAACAAAAGGAGGCAAGGAAAAAATTTGCAAATTTGTTTACAACGACTTATTGTCAACTAAATACATTTGTATTAGCAACAGACATTGGCTGTGTTCACACACAGGGGGTTATTTCGATACGGTTGTTTCAAAACAACTTGTATCGAAATAACACCTCATTTCAAAATGACTTAATTCGAATTAGCAAAAAAGTCACTTCGAAATAAAGAGAAAAGCCAGAATCGAAATAGCAATTCCGGACAACAGTTATTTTGAAACGACTCACCATCGTTTTGAAAGAACATGTTCAGACAACAGTTGTTTCAAAACAAGTTGTTCCGAAACCACCGTTTTTTCGAAACAACACGTTCACACGGCGTTGTTTCGAAACAACTGTTGCAAAACAACGTTGTTTCACCCACAGACTAGGTTTAACTTGTTCTGAAACAACCGTGCGTCGTGTGAACAGCCAAAACCTTATTTCGAAACAACCTCCGTTGTTCCGAAATAAGGAGGCTGTGTGAACACAGCCATTGAAAATAAGGTAGCTGGAAAACCAGCATAAGACTTAGTCTACACCGCAGGGCTAAGTCGACAGGAGATATACAGTCTGTGGGCCACAAAATGCATATCTCCTGTCAATTTAGTTACTTTGACTTACTCGGCAGTCTTCACTCAGCTGCGTCAACCGGAAATGCTCTCCCTTCAATGCAACATTATTCTAGATGGAGGGGTGGACTTACTGCGTTGAAGGAAGAGCACTTCCAGGATCGATTGATCAGGTCCACACTAGCCGCTCAAATCAATCCCGCTATGTCAATCCATGGGGATCAACATAGAGTTTTCAGCATAGACATGGCCTAAGTGGAAATAAGTTTGAGATGCTGCAGTTTGTTAGCTCTCTTGTGAGCTAAGAAGAACTCTTCTAGGTTGCAGATTAAATGGAGAATCATGCATTGTCTTCCTTCCCACCAAATGACATTACAATTTTCTCCATTGCTCCCATTTATAATAAAAGACTAGCAAGCATCTTCATCAACATGAAATGCTGCCAAGATCACCTTTTAATTTACAAAAGCATACATATCCATGAAAAAAGGTCTGCACACATGCACATCAAAATAAACAAAATAATTTAATCTGACCTAGCCAGGTAAGAAAGTAATCCAAAGAGGACAGAAACTGGTATTGCTCACTACTGCCTGCCATTTTACGTTAACTGCTAAGTTTTCCAAAGCAGATAATACAACTGTATCTATAATGTTTTGTATCCAAACTGTGACTTGTACAATTTTTCACCTATTTATGCAAAAGTTGCAAATACACATGCAAAGCCTGGTCTTGGACTATACACAAGAACTCAGGTGAATAAATATTGCCAATAATAGTTTTAGATGCCAGGTTGAGGTCTCACTGAAAATTTGATCCTAACAATTATGCCTCACACTGGCTATACTGTACTGAAGTACAGTATGTTGGAGGAAGATGATATGGCACCCTGGGGATCTCTTAAAATACACTCCCATCCCACTGATGAGAAGTTTTAAAAACAAATACTGTCCTTCAGTCCACCCTTTTCACCACACCCAATGAATGTGCTCCATGAGATTACAAAAATAATTCCCAACAATTGATCAATTATCAAAACAAGTATCCCAAACACTAAAGCCCCAGTCTCCTGCTAATACAGTGAAGGAGACCAGTGCCCCATCCTCTTTGATTAAGACTTCCTTCATGTCACCTAGATATTTCTGAGATATTAAAGGAAAGGAATAAATTGACCTGACTTTTTCAACTAGAAGGCACCTAATCAGAACATGCCAAAAATATTGCTCATTTACATGGTTATCATTAAGAAACAATTAAGGAATATTCAATAAAAGCATCTTTTTCATTACATATGCCTAGATTTTATACATCTTTCTGACTTCCCCCTTCATGACTTACTGGTGCCCAAAAGCTGAAGGAAGCCCTAGAAGATTTCAACAGATAGGAACCAGATACCAGAAATGGATTCTACTTTCAGTCATTTTTGAAAATCTGCCTTATTTGAGACTGTATTAAGCTTAGGGCCGTCTTTTCATAGTTCAGGAAATTCCTCGCTCTCTTCCAAAGTCTTCCATTCTCAGAAGGGGCAGAAAGCCAACTGCCTTTCTTGGCATCCAGAGTAAACTTAGAAAACTCTGCAAAGTTCTTACTTATTTTTAAAGCCTGTCATACAAGACTACCCCTACCATCTCTCATTTATTATCAAAATGTCAACTCTAACCTCCAGTTGGCCCATGATGACAGCCTCCACCACTCACTTAAAACTCTGCAAAGCAGTTCTTTCTTATTTTTAAAGCCTGACATCTAAAGCATCATATAAATTTATTGACAAGCAACAATAAATAAATACATACATACATATATTAGTTGAGTGCAAATGTAAGGTACTAAAAAGAAGTCCTTTGTACTACAGAAGCTCAGTTTAATTATAAAGAAAATTTCCACCCGTTAAGGATCATTCTTCTAGTGCACACACGGTTGCTAAGCAACTTTTCCTTTCAGCATTTATTATGCTTCTGTTGGCACAATTAAAATCCAACTTCATGCCAGAACCAGTCTCTCACTTTATGCCAGAAATTCATCTTTCTGCTACGCTGTGTAGCAAGCTGGAGTAACTGACACTGCCCAAAGGCTGGATTGCTAAGGCTCTGACAGCTTCATGAGACCTTTCTAGAGGCTTCTGAATTGTGTTTTTATTTATAAAACTTGCTTTACCTGGCATTTGTCTCTAACAGAGCTCTATCTCTGCTACTGCTCCTACTCCCAGAACAGCAGGCTCTGGTCCCACAAATCCTTACACATATGCTAAATGGCAAGCCTGTGAGTGGCCTCATAAGTGATCTTGTCTCTCAAAAAGAAAAAATCTTCCAACAACTTCAGCATCAGATACTAATTGCCCTGCATAAGAGTATTTCAGCCAAAATAATAATAATAATAATAATAATAATAATAATAATAATAATAATTAATGGAACCATTAACAGTAACAGCCTCACACTGCAGGGGAAAATGAGGATTTATTTAGTACTGGTTTCATCTTTTGGGAAAGGGTGGGGCTGAGAAATTTTCTTCAAAAGTTTAGAACTTGAAACTGAAACTCCCTTTTACTGGATTTAAACAAATTCATTTCAAGATATTCTTGGCCTGTCTCTCTGACATCTCCTAATGGATGTCTAGCCATCAGTTCAAACTCAACATGGTCCCAGCCAGGTCTCCTTTCTCAGTCGCTGACATCACCAGCATCCTGTCCATCACTGAGACCCATAATCTGGCCATCACCTTCAATTCAGATCTCTTTAGATTTCCCCATCTACCCTATGTATAAACCTGGCCTTTTTTCCCCCCAGAAACATCCTTAAGATATGGTCTTTCTTAACCACACAACTCTTGTCCAATTTTATCTTGTGTATCACACACTGCAACATCCTTTCTTTAGGTTTGACAAATAGTCTTGCTCTGCTCACCTCTGTTTAGAATGCTGCTGCAAAGATCACTTTCCTCGCCATCATTTTAATCACATCACCCCTCTCTCTTAACTCCTCCACTCACTCCTCCCGTGGCATTGCATCAAACATAGGCTACTTATCTTTGATTTCAAAGCCCTTCCAAGACTATCCCTACCACCTGTCATTTATTACCAGAATGTCAACTCTAGCCTCCAATTGGCCCATGATGACAGCCTCCCCCACTCACTTAATACATTTTCAAACAGGCACTTTTGCACTTTCTTCCAGGCTGCTTCTCCCTCGGGGGAGGAGTACTCCATAAGCATCCATAAAACTAAATCCGCCTCTGATGCCTACAAAAAAACCATGACAACAGTCAGGTCATTGCTGTGCCTAGAATACTGCCTATCACATTGACCGAAAATGTTTCATTGTTTCCTTGTTCTGTGTCTCCATCAGTTGTCTCTCAGCTTACAATTTAACGTAAGCTCTTTGAAGCAGGGACCGTGTTCCTGTTGTGGTTTTGTACAGCATGCAGTGGGGTCTTTGCGCAGGTCTACAACTCAGAGGCACTATGCTAATACAAATAATAAGTTATAACGAAATGTTTCAATAGAAGGTGCAATGTTGGCAGTTGGAAGGGCATTCGTACTGGGAGAGCTGAACTGACGCTTTCGGTCTCAAGAGAGAAGAATATAATCATTCATTCCAGTAAATACCATAAAGTAACAATTTTTCATAATAATTAGTCAGTGTCCAGTTTCTTACTATCTTTAAATACTGTATGAAGTCAATTGACTTATTTCAGTCCTGCCTATATATCGCAGAATCCCCACCTTTCTACTTCTTTACTGTGGTGTCCAGTAATTTCTCACTTGCTCCTAATTACACTCTCTTTTCTTTTCATATTGACTACATACTGCTCTTTTTTTTTTTTTTTCTGGACAACCCACCTTTTACCTTCTCCACTTAGATATTATACCAATGTTCTATAATTTATATTGCCCTGTCTTGTTCCTACCCTGTTATCCTAGCCCAGAACCACCCTGTAGTCTTCTCTAGATCATCACACTGGTTCAACTTTTCAAAAGTGACTAGAGACTCTGAAGGCCTCACTTTCTGGGCATCCAACTTGATATACCTGAGAAAAGTCTGATTTTCTAACAGGATTTGTGATCCCACCCTCTGAAACCCAGGCTCCATTAAGGTGTCAAGTGGGGAACCCAAAAACTGAGCAATCCCAAGCCATTTTTGAAAATGTAGGCCACAAGGAGCAAACAAAGAAGATTAGCAGGACAGTGAATAGTAAACATTTAAGTGACTACCAAACAAAGAAAAAAAAAAAAAGAATAAGGAGTCCTGTGGCACTTAACAGCCAAATAAATAAATTTATTTATTGCATGAGCTTTCACGCTTCAACATCTCTGACAAAGAGGGATTTTCTCCCACGAAAGCTGGCATAATAAATTTGTTAGTCATTAAGTGCTACAGGACTCCTTGTTTGTTTTACTGAACTAGACTAACACGGCCGCCCCTTTGGAACAAAAGAAAATGAGCAAATACAAGAATGTTTTTATATATTGTGTAAAAAACGGTTTTTTGCTCCTGTCATCTCTAAGGCTCCAGTCTCAAACATACTGCCAAATACTATTGTAAGCAATCTCATAGAAATCCACTAGTAAGCATTTGCAAAATTTGCCCAAAGACTATATTACACTTTTGGAAAGTATCTTTACTTTTCAAACAACTAAGGTACATCAGAAACTGAAGATGCAAAAGAGATGAAACCACCTAACAGATTTAAAAATAGTGCATCATGTGCCTGCACATAGCTCAGACTAAAACCACAATAGCAAACTAAAGGTAATAATTGCTTCCACAAAAATTATACTGTGATTTTGCTATATTGGCATTTAAAAGGGCATGTTGCAATATATGAACAAACCAAAAGCAACATTTGTATTTACTGTGTAATTTATGAACAGACAAGTATCATAAACATTTGCAGTTTTTGCTGATGTCATCCCCACTCACTCCTAGGGTCTTCACCTGTTGCAGATACCACCATAAAAAAGAATTAAGTGATTAACAGTATGTTTACACTGATGGCAACAAATTCATAGGCATCTGATCGATGTATCCAAACTAACACTGTGGAAGTGAAAACTCATTCAATCGATCCAGAAGTTGACCTAATAAGACCGCCTCCCCAAAAAGCATAGTGCTGTGTGTGTCAACAGGTACACATTTCCCAGCACAGCGGAGATGGTGCACTAAACAGAAGTTATGACATCAATGAGAGTTACGCCAGCTACTCTGAGAAAAGGAATAAGGAAAATCTCACATAACTGCCTCTGTCTTAATGGGTCCCAGTTTTTCCCATAGGCTTGACTCCTCTCCAAATGTAGTGGAGGGGGAAGAAAGGACTCAGCTACCCGTCTCTATCACTTTCCATTTCAATTAAATTAAGACCAGGGCAGAAAGTAAATCCCTTTGGAATGGGGGCTCTGCTGCACTAGGAAATAAGGGGTTCACAGACTGGCTCTCTGAAATTAGTGCCCCAGTGTGGAAGGCATGTGTCAACTAAACAAAAAAAATTTCCAGTAGAGCAATTCTAGAGGTTAGCTGCTGAGGGAAGCCATTTTACATTAAAGTTATGATAATGTTTTTAGTGTTCCTATATTCTAGGACTTGGTAGCTCCAGATACTACAGTGATGAACATGTTTGAAATTCCTAGGCTGATAGATGTGTACCTGCACTAGGAAAAAGGTTCAGTCAACACTGGGTGAAATTTTGATTGCCCATAAGTGGCATGGTGAAATAATTCTGTTTATCTAAGAACAAGACTCTATATCAGGACTTGACAAAACCTAGCCACTAGGTTGCCATGGCACCTGGGAATTGTACCATGGCACCCAGCTGTGGAACACTCCCTGGCCAAAAAAAAGAAAGCCACCAGTGCCTTGAGCAGCATGTGACTTTTTTTTTTTTTTTTATATAGCAGCAAAAGTGTCTGTGGCAGCCGGGTGAGGATTCCCCATACCATTCCCTAACCTGTCCATGGCAGCAGTGGTTTTGGGGGAGGGAGGGCCTTCTTCGCCCTGCACAGCCACCAAATGTGGTGACAGCAGCACTTCAGTGGCAGAGGGCCTCTAACTGCCACACGCCTAGACACCCCTGTTTTTGGGCTGCTCCCTAGGTTTGCAGCACATTTGTTGAGGCTCGCTCTCTCTATGTATATTGCCTGGAGCACTGCAAAGACAAAAATTATAAATTTAAAAAAAAATTGATTCTAAAGTATTGCATATACCAAAAAGGTTTAGGAAAATCTTTGGTGTGGTTGAGGATAACAGCAGAGAATTAAATTTAATTTAAGCCAGAGCAAAAACATGTTAACACTATTGGAACTATCAAAGGTGACCAACCAATTCTTTCATAAGCCTCTCCTCACTTCCTCACAGCATGGTTATTACAGTAATGGTGAACAATTACTACAAAACCAACTAGGCAGAGACTGCAAAAGACATGCAAATCAAGACAGGACACAGAAATAAATGGCAAGTGGGAGGGGGAAAAAGTACAAGTTTGCTTTAAAAAGAAAAAAATAGAAGAGCCTCCATAATTTTGAACATTTTCCTCCCTAACCTAGTCATGCCAATTCTGGGTTTCCCTCCGTAACACGGCCAGACACTCTTATGGTTCAAAAGAGTGACAATCCTGAAACTTCCACCAGTGACTACAGAAGTTACAGTTGATCTGGCTGTCTATACAAAAATAACTGTCTGAAATGCCAAAAGGTTTACCATCCCATTTGAAACACTGCTTCGCCAGATTCTTCCCATTATTCTTAGCCCAAGATAGTTTATATGAAACACGGCCAGGATGGAATCAGACTCCACAAGCTGTGTGAATTCTACCAAAAACACACATATCATTTCACAGCATAAGCTAGAAAATAATCACAAGTTTGGAGCCTCTTGACGACTTCTCCTGTTTATATTCAAATGAGAGAGCAGTCTAAACCTTCCTTCTCCCTTTGGCAGTCTCTAAATTCTACATGAATGTGGCCAATTCCTTGGTTTGCCCAACCTTTGATCTAGCGTACAAGAGAGCAATTCAGAAAAGGGTACTCCAGCAAATAACTGGGGTGCACAGAGACTGATGCAGGCTTACAGGAGTTGCATCTACAGATCAGGGTGGCTAGCACCTCTGCTTAATATGCCCAAGGTCCTGGGTTCAATTCCCAGGGGGTTAGACTTGCTGAGGTCCCTTTCAACCCTATGATTCAATTTGGTTCTGCTAGCTAGCTAGAAATACCTAGTGTGAGGGTGCTATGAATCGTATTGTCACCTGTGATAAGCGCATTGCTTGAAATTCAATCAGACACACACACATCTCCACGATAAGGGCACTGCAGTAACTTCAGACAGACACACACATAAACATAAGGGAACAGCACTGGAGAAAAATGAACCTGTGGCCTACATTGCACCTCAAACAATCAAGCTGGAAAGGGCACTATTCCCTTCTTTTGCCCACTCCATGTGATGTGAATTGTATGGCTCACAGAGAAGAGGATGACATCAGGGCCAGCCTGACCACACAGGCCGGGGTCTCAAACTCAAATCATGACAAGGGTCAAATGAGGACTAGTACGTTAGCCCAAGGGCTGCAACACTGAAACGTTTTCATACAACAATATTGCAAACACTGGAACCAACAGCGTTGTTGCGGGCCACAGGAAATAGCTTTAAGGGCCACATGCAGCCCACGGGCTGTGTGTTTGTGACCACTGACGTAGGCTAACCGGATCGTCACCTAGGGTGCCAGGCTTTAAGGGGCACTAAATCAGATGGAAGTTGGGTTCTTCCCTATTTTTAAAAACATGTATCTCTTATAAATGGTTAACACGGCTACTCCTTTGGAGCTTATAAACAAAAAAAATCGCCCCCTCATGGGGTCACCAAAAATCACAGTTCTCCCAGGGCACCAAAAACCCTCGGGTAGGCCCTGGATGACACATGGCATGCATATTCTGCTGCCCCATCAGCTTTATTCCCATGCATTCCCAGTGCCCTTACAGAGTTATATGGTAGCAAAGACACACACCAGGGTGTGTGTCCAAGCCAGGCCACGTGTGTGCCCAGATTTGTCAGTCTTTAAAGCTGCCACAGGACTCATTTGTTTTCCAGACAGGTGCTTTCCAGAGCTCATGTTTAAAGTCACCCACAGAACTTCCGGGCCACCTCAAGTGAGCATCAATGTGTCTGACCCTATCCTGACCCGTATTCTCCCCAGGACTTGCAACGAGGGGGAGCGTAGGAGGGGATTGGGAGTGCTCACTAATTTGGTCTAACACTGTCACTAGCTGACAACTAGGGGGGTGCAGGGAAATTCAGGGGTATAACGGGGCTCACTAATTTGGTACAACAGTGTCACTAGCTGACAACTGGGGGGCTACGTTCCCTCTAAGCTGTGCGTGTGTGTGCACACACACAGGTCATGAAACCTGTGCACACAACAAAATACAGCATGCACAAAAAAATTTCAACAGTGCTAATATTTTTATACTACTTTAAGAAGGTGGATTCAAGCAGCATGTTTCAAATAAAGTTTTGTAATTTATAAAATCATTTCCATCACCATATAAAAATAAAATTTGGATATTATTTGCATCATATACACTTGCTTCCTTGTGCTCACAACTTTGACCACACTCACTGGTGTGCGCACAAATTTAGGCACTGATTCCAAAAATTTGCAGAAAAAAGATTTTTTGTGCACACAGCCTATTAAAAATTAGAGGGAACATTGCTGGGGGGTTCTGGGAAATTCGGGGGGGGGG
>ML681963.1:129447667-129562816 GCA_007922195.1 Podocnemis expansa
GGTACAACACTGTTACTAGCTGACACCTGGGGGGTGTTGGGAAATTCGGGGGGGTGTAGGGGGCTCACTAATCTGGTACACCACCCTCACTGGCGGACAACCAGGGGGTGTTGGGAAATTCGAGGGGGTGTAGGGAAACCCCTGGCCCTGCCCCGTGCCCCCCGGGGGGCAGCTCCCGCCAGCAGCAGGACTTTGGGGCGGGCAGGCGAGGCCGCTGACTTCGCTTCCCCATGCGCGCGGCAGCGGCACCCGGGCTGGTCACAAGCCGCTTCCTGCCTCTCGCCTCCCTCAGCCCGGGCCCGGCCCCAGCGCCCGCCAAGCCCCTGCTGCTGGTGCCCGGGCCGGGACCCGGCGCTGCGGCGCGCGGCTCAGCCAGCCAGGCGCGTGGAGGCGACGCCCGGGCTCCCTCCCCGCCGCCACTTGCCTTGAGCTGCGACTTGGAGACCTTGCCGCTGCGGTCCAGGTCCAGGGCGGTGAAGGCGTGCCAGATGGCCTTCAGCAGCGACTCCTTCAGCCCCGCCATGGCCAGCCTGCTCCGCTCCGCAGCGCCCCGCTGGCCTGGCGGCGGCGACAGCCCAGAGCCGCCCTCCTTCCTCCCCGCCCCGCCGGTGGGAAGGGAAGGGAAGGGAAGTCAGGCGGCGGGGAGCCCTGCACGCCGCTGTCCCCGACGGCAGCCCCAGCCCCGCCTGCTCCTGCTCGCCCTCCTGTCTGCCCAAAAGCCAGGGTCCTAGGTCCTAGCAAGCCAGCTCCTCCGTCACAGGCTCATTCACTTGCTCAGCTACTAATGTGATCAGTGCCAGTGGCTCCCAAGAAGGAGGACCCCTTTTCATGTCAAAAACTCTCCTGGACCCCCCAAGGGATAGCGGTTGTTAGCCAGGAGTGACCGCAGGCAGCAGTGATGCAGAAGGGCCTTGGAGGTCACCTGCTCCCAAGGCATGGGGAGGTGTCTAGTGTGAGGCTGCTCACAGCAGGCAAATGCGACTCATTCAATAAATTTTAGAGCTCTCCAAGAAGGATTGCTGGCTGGCAGCAGCTGGGGTTGGATTGGGCCTGGGCCACCGGCTGGCAGGGGCCAGATGTATCCACAGACCCCTTGCAATAACTCCGCGGACCCCCAGGGATCCCCGGACTACAGGTTGGGAACCACTGATCTATGCCATTGTGTGCTGGAAATGCCCCCACACCTTATACATTGGACAAACAGGACAATCTCTGTGCAAAAGAATAAATGAACACAAGTGACATCAGAAAGCACCAAACAGAAAACCAGTTGCTGAGCACTTCCATCTTTCTAATCCCTCTGTAAATGGTTCGTTAACGACCATACTCAGGGACTCAAAGGGACATCAAGACTTCCAAGAGAAAAGCCTCGAAGTGGAATTACCATATAAATTAGGTTGTGTGAAAGCAGGACTAAATCCTGACTATGGCTTCTTTTAGGTTGTGTGAAAGCAGGACTAAATCCTGACTATGGCTTCTTTTAGGTTGTGTGAAAGCAGGACTAAATCCTGACTATGGCTTCTTTTCCCATTACAACAGGTAATTTGACTTCACCCTTCCCAGCGTTTGAACTTTAACAGCTGCTCTGATTTCCTGTCATGGGAGAAAAATCCCACTTCGTCTAAGCTCATGTGAAAAATAAATCTGTTACTCTTTAAGTGCCATAGGACTTCTTGGGTTTTTTGCTGGACTAGACTAACACAGCTGCCCCTTTGGAACCTTTAAAGACAAACAGGGCAGTGGAGCAATTTCTTGAGTGACAGCGTGGAGACGCGTTGATCCAAGATGTCAACCCTGGATAAAAAGGAAACCGCTTCCAGCCACCCCCTTTCACTCCAAAGGGTCAACACTTATGTCCTGGCCCTCAATCTGGGCTCCAACCAGAGCTGTCCAAGACTAGGTGTTAGGGCCATAACTACGGCAGGTCGCACCGGAGCGGATCTATTGAGCCACTCCATTAAAGGGCACATTCCTCGCTGCTCTCTCCAGGCGCTGACCCTGTAAGGGGCACCAAATTGTTTAGTTATGGCTCTGCTAGGTGTACATCCACACTGGAGCCTTAGCTCGACTTAAGGAAGATTAAGTCGACCCACAGACTCCTGCAGCCACAGTGGGCTTTTATTAAGTTGACTTAAGCGCTTCCTGAAGTCTACTTAGTAACACTACCTCTTAAAGTCAGCTTAACACTTAAGTCAACCTTATTAAGTCAACTTAAGCCAATGTAGACAGGGAAAGCCCTTAAGTTGTCCTAATTGGCCTCCAGGCCCCCTCCCAGAGTTCCTGGCCACCAGGAAGGTTGCTGTGCTCATTTCCTGTTTTAAAGGAGTGGCTGGGGGAGGAGAGAACTTCTCTGGTGCAATGTGGAACAGCTGCCTACAATGCACCACTCCTCCATTGACCTTGCACCTGCCAGTGGGGAAGCAGGCAGTTGACAGGAGTTTTTGATGTAGACTCTCAACGTCAACTTAACAAGGTCAACTTTAAGTTGACTGTGTTAAAGACAACCTTGTTAGGTTGACTTAACAGAGCCTCCAGTGTAAAAATACCCTAGATGACAGGATCAGGCCCCGTGCCTGGAGCCCAGGTTGGCAGTTTGGACTGTCAGTAATAAACACAGCAAAAAGCTAGACCCTGATCTTGCCAACGCTCCCAGCAGGGACTCAGTGCCGTCTGTGGGCTGATGTGGCAGCAGGATCAAGACCTTGTTTTCTGTCTTTCAAAAGAAACAGCTAGCCCCTTCCTGTAGCATGCATACCTAAACTGCAAATACTCTGTCTTGTCCCCTTTAATGGTAGTGGGCACCGTAGGAAGGTGTTCTCTACAGCACATACAGGCACAAACATTGTGTGTGTGCATGCACATCTCTATCTGTATTTTAAAATGTTACTCTAGCAGGAACAGATTCCCATTTTGAGATTAAGAATTTGAAACTGTTTGAGGGAGCCTTGCCCCAAGCCATTCCATCAGTCCTCACCCTTGCTCACCTAGGCTCTGTGGCCACTTGATTCAGTCAGAGCAGGATTATTCAACAAAACTAAATGTAAGCATGTGTGGAAGTATTTTTAGGAATATGACCTTAGAAATAAGGTAAAGGGTAGCAATTTTGTGGCCCTGACTCACAGGAATGTTTTTATGTTTTTAAATTAGTGTTTCCAGGAGGAATTTAAAAGTCAGTCATGGAAATTTTATTATTAGGATCCCTTTAACAAAACTGATTAGCACCTAGTGCTCTGTTTCAAATACACTGAAATTTCTATAAGTACTTTCTCCAACAGGCAACTCCCTCAAAGTTACCGTTTTAAAATATCCCTAATGACTGCATATAGCATTGTCTGGCATTCACACACATTACCTCGGTGGGGCTTGCAACTTTTGCTAGTCTCACAAGTAGCAGTGCCCGATTTCCCATTAGGCACTTGTAGGCCATACTGGCCTAATTTACCCATAGACCTTAGCAGCTGACCAAAGTAGTGAGTTTGAGCCTGAACTTTTTCCCTGCTCCTTCCCTCTTATGCAAAAGATATTGACTTTAAGTAAAAACAAAAGAACATCCTGTAACCCTGAATGATTCAACAGTCTGTGGTCTTCAGCAAATGAACATCCCCTTGTAACACCAGCCACGCACAGCTTAAGATAAGCTGGCAGCTGGGCTGTAAAGAGGCCAGCAATGAGCAGCAGTTATGTTTTAAAGGTGCCAGGCTAATAATAAAGACTAGCTGATGTTTTAATCATATGTAACTTCTAAAAAGAATGTAATGGTAAAACCTTTTCTACCTCTCTTTTTATGTAAAGAAGTAATAGCAGGGGACACCAAGGGGAGTGATTGAACTGGTATGCATGTGTAATTTGGGAGGTGAGGAATGCCAGACCAGAAATAAGAGAGATCCAGGTGTACGAAAAATGAGAACAACATCAAAGAAGCACAATAAAGACTGTGACAGAAATAAGACAATCAAGAAGCCATGTTCAAAGGATGTAAACAACTGACAAGATATGTTAATTTCTGGCTTTGGCCCTATAAAAAGGGTGAAGAAAACAATGGACTCTGGGTTCATTCTGCAACTCCTGGAGCATCGTGTCGCAACCGAGTGGACCCTGCTCCAATACTCGAGATCTTCCACCTGGCCAGTGGGTAAGACTCGAGGAACGTGAGGCTAGTAACTATCTTCCTCCCTGTTGCAGAAATGTATGTATGTGTGAGTGTGAGTATGTTGGGATCTAAGCTCTGAGCAGGAAAAACTGTTGATTTTTCTCTGTGCCTTTAGTTTAGAGAAGCTCTTGCGTTTTCAATAAATGCGGCTCATTGCCTTGCCCCCCACATAAGGTCTTGTTGTCAATTCTCGGTATAAACACACTGTAGGCACAGTGCCTAGGGCCTATGAAATGTTTAGGGCCTACGAAGGAGGGAAAAAATTTAAAAAGGAGAAAAAATAAGGAAAAATAAGAAAAATCACGTGGTTTAGCATTAGAATAGTTTAAAGTGCATCATGTCAATCGATGTAATTCAAATGGCATTTACCCCTCTTTTTGCACATTTCAGAGTGAAAGTACTTAGAGCCTACGAACACCAAAATCTGGCCCTGACAAGTAGTCTTTGAAAATGGGCTTTCGTAGTATGTAAAAATCAAATGGAGAAGAAATGAGAAATAGAGTGGCAGTTCCAGACAGCTCTAAAAGAACAAGCTCTCGGATTCATAATGGTGATGTTGTCTGACAGAAAAGGGGAGCCAAAGAGGAGGCCAATGGTAAATGGAGTGTAGTGAGGGGACAGTAAAGACAGTCAAAGAGATGGGCTGAAGTAAACCCAATAGTAGTTTTAAAATAAAGACACTTTTTACACAGATCCTGAAATAAACAAGAAGCCAATAATGTTTGTTCACAATTTTTCATATGTGTGAGATAGGAGAGGTAATAATACTCTGTATGCACTGGCATTGGAGGGTAGGGCCAAATTAAACAGATTGGGAGCCCTGGGCTGCCCCACACTGTGGGGACTCCCCCAAGCCTGAGCCCCATGGTCGGGTCCCCACCCCTAGCATGGAAGCCTGCAGATGGGCCATCGCTGGGGGGGGACCATCTGGAGCCAGGGGTACTCCTGCCCTGGCCCTGCTCCAGCCAGTCTGCCCCTGGGGGTGGGGCTGTCTGGCATGCTGCAGAGCCCTCACTGCAGTCCTCCAGGGCCATGGGCCCTGGAAGGCCACAGTGGAGCAGAGGCCATGTGTGCACCAGCCAGCTCTACCCCACCCTGGGCAGACAAAACAGGGTGCAAGCCACCCGGCCCAGGAGTGGGAACGGGGAGCCCAACCTCTAGCCCCAGGGTCCTGTCCCCTCCCCAGCACCAATGGGGCGGGGCCCTCCCAGCATTCCACCAAGCCTCACCAGTGCTGAGCAGGGGTCAGGTGAGGTAGCGGTTTTAGGTGCTGGAGCCCGGGGCCCCACTTTAGGCAGGGGCCCGGGCCTTCAGCCCCTAGAGCCCTTGCATTATTCTAACCCTGATGGAGAGATGGGATTTGTAGGAACCAAAGAAAAGGAGGTTGCAAGAATCATGTTAATCATGACAAGAGGAAATGAAAGCATCGATGGAGATGAAACTCAGTGGCAACAATGGATAGTGTTGTGGAGGGGGGTGATAGGCAGAACTACAAACAAAGGAGATGTGAAAGGAGGTTAATGAACAATTCAGAGCCTGGAACAATGCCAAAGTTATAGATAACTGAGACAAAGTGATAGTCAGCGAAGGAGGTAGATTTTTCTGTTTATTTTCTTCAAAGGGGTAGGAGAAAGCACTAGATAATTTCGGCTTGCTCCTTTATGTATTATGTTTATCCATTTGCTACATTAAAAAAATGAACTCTTGAAGTTACTTATGGGTGTCTTCAAGAAACCATCTTTAATGGCACTTTGCCTCTGTCAAACATGTATACAATGAATCACTTTTTTTGCTGAAAACAGATGTATGCAAGAGAAACCACTCGCACAGAACTAAATAACAGCTTACACAGATATAGTGTATATTTGCACCCCAGCTGGTCGACCACTTTACAAAATGAAATAAACTGTAAATAAGGCTCATGTCATTGCTTCACACACAGCTGAAATGCAGTTACTTCTGGGGCAAAAATTACATAGAATCTTCTCCCACTGAAGTCAATGGAAAAATTGTACTGCTACAAGGGTTGTGGTTTTGTTTTTGTAAAAAAGCTCATCATGCCAAAGAAATCAACTCCATGTCATATAAAAGAAGGTGTGGTGGATCACGTCATGACAACAGAAGTGGCATTCCATTCTCTAGCTATCTGCCGCCACATTAAGGATGGGACCATCTGAGAAATGGACACAGTATCATACCATGAGCAGTGAGTAGTCCTAATAAGGGCAGTTTTGACAGAGACTTGAGGAAGCCCATCTCTTTTTTCATGCCAGTAAAGTATAATTTAACTGGAAGATACAGACGCTAGAAATCACTGGGGAGTGATCAGCTAAATAGCAGCACTGGAGAAAAGGACCTGGGAGTCATGGTGGATGGGAAGCTGGATATGAGTCAGCAGTGTGCTCTTGCTGCCAAAAAGGCCAATGGCATACTGGGCTGCATCAGAAGAAGTGTTGCCAGCAGATCAAGGGATGTGATCATTCCCCTCTATTCTGCACTAGTGAGGCCACATCTGGAATACTGTGTCCAGTTTTGGGCTCCCCACTACAAAAAGGACATGGACAAATTAGAGAGAGTCCAGCGGAGGGCAACCAAAATGATCAAAGGGCTGGAGCACAAGCCCTATGAAGAAAGACTGAAGGAACTAGGCTTATTTAGCCTGCAGAAGAGAAGACTGAGGGGGGATTTGATAGCAACCTTCAACTACTTGAAGGGTTGCTCCAAGGAGGAGGGAGCTCGACTGTTCTCGGTAGTAACAGAGGGCAGAACGAGAAGCAATGGCTTCAAGTTACAGCTGGGGCGGTCCAGGCTGGATATTAGGAAAAACTTCCTTACTAGGCGAGTGGTGAAGCACTGGAATAAGCTGCCTAGGGAGGTGGTGGAATCTCCATCTCTGGAGGTGTTCAAGTCCCAGCTGGACAAAACCCTGAGTGGGATGATCTAATGGGAGTGGTCCTGCTTTTTTTGGCAGGGGGTTGGACTAGATGACCTTGTGGGGTCCCTTCCAACCCTATGATTCTATGATTCTATGAAATAGAAAACGTGTGACATTGGTGTGCCCACCCTCTTCATGTACAAGTGATACCAGAAGTATCTGACATCAAGCTGAAAATGTAATTGATTTTCAACAAAAAAATAACCTGAACTTGTGTGAAATGTCTATGCAATAAGGAACAAAGCTGTAGAGGAACATGGCTTCTGTCCAATCTGATATGAAGATATTTACATTAGTAATCCTGTCTTCACCACTATGAGAAACAATTGGAGATAACAAAATATGCAAGTTCTGCATTGCTGTTATTTTTGCAGTGTAGTATAAGGAACTAATCTTAATCCCCTCTAAAGGTAATGCCAAAATTCTCATTAACTTTCATAGAGCAGGATTTTTTTTGCCTCAAATATTTTTTTCAATCAGTTTGGCTGTGTGTAAGCAAAAAAAGGTACAGATGCTGAGGTGTTATTTGGCAATCATTATGCAAAAAATTAAATTTATACTTCTTTTGCTGATTATTTCACACAGCTCATCAAAATAATGTTCCCACATTCAGTTTGCGTAAGAGAATTTTCCAGGGAAAGGACAAAAGCTATATGTATCATCAGCACTAACAAAAGCAATGATACCAATGATACAGAGATCCACATAATTCATATGTATACTCTGTAGAAGAGAAAAGAAAGCAAGAAGTCTTGTGGCACTTAAATAGTAACAGATTTTTTATCGCATGAGCTTTCATGGGAGAATATCCCACTTTGTCAGATACTTTGAAGAGGGAGAACTTACAGAATTGGATGAAAATAAATGCAGGGGAGTATAACACATGGGATCAGGTCAGAAAAGAAGCATTATAAGAAGTGATCTTCTTAACTGTGAAGAAGAACGATTTTTTGGCTAAGACATTGCACTGGGGCTAAGCAGATCTAGGTTAAACTTCCAAATCTGCCAAAAACTCTGGGGAATCAACAGCTGTGTGAAGATATTCTGCAAACAGAAAAACAGTCTGAATTCTTAAATTAGTCATTACTGAACCATTGAAAGATTCAATAAAGATACAATAATCTATCAGATCTACTTCTTACTTCTTTACGTAAACTTCCCTACACCTCAGGTTCTACTTTTCTGCTCTGCATGTACAAACCTCATAGTGGAGACCAAACTGAGCCTCGATGCAACATGTTCCAAAGGGGTAGCCATGTTAGTCTAGTTCAGCAAAATAAGCAAGGAGTCCTGTAGCACAGTGGTTCCCAACCGGTATGCCGTGGCACACTGGTGTGCCGCAGGAACACCCAAAGTGTGCCGCGAGCATCCTGGAGAGCTAGGATTAAAGTTCCCTCCTTGCTCAGCCCAGCCACATAGGCTGTGCAGGGCTGGGAAAAGGCAGGGGTTAAAGTAAGGGGGAAGGCAGCGGAACACAGTTCCAGGGCCCCCTATTTTTAGGCAGGCAGCGTTCTGGCCCCCCTCAAAATAGAGGAAGGCACCAGAACGCGGAGTTCCAGGGGTCCCCCTAAACACAGCAGGAGAAGTAGGAACACGGAGTTCCTGTGGTTCCCACCTTAAGCCCAGCCAGCAGAGAGGGGCAGGAGGCCGGGAGTGTGTGAATCTCCCCCTGCAGGGCAGAGCAGCTCCCAGTGGGTCAGTCAGCCTGCAAACAGCCCAGGTAAGGGCTTGGGGGGGGGGCTGCTGGGGGTTGTGTGGTGCAGTTGTGTGTGTGTAGCAGAGGTGGGTGGGAGTGGATGTGTAGCAGAGGGTGTGCAGCTGGGGTTGTGGGGTGGCTGTTTGGTTGGATGTGTGTGTAGCTGAGGGGTGGGGTGGCTGTGGGGGGTGTATCTGAGGGCTGAAGGCCTAGTTCTGCTCCTTGCAGTGATGGGAGGGTCCATCACAGGCAGCAGGGGGCTGGGGGACGGGAGGATGGGACCCACTGGGGTGGGAGGGAGCAGCAGTGGAGTGACGATTTGCCCTGGGTGGCAGGGAGCCACTGTGGAGAAGGGGGAAGTGGGTGCTGCACTGTGCTCCCGTGCCCTAACTTCCCACTCCCCAGGTTCCCTGCTGCCCCTCCACAAAGCCACTCCTGTTCTCCCTTCCTCTCTCCTCTCTTGCCACCCTTGTGTTGTTCCCCACATGTCTGCCCTTGTCCTCTTTTGCCACCCCTGCCCTGCTCTGCTCCCCACACTCACTCCTGCTACTGCACATGACTCCCGACCTCTCGTGTTTCACCACTCCTGCTCTGCTACCCCTACTGCCTTACATAGCAGCATTTCTGAAACACTGTGCCATGGTTCATGAATATTTATAAGTAATTTAAATTATTTGAATATTCATGGTTTTTTCATGATGGTGTGCCTCAAAAAATGTGCGGGTATCAAGGTGTGCCACAGCAGAGAAAAAGTTGGGAACCACTGCTGTAGCACTTAAAGACTAACAAATTTATCTCATGAGCTTTCGTGGGAGAAAATCCCACTTCATCAGAGCATCTTATTCAAAGCCTCGGGGGAAGTGGGATTTTCTCCCACGAAAGCTCATGCGATAAATAAATTTGTTTGTCTTTAAGTGCCACAGGACTCCTTGCTTATTTAGATACACCATTTGGATTTGAGAAGTTGTTCTTCAATATCATCTTTGCAGTTAAAAAGCATGGTAGAGTTTAGTATTTTGTTGTTTTATTAACTAAATAGAAGTGGAATGATTTTCTCTCTTTTTGTAACCTGTTGATCCAGGAGTAAACATGTATTGCTTGTTGAAGGCATTCTGACAAATTGTTTGTTTGCAATACCTTTTTCGCATTTTGTTTCTAAGGTCTTGGAATCCACAAATTCTGGTGATTAGGCTCCTCCCACAGAATGGATGGATCAGTGGTATGAACTTCGTTATGAGTCTCTATTTATCTAAAGTTTACTTTAATTATGAAAATTCATCAACAGTATTAATTGCTGATGATACCAGAAGCATCTCGTTAATGTATTTCTCCAGTATGGCTGACTGTAGCAGTTCTACTTATTTAAAGAGGAGTCACACTGCAAATTTCATATATGCAAATAATCTACTGAACTGGATAGCTGAGACTGCACAAAGGTAAATTTGAGGTTTGTAGTGCAATGACCCATGAGAACCAGGCACGCTAGATCAATTAATAGTCTAATGAATATATCTACTGAATTATTCTACTTTAACCTTACTGTTACATGCGGTATTAAAATATAGAAATGGCTCTAACTTATTCTGTACATAGCTTGATTTTGTTTTTCCCAATATCCTCGCCAAGATCTCATCCCCTTTGCAACCTTCCCATTGACTACACAAGGCCTTGCCTAGTCCAAACTAAGAAATTTCTTAGTTCAGACTAGGAAAACCTTAGTCCAAACTAGTTGGTACCAAGGATTAGTTTGGACTAACCGCCATAGTTCGAACTAAGTACAGGCAAGACCCAAACTAAGGCTTCGTTCAAACTTAAGAAGTTCTAACTAAGCCATTAGTTTGAACTAACCACGCGTTCTAGTTCCAACTAAGCTTGAGTTTGAACTAGAATGCACACTTAGTTCAAACTGAAAAGTTCCTGGTTAGTTCAAACTAACCCGAGGTTAGTTCAAACTGACCTTGAACTTCTTAGTGCAAACTAGCAAGTCTGAACTAAGTTTGGTAGATGTAGACATAGCCTATGTGTAGTATTGTGCCATGTTTCAGTTGAAGTTTGAGTTGCCCTGTCTCAGGCCTTTTCTACACTACAAACATAAGTCGAACTATGTTAGATTGACCTACAGCTGCCACATTAATTGCTGTGCCGACTGATGTCCACACTACCCTCCTTGAGCTGGTGATGTGTGTTGGACTCCTCACCAGGAGCATTTCCACTGACCTAAGAGGGGCATTGTGGGGAGCTGAGAGCCTGCTCCGGCATCTCCTTGTCAGGAGCCCAGTTGCCCCACACACTCCTGAGATTTGTGCAGGGTGCCCCTGCTCCCCCATTCCCTGGTGGGAGCTTGGAGAAAGCTCAGACATCAAACTGACAAGGCTGCCCTGACTCCCAGTGGGGAGTGGGTGAAGAAGCCAACTGGCTTCTCCCCTTCCTGTTCTCCACGAGGAAGAGCAGAAACCGCCTGGAACTCCTCCTTTGCCATTCCCTGTTGGGAGCCAGGGAAGCTGCCAGAGGCTTCTCATTCCACTCCCAGCTGTGAACAGGTCTGCTGCTCAGCTCTCTAGAGGAGCAGGGGCCTACTGAAGCCACAAATTTGACAAGAATAGAAGCCAACAGCTGCTGTAAGGAACTCAGCATCTGTGGTACTGCATCACCCTGACCCAACTAAATCAGTGGCTTTCAAACTTAGGGTCGGGACCCAGTGCAGCGCCCCCTCTGGCCACTGCCAGGAGACTGGAATGCATCACTGAAAGATGGAATTGTTGGGTCATGGGTATAAAAAATTTTATTTCAACTGGGTCTGGTGAAAAGAAGTTTGAAAACCACTGAACTACACTGATATAAGCCCTACACCTCTTGTTAAGGTGGTTTTGTCAGGGGAATTACATTGGTGGGAGGAGAATTTCACTGTGTACACCTCAACTGTTTTGTCAACAAAACTGTAATGTAGACCAATCCTAACTTACTCATGGCATATATTTTACCTTTTTCCATGTTTTTCACAAAGTTGGGGGAATTTCTGGCAGCTCATATATAATGAGCACTATAGAACAGAAAATGAAATCATAATAAAATCCCCAGAGAAAGTCAGTTTAGGGAAAATCTTTGCATGCTGTGCAAAAACTCTATACTAGCTTCTTTGTCCCTGATTGTAACCTACAAAGGTCCTGATCCAGGAAAGCATTTGAGCAAGGATTTAGCATTAAGAACTTAAATAGTCACATTACTTCTCACATGATTACATTTGATTTAAGCACATATTTAAGTGCTTTGCTGAACTGAAACATAATTTACTTAGATTCTGTCTACATAAACTTGCACAGGTTTAATTAAAGATGTGTTTTTAAATCCATTTATTAAACCAGTACAAAACTGTGTCTGGATATACTACTTTCAATTTGTATGAGTTATTTGAATTTAACTTAATAACTTTTTTATGGGATTAAGCTAACTGACCTAAGACACTCTTAAAATTACATTGTGGTGTCTTGACACAATCTTGCATCAGTTTTATAAAACCAAATTTAGCTAAAATAATTCAGGTTTATAGGTATAGAAAAGCTTATTTACATGTTTTCAAAAGAGCACTCAACACTTTAGGGGCTCTTTTCTACATTTAAATATTTGTCATGCTAAAACCCCAATTTGTGAGAAAATGCATTACTTACGTTTGACTCATACAAATTCAGTTTGAGCTCACTAGTCTGAGTTAGTGCACACAAAAAAATCTAGATATGAAAATTTTAGATTAGCAGTCAGATTGAAACTCATTTGATTATGTCTGTAAAGTGCCTGTGCAAACATAATTTACAATAACAATAATAAATTTGGCCAATAAACAAATCTGCTATAATAGTGTTTTGCATGTAATAAGTTCTGTGAACTTTAGTCATGGTTGGCAGTATACAGAAATAGATTCAGTTGCAACATAGCTTCCTAGAAAGGCAGAAGCGGTGTCTGAATTCTGAAGATTTTTTTTTAAATCTGTGTTTATTCTGAACATGCTAGATAATACAGTTAAAAATAGGATGGGGGTGCGGAGGGAAAATTGGCACATGATCTCGTACAATGATTCAGACTTTCAGGAGGAAGCTCTGACTAGACCCTGCTAAGCTCAGCCATAGGCAGTCACAATCACTTCATTTTTAGAAGCTTAATTACTCTTTGTTTAGCCAAATGATACGTAAGTGTCAGGCAGCTCCCAGCCAGAAAAGTGAACATTTTAAAATAAAACAAGAAAAGAGTCTTGTGGCACTTAAGGACTAAGAAATTTATATATCACATGAACTTTCATGGGAAAAAAATCTTACTTTCTCAGACATTTTGAAGATGGGGGAACTTACAGAATGGAAGGAAAATAAATGCAGGGAAGTGTAAGTCACGGGGTCAGGTGACACAAACAGCAAATCAAAGCAGTTGTTAAGATTCAAACACAGGGAAGCACCACACAGAGGAAGGTGAAGTCAAATCGCTTGTTGTAATGGGAGAAGAATCTAGGATAAATAAATTTGTTAGTCTTTAAGTGCCACAAGACTCCTTGGTTGTTTGCTGAAATAGACTAACACGGCTACCCCTTTGGAACATTTAAAAATGTCACTGTTTGTTTATTGGCATTGGCTGCTTAGATTGCCATCAAGGAAAGAATTCAGAGTCCCAAACCAATATCACCCCTGTGCAACCGTCTCTAACTCCTACTGTCTAAACTCTGCTTCCTCTCTCCATCACAGAAATAAAATGAAGCATGCAAGATTGGAGAAATAGCTGGCATTCTAGCCTTTATTTGAATCAGGAAACAAATGTATGTTTTTTAGATAGATAGATAGATAGATAGATTCAGGGGAATATGACATTAAATTCACTAGAAGAGGCAAAATTTCCCCAATAAATTTAGGGAAATAAGCTACCCTGCCACAAAATACCCTTATACTGGCTATGTCTACACTGCCAAAGATATTGTGAAATAGTTATTTTGAAATAACTGTTTCAAAATAGCATTATTTCAAATTTATTATTTTGAAATAGCATGCTAGTGAAGACTCTCTATTTTGAAATAAGGTAGGAATTATTATTTTGACATAGGGAGTCTTCACTAGACTCTCTATTTCAAAATGGGGAAGGCAGGCAGAAGTATAGGGCCCTTATTTTGAAAAAGCCAATTTTGCGGCTTGGAATGACTTTTTTTGAAATAACTATTTTGAAAAAAAAATTGTTCTTTTGAAATAAAAGCAGGTTTAGTTATTTCAAAATAGTACTTCTTTTTTTGAAATAAAGTGCTTATTTTGAAATAAAACACCTTCATGGACAGGTAAAAAGCTTTTTCGAAATAAGCCTTCTTATTTCAAAAAAACTTTTCAGTGTAGACATACACACTGATACAATTGCGTCTGCACTAGGTACAGCATCCATTTAATTATTTCAGTAAAAAAAATGACCCCCTCTGCTGAAGAAAAAAAAAAGTTTAAAACCAGTGTGTTTTCCAGGCCCTCCAGAGATGTTTAACCCTGTGCACTGCCTGAGTAGTCCTACTGACACTGGTGAGGTTAGTATGTAAAGGTAAGTATGTGTGTGTATCTTTGCAAAATCAGTCTCATAGGAGGGGATACGGTCTAGGCCTGTTGCAGGCCTGCCTCTGTTCATCCAGTTTTTCAGACATAGGTAGGTGCAAGTTTCCTGTCTCATTATATGCACCAACACCACGGCCAGGCATTTGGTGAATATTCTTGATGGCAAGGAGATCCCAAAGGGCAGAAGCCTGGTCTGCTATTGGTGGACTGCACTGTCATTCAGTGTAGTGTATATCCGCACTGCAGCTAGAAGTGTGCTACAGTATATTTCAGTTATCCTATTAAAAATAACTGTGTGACCCTAGCAGCTCACGCTATGTAACCAGATTGTCAGGCGTGATTGTATTCGTCAATTTTAAAATGGATAGCCGTGTTAGTCTAGTCCAGTGAAAAAACAACAAGGAGTTGTGTGGCACTTGAAGACTAAAAAAAAAAATAAATAAAAAAATAATAAATCTGTTAGTCTTCAAGTGCCACACAACTCCTTGCTGTGATTGTATTCGGTCAGCTAACCCAAGTTACCACTTGTAGCTCTATGGCTATGTCTATACTGCCAAATTAGTCTTAGTCTGGACTAATTTGGTCCATGGCCACACTAGGCTTTGCCTAGTCCAAAATAAGAAATTTCTTAGTTCGGACTAGGCAAAGCTTAGTTCAGCCTACTAAAACCCAGCGGTTAGTTCGAACTTAAGTGCTTAGTTCAAACTTTAGTTCAAACTAAACACAGGCAAGACCCAAAGTAATGGCTAGTTTAGACTAAAGAAGTTCAAACTAACTGGTTAGTTTGAACTAGCCATGTGTTCTAGTTCAAACTAAAACTTTAGAACACATGGCTAGTTCAAACTAAAAAGTCCAGGTTAGTTCTAACTAGCCCAAGGTTAGTTCAGACTAACCTTGGACTTATTTAGTTCAGACTTGCAAGTCCGAACTAAAATTCTAGATGTAGACATAGCATATGGCCACACTGCTATTGTTAGCATTCTAGTTTAAGCATGAGCAAGCTATTTTTAAGCAGAACTAGTGCGTGTAAGGCTACTAGCTCTGCAGTGTGGACACACCCTTAGGTATTTCCTGTGGGACAGATGAAGAGCTATATGAAACTATGCATCCTGCAAACTGAGAGCCAGGACGAGCTTGAAGAGGTGGCATGATGGAAGCAAGCATTAACATGATGAACATGAGGTAACGTATGCATTTGTTGAGTCTCTTTGGGTCTCAAAGAGGACAAGGACTCCCTTTTCTTTTTAGAGATTAGGAAATATTGGAAGTAGAAGCCTCTGAATTCTGGCAGCACTTCCTTTACAGCTCCTAGAAAGAGCTCTAGGGTCACTTCCACTTGTAACAGATCTCAAGACAAATGTTCCTGCTGAGGAATTGGGGACAGGGGTAGGTGGGGGCAAAGAGTGAAACTGGATGATATACTCATCGGCAATGATTGCTAACACTCACTTGTCCCATGTTATCGCAGCCCACACCCAATGGAATGGGGATGAAGTGGTTTCTAAAAGTCATGGTCTCTGGACTGACCATCGTATTAAATTTGTAGGAATGGGGGGCATTTGGTGAGGAAAAGGAAGGCTAGTGTCCTCTGTGGTACCTGGGATTTGTCTTGGTATGATAATCAGACTGTCTGATTTGGAGCATGAGGCTTGGGTACATATCTTCAGGGATTGAAAGGTAGCCTGGCAGCCTTTTAAGGAGTACTGCACATTGTCTGTCTGCTTGCTGAAATTCCATGAATTCAAAGGGAATCTCTTCAGCTGTGGCTTATACAGTACTTCCCTGTTAATACTTCATGCTCAGTGCATTATGATTGGTTTGACAGAAATAGCTGAAGTGTGAATGAGACTTGGTGTAAATGTTATTCTCCTTCACTTTAAATGAGATTTTTATTCACATGATCTAAAGAGCTTAGTCTCTAGGTTACAATAGTTAAGAGCAAAACAACACTTCACTCGTTTAGAGCCACAAAGACACTCCCAGTGCATTGGTAACGACATGATGTGGCTGTTGATAAGGTATCTCTAATTTAATTTGACACACTAAGATACTTTATGTAGATGTATGAGTGGCAATGACTTTCATTGGGTGAGTTAGTTATATTCATGCATGTGTCAAGGGCAGAGCAGTAGCTACGGAGGGGCTGATGGGGCAGAGCCCTGAGCGGCCCGGAGTGGCTCAATGGAGCTACTCTATTAAAGGGACGGCTTTGCGTCTCTAGCTCTAAGCACCACTAATGGGAAGGGGCACGTTCCGATCGGAACGTGTCCCAGGAGGCAAAACACTGCATTACGGCTCTGGTCAAGGGCTTCTAACGTGTTGGTGCACTCTACATCATTGACCCAAAGGAGAGATCTGAGACTGCTTTTGTTAAGGTCACCGCTTGTTTATCTTACTCCTTTTATATTCTTGGAGCCAGGGCCATAACTAGGGCGGAGCGACCAGGGTTTTGCCCCGGGAGCCTTATTGATTGGCTCCATTTGACCGCTCAATTGAGATGTGCATTCTGTGCTGCTTGCTATGGCGTGCCTGAGGTGCCAAAATACCCAGTTCCAGTGCTGCTTGGAGAACACATTGCTTGCAGTTGTAATACTAAATCTGCCATTGACAATGGTCCTCATGAGAGGGAATTTCCTGAATGACTTCAGGCCTGAAGAAGCCTACCCACCTTAATAAGGATTGGACTATGCTGACCATAATCAGAGAATATGGACCACCTAATTGCCCCAAATCTATGAAGATGGCACCTGAGGTGGAATAAGTGGGGTATGCACCATATAAAGATCAAGACTATTCAGAAACATGAGGGCTATACAGAGCCCAGGAGTGGCTAGACTTGTTCTTCAGTAATGGAAATTAAAATCCTGTCCAAGGTTTGAAGAATGATATATAGATATGGCTGCACTGGCTTTGATGGAAAGGATCTCTTTCCATAATAAATATTATATAGGTAAGTTTACTCAGGTACGGACATGGTTCATAGAAATTAGTGGTTCAGGTTCTGATTCCTTTACCATTCCTCTCTACTTTCTTCTCTGATGTTTTTTTCCTTCTGTCTGTCCCTCTCTAGTTTTATTGACTTTCATGTGATCTGTGTTTCGTTTTGTGTGCAAAAGTTCATATCATTGACTTTTATTCTCTGTATGGTACCTTATGCCATAGTAGAGTTGTTGTTGTTGTTTTTTTTTTAATTATTACATTGGTATACAAAAATTCAGTAGAAAGGTCATGCAGAATTGTGCTCTCTATTCACTGACAATATCTACAAGAAGTACCCTTTTCCTTCCCAGCCCATCCAGGGTAAGAAGAATTGGAAGCTTTGGTCAACAGCTATGCAAGCATAACTAATCTGCTTCTATCTGAGAGACCCACAATCAGTGTCAAGTGCTCTGAGCTACTCCATCACTTGTTTCCACTAAATGCAATCATATGAGCTAAATACCACAAAACCACAAACTAGAAAAAGTTCAAACTCTTTTTGTTTTAAAGGAGAGTTAGTTCTTTATTTGTATTACGGTGTCAACATGTAGATTGCTGAAAATCTCATCATTAATGATTCCCTCCAAATTAAACCCAAAGTCATCCACTTAACTGTTAGCTGGAGCTGCTATTGTGAATTACAACAGTTGTTCAGCAATCCTCTCCTTTATAAGTCACATAATAAATTCCTGTGCTGTGTGGTGGGCTAGGGATAGAGAAGAAAGAAGAGTAAAATAATAGCTAGTATAACAGTGAAGTTTCAGGTGGAAGCATATAGTACCAGTGAAGTTGTGGTTAAAGAAACCTATTTGGTTTCTGTATTCCCTTAAGACTGCTCTATGCAGTTGCACTTGATCAGGGTCCAAGACCAAAAAGAATAGTCATGTCTTAAATTGATGATCAAGATAGGAGCTAGGGTGACTAGACAGCAAATGTGAAAAATTGAATGGAGGTGTGAGGATAATAGGTGCCCATATAATACAAAGTGCCAAATACCAGAACTGTCCCTATAAGATCAGGACATCTGATCATCCTAGCAGCCTAGTGGGGGTTTTAGATTAAATCAAAATACTATCACCTTCAAGCTCTTGAAGAAAAATTAATGAAAAGCAATTCTTACAGGTAGGAACCTCATTTTCTGATTCCCTGTAATTTTAATTTGATGATCTAAGCCAGGGGTTCCCAACCCGTGGCTATGGGCCCAAAGTGACCCATGGAGCTTTTTAAAGTGGCCATGCTCCTGTGCTGCCAGCTGGAAGCTGGACTGCAGCTGCCTGCCTTCTGCCCAATCCTGGCATACATCTGGGAGCCAAGCTGCAGGCACCCATCTCCTGCCTGCCACTGCCATTGAACTCTCTCCAGCCAGGCAGCAGTGAAGGGGAGCCCCCAGCAAGGAGCGAGGGAGGTCCCAGTTGGCTGGGGGGAGCTGGGATCAAAGCCAGCTGGAGAGAGCCAGACCAGGACCAGGGCCAAGCAGGCTGCTGCCCAGGTGAGGGCATGGTGTGGGGGCACCCCGTGCCGGTCCCTGAGCAGGGCAGAAAACCCTTGTGGGGGAGAGACCCAGACTGGAGCTGGCCCATGGGGAGTGCTGCACTAGAGCCAGTTTGGGCTAAGTGTGATCTGGCACTGCCTGCCTCAACACACAGAGCAGCAGAGAGAAGAAGGCTCACATCCACCTGGGGCCCATCTTGTGTGAGACCCACAGCATTGGTGCAGCCCTTTCTTCTTAAAAATAATAATAATAATAATAAAGTTTTTAAAATTTTTAAAAAGCTATTTTGGGTCAAGGTCCACCAATATGATTTTTACAATCTTGAAAGAGCCACCGGTCTATATAGTTAAAAAATGAATTAGATTTTAATTAAATAGACTGGTGGCCCTTCAGGGTTGTAAAAATTATATTTGTGGCCCTCAAGCCACAAAAGGATGGGAACCACTAATCTAAGCAAACAGAACTGTTAACTCATTGATCCAATCTCAATTGTAGCCTTGATTTTATTTTCTGTTATTGTACTGTTTCATTTTTAGTTTAGTGAAGTTACAGTAGTTTTAGCTTTACTGATGTGCTCATTTACAATATCTGCATATTCTTTTAACAAAACCCACAAAAAGTATGCAGAACTGAGTTATTTTTTCAAATTGATACACGGGTCCTGAACTACATGGAATACAATAAATTGAGTTATCTTGACACTTAGGTAGCCTTCTATTTACATTAAAACCTTCATCATTCATCATAGCCATAGACCTGGCACAGGGTTAGAGGAATCCTTTGGAACTTGCAGGGCTAACTGGCTGCAAGCTGGCCTCCTTGATTTGTGCACCTCTTTGTTCACAACCAGGAATTATGTTAGAAAGGATGTCACTCAGTCCTTTTCTGTATGTTTTATGAACCATCCTATAATTAGAGTATAAAATTTCTGTCCATATATTATTAGAATTCCACTGAATGATCAAAAAATCTATGAAAAGGATATCCTTTTCTTTATAATTCTGAATTTATAAGAGTAATTTCCAGGGCCAGTCTTTCCATAGAGAAGACCTAGGCAGTCACCCAGGGTGCCAGCCATTAGAGGGCACCAAGGGCTGGGCTGCGGCCAGCAAGCCTATCCAGCCCTGCTCCACTCAGGTACGAGCCTAGGGCAGAGCAAGGCAGGAAACTGTGTTTCGGCTCGGTCTGCTCCAGAAACAGTAAGTTGGGGGGGGGGGCTAAGGCAGTGGTTCCATTCCCCGCCTGAGCTGGACCCTGGCAGTGGTGCTGCCCCCCAAGGCCAGAGCTGGACCCTGGCGGCAGTGCTGCTACCTGCCCATGGCCAGCTCCCCACCCACGGCACCACTCCCTTCTCACGGCTGGACTCCCACCTGCAGCGCCACTCCCCGCCTGGGGCCAGACCCCCCACCCATGCACCACTCGCCAGCTGGGGCTGGACTCCCTCCCCTGGCTGGACCCCAGTGGCAGTGCTTCTCCCCACCCATGGCTGGATCCTGGTGGTGGTGGCACTTCTCCCCATCTGTGGCCAGATCCCAGTGGCAGAGCTGCTCCCAGCCAGAGCTGGATCCCAATGGGGGATGGGGGAGGCTGGAAGGGAGGGAAGGGGAGCAGGAGCAGCCCATGGTTTGACTGGCTCGGGGTTGGTGGGGGGCACAAAATAAGTTTGCCAAAAACTCTTAGGCTGATGCTGGTAATTTCTATCACATTATATTAAATTTTTAGCAAATGCTACTGGTTTAATACCTATTACATTTTATAGAATATGAATGTTGTGATACTTTGTGTCTAAAAGCAACACCCCAAAATCCCCATATTCACCAATATCATATAATTATGATATGTTCTGTACAAAGTATTTCTTATGTGGTATTATTTTAAAAGGCTTGACCTGCTAAACATTAACACCCTGGCAAATAGTATGTGTGCCATTATATGTGAAGTTATAAAATATTATTGCATATGCTACTACAAGATGCTAAGACGTGGGAAAAAAACCCACAAATGAGTTTTTCAGATATAACAGTGAAGTGGCCAGATATGCTAGTGACCCATCAAGAAACGAATCCTTTATCCCAAAGACATTATAAACTGGGAACTTTACTGAGGAATCATCTGGGCAAGGGACCTTGACTGATGAATGAACACACACACACACACACACACACACACACACACACACACAGGTCACAAGCATCAATCATTCCAGCAAGCTGGACCAGGCTATAAAAGAAGGGGAGTGACATCATCACTTGACTTCTCTATCCACATAGCTTAACACCTGAAGCAATGTCAGAAATACAAAAACTTTCAACTGGGGAAGAGGTGGTCCAGGCAGGGAAAGCAGTTTTTGTCTGTGTACTGAAGATTTGTAGTCAAGCTGACATCATGTCTCAGGGTGAGACATTTCTAGATTCAAATCCAGTTAGTGTGAAGAATGTAAAGTGCAATCTTATTATTTGATAACTATTTCTAGTCTCTTCACATTTACGCTATCACTTAAAATCTATTTCCCTGGAGTTAATAAACTTATTTAATGTTTTATCTTAACCATTATGTTTTTGAGTGAAATGTTTAGGCCCTCTCAACTCAGGTTAACAGAGGCAGGTCCATATTCTCCCCATATCAAGGGTGGCTGTGGGGTTATTAATAAGCTTGAATTGAACAAATCTTCATCCACCACGACATGGTGTAATCTCAAGGTGCATTCCTGTAGTAAGAGCTTGGGTACTGAGGGAGGTTGTGGGCTATTTGCTGGGTACATGAGTGACTCAGGCAGCATATTTATCTAACGCAGTCAGGTGTATGGTGACCCCTGCTGTTATGTTGATTGATAACAGGCTCCGGAGAGGCTAGGTGGGTATCATCAGGAGCATAGTTAGAGGTAAGCCCAGGCTGAAAGGGTAAGGAGGCTCAGTGCCAGTACCCCAATTCAAGCTGCATCAGAGTGCATATTGTGACAAGTTACAAAAATTGGGATTTTTTTCACTGAGGGCTCCTATCCCACACTGATACAGTGTTACTATTTGTTTATAGTGTTGTGTTAATGGAGATGTAGATAATACTATTTACTTTTGGAACGTATAGATGCAAGCACACATCAAAAATAAAGAGCAGCAATAAACATGATTTCAGTACAAAGCTTTATAAAATATGTGTTAAATACATGAAGCTTTAAAAAGGTCACAAAATTAGACATAGCCTTTCCAGTCATATCTCCTTATAAAGAGTAGTAGGATTTTATGAAATATAATATGTTGTTAGTAAATTTCAGGAACAACAAACTAAATTATAGCACTTTTTGAAAAGTCTGACATACAGTCGAATATAGTTCCTATCTATCTTCTACATGCATAGCAGGCACCTGAGTCCACCTGTGTTTTTAGCAGCATCCATTGACCTGTACATGTCTATTGTATCTCCTTGTGCTCCCAGCCAAGAGCATAAGTGGCAATACAGGTCAACACCTCTCCAGTTTCCCTCTTACCATAATGGAATTCAGTCAAAGTGGAAGGTAGGATGAGCAGGTAGTGGAATACAAATGGGGGCCACAAATTTTAAAGAATATCCAGATAGGCCATGTCCACACGAGGCTTTTAAATCGAAACAATGACTGTTGTTTCGATTTAAAAATAGTCATATCCAAACGACATTTCCTTATTTTGAAATAAGGAGCTCCCTTATTTCAAAATAAGGAAAATCATTTCAATACAATAAAACGTCCTTTGGTATCGACATGAGGATTATTTCAAAACTGTGGTTTTGAAATAACACCATCTAGCTCTGTTATATCGATATGATCCACATATCGATATAACAGTTGACCTTCCTCCCAGGGTCCATGGCACCTTGGAAGGAAGCCCCATCCCCCCTCAGCACCCTGGCCAGGGAGGGAGGGAGGTGCAGGGGGGTACAGTGGGGTGGTGGATCCTTGAGCAGGCTCTGCCTGCAGCCCAGGCTGCCCCCCCAGGCGGAGGATGCGGGAGCTGGCTCTGCCCACAGCCCTGGCTCCGCGGCTGCCACCTCGGTGGTGGATGTGGGACCCGGCTCTTCCTGCAGCCTGGACTCGGTGGCTGCCGCCTGAGCGGCAGATGTGGGAGCCAGCTTGCCCAGGCGAGCCAGCTCCAGCAACCACTGCTCAGGCAGCAGCCACCCAGCCTGGGCTGCAGGGAGAGCCGGCTCCCATATCTGCTGCCCAGGTGGCAGCTGTGGAGCCTGGTTGCGGGCAGAGCCAGCTCCCACACCGGCCACCCCACCAGCGGCTACAGAGCCTGGGCTGCAGGACTAGCAAGCTCCACACCAGGCGCCTCACCAGCAGCAGCAGCTGGCACTCCCGGCAAGCCTGGGGAGCTGGCTCCAGGATCCCCCTGCTGGGGGCGGGGGAGTGCCCCACAGTCCCTTCCTCACTGCCCCACCAGCAGCAGGCGAGGCAGGGCAGAGGGATCCCTGCACTGGGTGCTGTTTTCTCCTTCCTGGCTTTCCAGGTGACAGCCAGGCAGAGGATTGGGTGGCAACATGGCCCTGCTAGGGGGCCATGTTGCCACACCTCCCATGGTGCCCCCTCCTGAATCGAAACAGCAAGTCCTGCATCTGGACTTGCTATTTTGATTTGGTATTTTTCCTTAATTCAATTTAAGTTAAATTGAATTAAGGATTTTATTTCAAATTAGCTTTTTTTGAAACAAGCATCTACGTGCGACCATAGCTTTACAGTCAAGTAAGTAACTTCTTCATCTTCCTATGTGCATTCCACTCATGGGTGACTCCAAGCAGTGATCAGCACAGAAGTAGGTACAAGGATGTCAGTAGAAGTGTGATCTGCAGTACAGCAGGGGTCATGGCACCATCAGTAGTAACTGCTTGTGTGATGGCATGGTGTGTCATGACCAGGAGCATCACTGCACTGGGAAAGGACCTGGGGCACCAGCCCAGGCCACGCCCCTACCTGGAGGCCACACCCCTGGCCACAGGCCACACCCCTGGCCAGTGACAGGGCCGCAGGCGGCTGGGCCCCGGATCCTCAGCCAGGGATGGGGCCGAGAGCGGCAGCTACAGCCGTGGGTGGCTAGGCCCTGGATCTCTGTCCCAGTCAGGCCAGAGACCGGGAGAGGTGGGGCCCTGCCAGCCCCAAGGCACTGGCACTGGGATTCGGGGCACGGGCCCTGTGTGCCTGGCGCCAGCAACACCCTGGTCATGACCACATAGATGGAGTGCCATGTCACTGCACAGCAAACATCCTGGCAGAACACATCCTCCAATGAGTCTGATGTGGAGGCCTGCACTTGCATAGAGTGCTCTGTGATTCTGTCCAGAGCAGATATATTGGATTGGTTGTAGCATTCGTAGATGTGCCCAGAAACCCATCTGGAAATTTGCTGGGACAAGAGGTCTTGCCCCTTGGACTGTTTGACAATGACCACAGATAGTTTCAGTGATTAGCAAAAACGTCAAGATGTGGAGATAGAATGCCAATGCACTACAGATGTTGACAGAGTGCAAGGCTCTGGCATTAGAGGGGAAGTGTGTGGCTGGAAGTAAAAAGCATCATGTGTATGTACTGATTTAGATGGAACTCAGACATCACTTTTGGGAATAATTTAGTGTGCTGTTGTAAGGACACATTGTCCTTATGGAATGTCATGGTGAGGTCGGGGGGGTGCCATCATGTTCATGAGTTCATTGTCTCATCTGGTCAAGGTAACAGCTACCAAGTCAGTTTCATCAAGCAGTGATAAAGGAAGCATGTTGCTAGTGGCTCAAAGGGTGGTTTTGTGAAGGTGAAGAGAATGCAATTATAATCACACAGTGGCAAGGACATCAGAACTGGAGGACAGGTGTTGAGGTGTTGAGTTTCATGAAGTGGATGGTGACCGGGTGTGTAAATACTGAAGTGCCATCCATGGGAGACAGAAAGGCACTGAGTGCTGCCACGTGCACTTGAATAGGGTTGAGGGTCAACCCTGATGTCTTGAAGGCAATGGGGTAGTAAAGGACAACTGGACTTGAAGCATCTCCATTTAACTCAGTAGCAGGCTCCAGTGAATTCTCTCCTACTTTGGGTAAGGATTTGTCAAACTGGGTAGAGCATGCACAGTCTCATCTTGACAATCATCTAAATACTAGGCTGTAAGGTGAAGATGGCCCAGATTGGGATGATGGAGGCTCCACAAATTTGTGCGCAGATCCAGGAGTGTGTGGAGACAGAAGCTATGTCTACATCTGCAAACTCAGTTTGGACTTGTTAGTCTGAGCTAAGAAGTTTGAGCTTAGTTCGAACTAACCTGTGGTTAGTTCAAACTAACCTCACACTTCCACTGTATGTTCTAGTTCGAACTAATACTTATTTCAAGCATTAGAATGAGTGGTTAGTTTGAACTAACTAGCTTATTTCCAATTTCTTAAGTTTGAACTAAGGATTAGTCTGGATCTTGGCTGCACTTAGTTTGAACTAACATTCGAACTAAGGCAGTTAGTCTGGACTAAGTGCCAGTACTAACTCATCTGAACTAAGCTTTCCTTAGTTCAAACTAAGACATTTCTTAATTCGAACTAGGGAAAGCCTAATGTGTCCACGGGCTAAATCAGTCCAGACTAAGCCTCCTCAGTCTGGACTAATTTGCCTGTGTGGACATAGCCAGAGAAGGTCCCCGAACCAAGAACTGATAGTGGTGGAAAGGGACAATGAGTGATAGTGGCTCTGTCCTGGCAAATCTTGGGTAGCACCTGTGGCAGAAATGAAAGGGAAGAAAAAGCATAGCAGAGGTTACCTGTTCACAGGAGGAAAACATAGCTCTGAGAGTCCTCTGCTAGTGCACTGGTGGGGCATTGGGGTCATCTTTTTGTTCTTATGAGTACAAAAGAAATCCCCTCCGGAGGTGCTCTACTTCACAAAGGAACAGGAGTATGTTGGCATCATGTGGCTCCCACTCATGATTGAGATAGAGAGTCCCACTGACATGTCAGTCAAGGAATTCTGGGTGCATGGTGGATACACAGCTTGACACATCATGTGGTTCTCAATGTACCAGTTTGAAAGCCGGACTGACTCAGAGGAAAGGGAGGGAAACCCAGCACTTCACTGCTTGTTGATGCACACTACTGCTGTGATGTTATTAGAGAGCTGTTGAATGTGGAGGGACTGAAAGAGCTTGAGGAAGGCCTAACACGCTAAATGGACAGGCTGCAGTTCTGCAATGGTTATTATGTGTATCCTAGATTTCCCTGGCATCCACAGCCCCTGAGCTAGGTGGTAGCCTAACTGGGCTCCCTAACCCCCAAGGGAGGTGTCTGTTATGATTGTGGCCTGCAGAGTAGATGGAGCAAAGAAGGGGTACCAAGCGTGAGGTTGGAGGGACTAGATCACGACATAAGGGACAACAGCATGGCCCCAAGGCCAGGGACTCTGGCCTCTGTGAGCTTTCTGTTGGGTCTGTAGATGGAGAAGAACCATCATTATCATGAGCGTCTTCACTCAAAGCGCTACAGCTACACCATTGCAGTGTTTCTAGTGAAGACACATACCCTATGAGGCTATGCAAGCAGTGCTATGCTAAGATGGGCTAGATCTGCATTAAAAAAACTTAGTCTACGCTTAAAATTTAGATTGATCTAACAATGTTGCTCAGGAGTATAAAAAATTCATACAACTGAATGCTATAGTTCAGGGGTCAGCAACACAAAAGATGAGTCTTTTTTTTTTTAAATTCCTTCAATAAACAGGTGTTTTGAGAGTCACAATGACTAGCCTCCTGGTGGGAGGTAGGGGGAGCTTGGCCATGGTGCCTGCCACAAGGTCCCCTGGTGGTGGGAGCTGGAGGGAACACAGAACCAGGCACAGACCCCCCCAGTGGTGGATGTGGCCCTGGAGTTGAGGCACAGATCACCAGCAGGATTCCCCAGTTCCAGAGGGGGAGCCAGAGCCACAAGAGGGCAGTCAAAGAGCTATATGCAGCTCTGGAGCCGCAGGTTGCAGACCAATGCTATAATTAAACCGGGGATCAGCGGCACTGGCTCTCTGAGCCATTAGCGACTCTTTAGCTACTGCTTTGTGGCTCCCTGACTGCGAGCTGGGGGTGGGGGTGGGGGCTATTTAAATATCCTGCCCTGCCCTGCTCTCAGGTGCTGGGAGCAGCAAGGGCTGGAGGCAGCTCACAGCTGGAGACTCCCCTGCTTAAGCACAGGTAAATGCAGGTAGGTGTGGGCTGGAGGGGCAGAGAAGAGGCTTGGGTATAAATGTAAGAGGGGGGGTGGCTGCCAGGAGTAGGGTTACCAGATGTCAGGCAAAAGAACATGTTGTCCTTTTTACCTTCACATGCTCCGTCCAGCAGGCATTTTAAAAATACATGATTCTGTCTGGCTTTTTACTTACAGGGGTTAAAGTATGCTGGAATGCGCTGGTACACCCTGTTTTTAGGAGGACACGTTCCAGGGCCCACTAAAAACAGAAGAATATTACATTAATACTACATTTCCTCCATGTGACCTCCAATGTCCTCCTCTTTGTACTTCCCTGTCCTCCTTTCCATGCTCTGGTATGTGGTAACCCTGGCCAGGAGTCAGCTGCAGCCCAGTAGTGTACAGATCCAGGGTGTAGGGGGCAAGGAGGGTGCTGCTGATGTGTCTGTGAATATCCTCTTCTGGGAAGCTGTGTCTGTAAATGCCCTCTTCCAAGGCAGCAGGAGAGGGTAGAAGGAGTTCCCTCAGGAGCAAGTTGGTAGTTAAGGGAGGTGAGACATTCCTGAGGCCAGGCATCGGTGTGCACTAATGGCTGGCCTGGATTCCCTGCCATGGTGCTGCCGGAAGTGGGGGGGGGGAGGTGGTGCTGCCACCAGGATCCCACTGCACTGAGGCTGAAATCTGCCTCCAGTCCTGAAGGAGGGGGAAAAGAGGGGGAAAGGCTGGGAGCTACACACACCCCACCCCATGCCCCACAGTGAGGGCTTCTAAATTCCCTAATCTACCTGGCTGGAAAAGTCTCAAAGGGATTCCCATTCTTTCAGAATTGCCAAGCTGGTGGTGAGTCCAGCAAGATTTTTTTAACTCTGCAGGGGGCTGCCCCTCCAGGCTTCCTGCTGAAGTAGCTAAGGCTGAAAAGCTGCCTCCAGTCCTGAAAGAGTTGGGGAAGGCAAGGCTGGGGGCTGTGATGTCCCAGCCCTTGAACTGCACATAGGGGACCCCACCCCAGCTTAGGTGCAGCCAGGACTTCAGAGTCTGAGTTCCCTGACCTGCCTGACTCCGGTAGGGAATTCTCTCAGCACTTCAATATGGTAAGTAAGAAAGTGGGGGCCAGGGGAACTCCTGGAAGGGGAGAGGGTAAGTGGTGGGTGGGCTAGGCGCTGGACAGAACATGCTCAGGTGGGGGTTCTCCCAAGTTTCCTTCTGCAGGGCTAAAGCTGCCTCTCAGCAGGTGGGCAACTTCCCTGAGAAGGCAGGGGAGAGCAAATTGCCTGGAGCCCTGGAATCCCCAAGACAGCCTGAGGGGAGAAGGTGGCTGGTAATGAAGAAAATAAAGAAAAGCAGTAGGCAAAACTGCTTTGCTTAATTTTCCCTGATTTTCTACGATTTAATTTTTTAAATTAACTTTTTAGATTTAAGAACAAAACAGAACAAAAAGAAACAAACAAAAAATCCACACTACTAGTTGCAAAGATTGGTGCCCTGTTTGTTGTTTTGGGGAGGATTTTTAAATGCTCTTCTGGTTGACAGAGTTTTGCGGAATCCAAACCTTTAATTCTTCTTTGAGGGCTGCTCAGATGCATTCAGTAATAGGTGTCTCTGTGCTGGAGCACCGGATTGGTCGGAAAAACTTTTGTCCTAGCCTGTCAGGAGAGGGTAGGCAGCCACCACCCCCCATGCCACCCAGTGGCTATATATATGGCTGCCTCCCATCCCCTCCCTAGTTTCATTTCTTCCACCTTACACGTCGGATCTGGAACACCCGCTCCTTGTGAAAGCAAGCAGCCCGTCCGTGATTGTATAGCTTCATGTCCGACTGGGAGCACCTTTTCATGGACATAGTTCCACCAAAAAGCACTCCAGCGTTCCGGACGGAACATCAAAATCCACCTCTCACCATGCCGCGATTTAAACCCTGCACTGAGTGTGGCAAGGCCTTCCCCTGGGACGACCCCACAGGAAGTGCCTCCAGTGCCTAGGCAAAGACCACTTGGTCACCGCCTGCTCCATATGCCTGTCTTTCAAACCTAGGACAATCAAGGACAGGGAGCAAAGATGCCATGCCCTAGCCTCTGAACAGGCTCGGCACTCCTCTCCCGAGGCTTCAGAAGCCCATCCGGCACCGTGAGCTGTCTCGGCACCAGGACCTACCCGGCACTGTTACGACAGAGGCTGCAGGAGGATGAGCTCAGTACTGACTTCGGTACCTCGGCGCCGACACAGTCCACTGGCACCGGGCTCACCCTGGTGCCGCTTTAGGTCATCACCTGCACCACAAGCTCGCCGCAGCCCCATACTGACAGTACAGGGCCTGCCCGGGCACCACTCTGAGTTGCCTCCAATACCGCAGGCTTGCTTCAGCCCCGTACTGACTGTGCCGGGCCCGCCTTGGCACCAGCCATCCTTGGCACCGCAGGGTTGAATTTCACCCTCTTCCCTGGTGCTACTTCACAAAGGCAGCCTCGTCTCTCCTGGAAGGGGCTCGCCATAAGTCCATTCAGGGTCACTCCCAATCCCAACGACACTGGAGGCAGTGAAGGCCGCATGGGCACTCCTTTTGTTGCCCACACCTCCCTCCCCGGTACTGGTTAGGAGAGGCAAGCCAGCCTTCATATCAAAGGCCTGGGTGCATCACGAACGGCACAGCTCTCCATCCCCCCCTCCGACCCCGGGCACTCAAGCCCCACCGCCCATTACTCCTTCGGGCCCGGGCATGGTAAAACCTTCCCTGCGGTGACATATAACATTGCTATCTCTGGTACCACCTCGGGGATCACATGATGCTTCCCCTTGCTCAAATCCCGAGGAAGGTCCATCAAGGGGCTCCAAGCGGCCTTGACGCCATGTTTCGACACCGTCCCCATTCCACTTCTTCCCTCATGAATGGCCCCCACATGAGATGTCGTCGCCATCAGTCCTGCTGAGGGCACCCGGTACCACTCTCTCCCTGGTACCGGGCTACTATAGAGGCGATCTATAGGTGCACTTCAACCTCTTGCGCCACACCGCAGCCCATTTGGGGATGGAGGTGCAATCCACCTCTGATACCCCATTTGGGCCAGTGTTTTCTTCAGCGGAACCGGTTACGGTTCCCCTCCACCCCAGTGTTTGGGACCTCACCTCCTCCCTATGGCAGAACCTGGGTTCCATTTCCCCACTGTCAGACATGGTTGGCCTCAAGTATAGAGTCCTGGGATCAGAGTTCCCCTCCCTCATCGACTACCCAATCCCACCCCAGGATGTGGTACAAATGGCATTAGGCCCAGGTGAACTCCCCAGTGACTCCCTCCCAGCATAGAGGGAGACAAGGGAGTTAGAACTTCTAGGGCGTAAGGTCTACTCCTTCTCAGCCTTCCAACTATGGGTTGCAAACAAGCAGGCCCTAACCAGCAGATGCATGCTGGATGTGTGGGAATCCTTCGCCAAGTTCAGACATCTGCTCCCACCAAAGGCCAAGGAAGAATATGATGCATTCCTAGAGGAGGGAAGAATAATCTCCCAGGACCGCCTTCTGTCAGCCCAGGACGCAGTAGATACAGCAGCCCGCACCATGGCCTCAGCTGTAACCATCTGTCAAGTGGCCTGGCTCAGGGAAGACAGGGTGCCCCCTTCTTTGCAACAGGTGGCACTCGACCTGCCCTTCGGCGATGACGCCTTGTTCCCGCCCAAGACCCTGGCAGTAGTGGATACCTCGCGTGACCCAAGGGGAGAGGTAAGTACCTCGGCCTTCTCCCATGGGGGTCCAGCCCATGCCCCCTGGCCACATAAGGCCTATGGGCTCAAGACACACCCTGCCTGCGTTTTCCCCAAAGACACTTGGGTAGGGACTTAGTCCCCCCCCCTTCAATTAGCAACTTGGGGCCCACTCAGAAGACCCTTCCTCCCTCTCTTTCTCCACAGGGAAGGGGAGCCTATTCTAATTAATCTGTGACTGCCTCACCATGGGCTCTCAACAGACTGGATTATTCCCATGGCCCTGGCCCACCTCTAGAGAAGGTCAGCAACATTTCTTTCCCTTCCTTCCTCTGACTAGAGAAGGGGGAATTTCTTAGGGCCATCACACCTCCCCACACACTTCTACAGCATGGACTGGGGGGGAGCCAGGTCTTAACCTTGCTCCTCTGATTTTAGGAGGGCACTAACCCTGTGACCCAAGCCCGCCTCAATCACTAATGACTCAAAAGAGACTGCGGCTTCACTCCCGCAGACAATCCTTAATTCTTGCTTCCCTTAGGGATATCATTGGAAGAAGGAAACGGGTAAAGAATACAAGAAGGGGAAGAAAAGCCCCCCCATCTCCCCCCCCTGGTATTGTTTTGGCCAGTGATTCCTCCTGCTCCTAAGGCGGTAGGGAGACCTTCACTAAGCCAAAGGGCCAATCACCTAGTAGCTCTAGTCAAAGCTACAGATACCTCCAGTTTGCGGAGATGCGTGTGCCCACTGGACAACTGGGAAAGCCCTTTGCCAGTCCGTTGCCTGCCCCGCAACAGGTAGGACCTGCTTCTGCACCTTGAACTTGGGAGGGATCCTCCGGGCACCTTTCCCGCCCCTACAAAACCAGTAGGTGTGCGTGCCTAAGCCGGTCCCAGTAGGTCCTTCGCGACCTCCCCAGGACTATAAATCCTATTTAATTATCCTGCCTGTTGGATGGGAGCACAATGCTCGGTATCATTTACCTCCTGCTGCTCTGAGCCCTGGAGAGGGTTACTAAGGCAGAGTCATGTTCATGAATCTGTACCTTGCTCCTCATTTTCCCCCCTTCTCTCCCTATGGAGAAATCAATCTGTAATGGGCTAGAACTTGTCCTGTTTCTCTGGGACTAATTTATATCTTTCCAGAATATCTTTGTTTGGGAGTCTCTATTAGGCTCCACTCTCCCAGGAAGGTGGCGGTACCTCTCCACCCCTCCCCAACCTGAGTCTGAAGCATCCGTTATCACAGTCGCTAGGGGCTGGGGTTCCCTGAATGGAGTGTCCCCCATCACAAAGTGGGGTCCCTTCCCTCTTCCCACTCCTGAAGCAGCAACTCCATATACTATATCTCGATTCAACTAGGTCAGTAGGATTCATGGGAGAAGAGACAATACTACCCTCCTCCCCACCCTTTCCGACAGAGTGGGGGGAAACCCGCCTAATGCCTCCCAATTATCCGTTAGCCAATCCAGCGGCGATGGCTCACTGACAAACTCGCTGCACACTGTGGGGCTCCATACATAGCTGTCACACAACCGGGTTATATCCTAATTTGTCCTCTCCTCTGGGATAACCAGAGATCCATGGTCACCCAGGGCTAGCCCAAGGCACTGTCACCCAGGTGCCTGGTGGGCAAGTTTCATCTTCCTCTGCAGGACCTCCCCGAGGTCTGGAAACAATTGGTAGCATTTGCATGATACTCCCATCATAGGAAATTGTTAAGGCTTCTCCGTCTGCTTACTTCACGAGGCATAATCTACCAGTCCTGTTTTCCGACTTGCATGGAAAATTGGGAAATAGTCATTTTTCCCATGCTGGAATTCTATCCTGAGTAAGACCGGATAATAACATGGGTCACCCTTGTCGGATTCTCCAAATATTGAAGGTACACCTGCGGAATCACCGATTGTACCTTTTGGGCATCATACCCCTGCCAGATGGTCTTCGCAGAAAACCACTGCCTCCTCAGCTAAGCCTTATCACTCGGAGGAGTCAGTTTCCCTCTTACGAGATTGCATCCCTGACTCGCACTTAGGTGTGTCATAGCTAGGGGCCCATATCACACCTGCTGGTGCCCCGGGCATGCAAGGTCATATAAATCAATGTATCTTCTAATTCCATATGCCTCTGGGTCATCAAAACTAGGCGTCTAGTCGGCAGCATCGCGAATTCTGCTTTAATTGCTCCCTCCAGTTTCTCCACGTAGTCTTCCCAGTAGTGGAATCCTAGGAGGAACTTGCTGGCACAACAGGAGGGTTTGCCTCCTTGAGTCTTCATAAGACAACCAAGGCCAACAGTACTTCCTAAAACCCACCTTGCTGGCTTGCAGGTGCCTTGTGGATCTGGAGTATTTCTTCCGAAATGTAAGAGATCTCCCGGGTCAGGGCTCTGTAACACCACTTAAGGTCTGGTGTCGCACCACCCCCTCCCCTGCTGGTGTTGCACCCGTTCACCCCCAGGGACTACAGAGCTGAGATGCTATGTGATGCCAATCATACCAGCACTGCCATATTTCTTCTCCCTTAATCAGCTCTAAGTTTCTGCCTCTAGAATCTTCTCGCGTAATTCAGCTAGTCTTTTTCCTTGCAGGTTGAACAGTATACCAAATACACACACCCCTTTGGGCATGTGTCTTATTGGGGTTTTGCGTGGCTGATTGGAGGGATGATATTTTATCCCCTCTTATTGCTCTCTGCATAGGCAGTGACCATCATGACCAGCCTGGTATCGCTAAGGCTCCCGGATTCTTCATAAGGTTTATGCTGAAGTGTCCTGCAGCCAGAAGATTTACCCTCTGGCCTTCATACCTCAAGCTAGACCCTCAGGTACAGCAACTGAATGCGACTCCCTCCATGTTAGTCATGTTGCGCTGTTGCAAATCCCTGGTGTAAGGTGACTTAGTCCGTCCAACCCATGTACGCTAATTGGCTTGGGTGGATTGGACCTACCCCTTGCTCAGGATTGTCCCTACACTGAGGACTCCATTGCCAGGGCAAGAGCCATAACTGGTCTCTTAGTCCCTGTAAGGACCTTGCTCGCTGGGCCTATACCCTTCTGGGGAGTTCCTGTGCTGAAGACGGAATAGCCAACTCCACCCGCCATCCATCAGCGCGGCTAGTAACCACCTATTACTAAATGCATCCAAGCAGCGCTCAAAGAGGAATGGTGGGTTACTTACCAGTAACCATCCTCCTATGAGATGGGCTGCTTGGATCCATTCAGGTCCCTCCCCTCCATCTCCGCATCTGAAGTTGGTGACTCCTAGGAACTGGGGAGGGGTCAGGAGGCGACCATATATATAGCCACTGGGTGGTGTGGGGGGCGGTGGCCGCCCACCCTCTCCTGACAGCCTAGGACAAAAGTTTTTCCAACCAATCCAGCACTCCAGCCCTGAGACACCTATTACTGAATGGAAGGTGAGTTATGGCAGAGAAAATTGAAAGTGACCCAAGAGGGGAAAAAACACAAGGCAATGTTGGTTGAACACAGGTTGTTTTGTTTGTTTTTAAAGGGAAGCTGTATTAAGGAAGAGTAATAAGTGAAAATTATGACTCAAATATTTCAATTAGTGATAGAATTTTTTGAACAAGATTCTAACTTATGGGTAACAAGAATATAGAAAGGGGTTATAGTTGATGCTAAAATAATTTCTTAAAAAGGGGATATTCAACCTCCATGCTTCAAGGATCGATCCAATTTGTACCTATTGGAGGTTTTTTGAGGAGATTACCCCACATCTGTGTCCTGATTTGTTGCTGACATCTTTCTCTTGTACCTCTGCTTCTGGGCCAAGGCAGAGATAGGACACAGGAGTTATTGCCAAATGCTTTGTTTCAGTTCTCTGTGTCAGGGCCATAACTATGGCAGGGCAAATGGGGCTTTGCCCCAGGTGCCCCAGAGCAGCTCAAGGGAGCCACTCCAGTAAAGGGCACGTTCCGCGCTGCTTGGTCCAGGCGCCACTTATTGCAAGGGGTGTGTTCCAAGCAGAATGCGCCCCGGGAACTGGAATCGCTCATTATAGCTCTGCTCTTTGTACCCAGAGACCTCTTGATATCTAATAAGTAATATGTTTTAATTACTTTTTGTTTGAGGGGGCCCTCAAGTTTCTTTGAAAATCAGTGTATATTACATTGAATATTAAATTAAGAATTACACTGACAAAGCTAAAATGACACGAGTACTTTGTGTGTAGGACCATGACATTTTGTGTTTTTTCCAGTACTGAAGGCAGTTATTCTTCCTCTCTTCTCCCCTATTTCCTCCCAAAAATTAGAGCTCACTTTTATTGCTAAATGTTAACTAAAAGTAACTTGAAACTGATGATTTACTTCAACAAAGCCTTCATTCTGCAATGTGTCATCAGCCAATTAGTTTTCAGTAAAGATCTAAAAGCTGTGTTTTAAAAAGTGAACTGTCATTAAAACACATCATATATTGCTACAATGTATATGTAAATTGTTTGTTTGCATCAGCAATCATTTCTTGTTATTAAAGATCAATATGCAGCTCTGTTCTGTTATTTAGTTTCTTAACTAGCAGGCAACACCCCTTGTGGCTCTCAAACCCTCTTGTTCATTGAATTAATTTTTAAAAATAGCTCTTCTTACCTTTTTGGTTGCAGACTCCTGAGTTAAATCAACATGTAAACACAGCTAGGTCAACAAGAGAATCCTTCCTGTAAACCTAGCTACTATTACCTAGCATGTTAAAACTGTTAACATGGCTAGGTCAGCAAGGGAATTCTTCAGTTGACCTAGCTACTACCACAGCTGTGTGTCACGGTGTAGATGCTGCCTACAATGGTAGGTAATTTACCTCTCTAAGCAGAAGTAGCTGGGTCAACTGAAGAATTCCCTTGCTGACCTAGCAACAAGTTTACAGGTTAGGAATCCTTCCTGTAAACCTAGCTAGCTGTAGTGCTGTGGTGCCATGGCCTCTTAGGTGCTTTTGCAAATTTCAGAAAAACAAACAAGGAGTCTTGTGGCACTTTTAAAGACTAACAAATTTATTTATGACATGAGCTTTCATGGGAGAAAATCCCACTTCATCAGCTGCTTGAAGATGGGGAACTTACAGAATCAGAGGAAACTAAATGCAGGGAAGTGTTAAGTCATAGGATCAGGTCAGATTGTTACGCAAATCAATGTAGTTGTTTAGGGTCAAATAGTAGAGAGGCTGGGGTGGGAGGGAAGCAAAATCACCTGCTGTAATGGGGAAAAAAAAAACATAGTCTTTATTCAACCCTAAATTGATGGTGTCGATCTGCATATGAATGCTAGTTCTGCAGTTTCTCTTTGCAGCTTTGATTTATCCATTTGCCTGTGTATAGCTATTAACAAATCATTAACAGAGTGATCAGGAAGATTAAAGTATTCTCTTATTGGTTTTTGAATGTTGTTATTTCTGGTGTCAGATTTGACTCCTTGTTTGTTTTGCTGATCTAGACTAACACAACTGTCTCTTTGGAATTGTGAATTACTTACCAGTAACTGTCCTTGTTCGAGATGGGCTGCTCAGATTCATTCACTAATAGGTGGTGTGCACTTGCCTCCGTGCACGATTGGTCAGAAACCTTTTTACCCTACCCTGTCAGAACAGGGCTGGCGGCCAATGGTCTCTGGCTATCCTGTGGCTATGTATATGGCTGCAGCCCTGCCCCTCCTCAGTCCTTAAAGTCACCAACTCCAAGTCACGGGGATGGTGAGAGGGTTTTGAATGAATCCAAGCAGCCCATCTCAAAGAAGGATGTTTACTGGTAAGTAATCCACCGTTCTTCTTTGAGTGCTGCTCAGATACATTCAGTAATAGGTGATTGCTAGCCGTACCAAGGATGGCGGGCGGAGTTGGAGCGGTTTTCTGCCTTCAGCATGGCTACCCCTGTAATGGCCAAACCCCAGGCAAAGAGGAGCCAGTAGGTTGAACAGCCTGGCCTAAATGGGGAAAGACAAAGGCCTATGCTCCTCGAGTGCTCCCTGTCTATGACCAGCAGGGGCTGAGGGAGGCCTAAAGTCACCTTATCATGGAGATGAGATGCAGCAGCAAATTCTGGAATTGGTTGGGCACTGCCAGATGAGGGACATAAAAGGCCAGTGATAAGGCTCCTGCCAAAGAGAGGCAGCCAGGGTGTATCCCCTGGTCTTAGGCCTACACTGCATACCTTAGCTGGTTTGATGTGGAAAGTTAAGGTGGAGTCCAGAAAAAGCTCAGCCTACTGACCGATACCAAGAAAACAGTAAAGGGGGGGGGGGGAGAAACGGACACCCCTCTACAGACCCAACTAAGGGAAAAAGGGTTATGGGGTGGTGCAGGAGGAATCAAACGACCACCTCACAAGGATAGTTTACCTGGTAGGCAAATGCCAACATAGCAACAGGGATACTGAATGCCCCTTCAGAGGCCCACAGCCAGGTATGGTCACTGGTAGCTGAAGGGACAGGGTGAACGCAGGGACAAGGAAAGTTTGTATGAGCCCCCTGTGTTCAGGGGTCAAACTTTTGCCTTTAAAGATGTCAACAAAAAAGGAAGGCCCCATAGTTGGAATGCAGGAGAAACAGACCTCACTGTTGGTTATGGGTTTGGAAGGAGGAGGAAGGCACAGCATTAAGCAGTGCCTCCATGTATAAGTTGTATTGCCTCCATAACCGACCACCTCCCATCACTAGTGGGGAGGTGGGTGAATAAGGTCCCTGAGCAGACTGAAGCCATACACTTCCCTGATGGAACATACAAAGGGGAAGAAGAAGGAAGAGGGAAGAGAGGTAAGATTTTGAAGACCTCCCAAGCATTGGGTAGAAGGATTCTTGAAGGAGGCAGCAGAGTTTAAAATGAGAACAGTTATTCCCTCTGTTAATCACCCCAGAGCCAAAGCAGGTGCAGGAGGATGATCCTCCCAAGCTAGGGATATGTCCAGGAAACAAGGGAAGCACCCTACAGGAAGGGGGGGTAGCAAGACCGAAAGGCTGCTGACTCCCCTGAACTCGGCAAAGCCAGGAGGAAAACACATGGATCTGGATTTGGAGTACAGGAGGGAGGACGCCTACCACTGTCTGTAGAAGCATATGGAGGAAAGGAAAGAACTGCCATATGTCAGTGGCACTAACTAGTGGCCCTTGTGGGACTAGTGGGTGAAAAAACTGGCACTGAAGGTTAGAACCAAGGAGCCCTCCACAACGCTTTGCTGGAAACCCTTGTGATCAGGAGAAAGCTGTCCTCTCAAATGGGGAATATTGCCCCTAACTGGAATGGGGCAAGGAAGGCAACATAAGGGGTCTGCCCCGAGAAGAGTCCCCATCTCCAACGGCAAGTTGCCAGGAGTCTTTGGATCTCTCCTCTCTAGATGTAGGATGGGGGCTAGGCGGTACTGCGAACTCTGAGGTGCCCTCAGAGTCCGTAAGCGCAGAGGACCGAGAACGACATGACCCACCAAGAGAGTGCACATGACCCTGAGGGTATAGTGCAGGGTATTGACCGGGGTGGACAGGAATGGGACTTCACTGATATCTATCCTTCACATTCCAGTTTAATGGAGGTGTCCACCTCAGAGGGATTGGAAGCATTGAAGGCCCCTGTTCTGGAATGTGGAAGGGAATGTGGGCACATGAGGTGGGAAAACAACCGACAAGGGTGCGCCCACCAGCTACTGACCAGGCGCCTGATAAGGAAAACAGTTAACCCAATGCCCACCAATACAAATCCCAGAAGACAGGGCATAACAGAATGGGTAAAGACATGACGCAACCTGGGGCCAATGATCGTAATAAGGGGAAAGGGGCCACGGCGCCCACCCTGACAGCACGCCCATTGGTGGTGTTTTACTGTCGACCCTAGGGAGATGGTAGTCACCAGAAACACCATGAAAATGGGAGATTGGCGTCTGGCACTGGGATCCCCCTCCCTTGTCATTTTGGGGAAAGTAGCCCCCCCAAGGAAAAAGGGGGGTAACACATCACCCTCCCCCCACAGTTTGGTATTTAGTGGCCATTGGATGAAGAATCCCGGGCTGAGCATCTTAAGCTATATGTGAGAGCAGGGTATGGTCCCTTACAACCCTTGTGGAAATGCCCCATTGCGCCACCTAGTGGCGACCTATTCGATTATGGAGGCAGAAGAGGAGGGGGGAGGACCACCCTCTAATACCATGACCCAGGGGATATTTGGTATTCGTACTTGCAGCCTGGAGGGTCAGCGGGCCTTCGAGATAGGGAAGGGCGGTTCACCAAAATCCCATCCCAGGCATGTCCTTGTAAGCTAACAAGGGTATGGACTTCCTGGGGGGTTGCAGGGGGGCATCCTTAGGGGAAATGCCGCGCAGGAAGAGGAATCTTTGAAGGGTATTCCAACAGAACCACTGGGAATATTGTTCTAGGGGGTGATTCGTGATGTGCTTAGTGCCCTGCAACCGAATTGTACTCTTCCTTGAACGTAAGGGATGTATGTTTGGCTCCTGTTGCCTAAAGTGGGCTCAACTAACGTTATCCTGAAGGGCACAAACCCCAGCATAACGCTAGCCCAATTTACCTTCAGGGGTAAGAGGCCGGGGGGGGGGGGCAGATCAGTTTGTCCTTCACAATCTTAGGTGGGGAGCAAGACCCTGATGAAAACAGACATGCAAGGTGTGAGAGGATTGCTTATTGCCCGTTATGGGCTGGGAGGGTGGCTAGTGGGCCAGGAGGGTAGCATGCCCAAATAGTTTAGGTCCCCTCAGGGGGCCTGGGCACTGTAGAGGGTACTATCTGTCCCTTCTGCAAAGAGGGACTCCACCCTTTGAAAGGGAGGTCCAGTATAACCTGCTGGGAGGACGGGGGCATCCTTGCCTCCCAAAGTCATGCTGTCCATCTCAGGACCAAGGCAGAAGCAATGCTGCGGCTTGCTGTATCCAAAGCATCCCAGGCAGTTAACAGCAGGTCCTGGGACTCCAGCCTACTCTCTTCAACAAAGCCATCATAGTCTGCCCTGTTCTTTTGGGGTAGCAGATGTCTAAACTTATTCATGTACTCCCATACATCCATGAGGTACCTGGCCACCAGAGCTTGGTTGGCTATTCTGAGCTGGAAGGCAGAGGAGAAGTAAGCCTTCCCCCCTAACAGGTCTAATTCCCTCGCCTCCCTAGACCATGGGAGAGGGTTGTGGGGGAATTGTCCGGGGCCTAAGGCCGCTTCCACCACCCTTGAGATGGTATCAGATAGTAGGAGAGAAAAGGAAAATCTTTTGCAGGGACCTGGTACTTTTGTCCCGCTGTATCCGAGACCAGGGTGATGGACCCAGGGGTTTGCCATCGCACCATGGCAATCTCGTGCATGCTAGGGTGCAGGAGAACTGTTATGGTCTCAGAAGGCGAAGTGAGCCCAGGGCCCAATAGAGTGTCACTGGGCCCTGTGAATGACTGAGCCCTCAACCCCATGTGAACACACACACACAGCGGAGGAAATCAAAATGCGCTGTGAGGTCCCCTGTACAGGAGCGGGGCCTAGGGTTCAGGTCTCTGTCCAGTGCCGGAGGGCACAGGGCCAGGCTAGACCGATCACTACCATGGGAAATTGGTGGGGTCTCCTGAGGAGACCACTCATGGGGTTGGTACCTGTAAGGTGTCGATACCGAGGACCATGGGTTGGGCCATTTACTCCCCTTTGAGTCCCCTTCCTCAGGACTCGGGGATCGAGATGGTTCCTGGAGCCACATTGGGCTTGGCTTTGGCACCGTGGAGGGGACTTTAGTCAGTGGTCCAAGTGGGGACAAAGTGGTATGGCCCCGAGGGGAGGCTATTGGGCTCTGTCCCCTAATGGTACTGGGGGCCTCTTCCTGGGCACCCAGTTCTGGTACTGGGGAGCCCAGTGCTGAAACTGTACTTTTTCGGGGTGACCGAGCACCCAAAAGGAACGCCAGTTTACCCCTCTTTCTGGGAGGTACCGCAGTAGGAGGCATTGGCAGGAGGAGAAGTGCCTTTGCTGCCTCAAAGGCCTCCGGAGTGGAGGGAACCGGTACCAACTCCTGCTGGTCCTGGGGAGATGTAGAGCGGCACCAACACTTTGATACCAAAGCTGGTACTGAATGCGTCTTCTGCTCTCGGGGAGAGCAATGCCGGGACGGCTCCAGTGACAAAGTGGAATGCAGTACTGAATGTAGCCCCAAAGCTTCAGGGATAGGCGGACATACTTGCTCTGAGGCCAATGCATGGCGCCTTTGCTCTCTGTCTTTTATGGTCCTAACATAGCCAGTCAATGCTGCTGCTTTTCTGCTTTCTCTTTCCAACACCTCTTCCTTCAACACAATTTGAAACCTTTGCAGCTCAGCAGCCTTCTCCTAAAAGTTTCTAGCTTCCTCTCCCAATTCATTGCCTTAATTTACAAATGAATGAGGAGGGAAAACTATGAAGTTGATTCCTGCTAAATTCTGAAGGCCAAAACCTGCTGTTTTATTCATGTTGACTTTCATAGAATTAGTCCCAATTTAGACCATGCAAATTAGAGACAAAGTTGCCTCTGTATATTATTCTTCCAAAATTACGACTTGAGCCTCTCATTTCGCTACTCTGCACCTTGTCCTGGAGAATAAACTCCAGCTCCTTAGCCAACTATGAGCTAGTCAGACGTCACAATGAAAATCTTATATACCAGGGCAATTAAGGATAAGCAGAACAGGGGAAGGCTTAGGAAGCATAAAGCTGGCATTACTGGTTCCAGGACACTCTCTCCTGGTCCTCAGATCAATAGTGGGTAAAGGACAGGCATAACTGTCCCTAAGAGATTCTTCCTACTGGTATACAGAGCCTGTCAAAGAAAAACAGCTGAACCCAACTTGAGTGCAGAATCAAACAGTTCATTACAGAACAAAACAAAAAACACATTCCAGTGAGGGAAAGAGCAGTTAGGCGCTGGTCTCCGCCCCTGTGATGTATTACAGAAACTTTTATAGCTTAACCGCAATATTAACATACAATGCATATACATAAGTAACAATAATAAGATCTAACATCTTCTCATTGGTGCAAACTAATATTATTCCATAAAAGGGACCAAGGTCAGGAGGGGTAAGAATCCCACATAACAGTGCTGATAATGTCAGGATTGAGGCAGCTCAGCCTGGTATAAGACAGGATGGTTATATGTCAAGGATATTTGGTGTTTGGAACAAGGGGGGTACAGAGAGGCACCAGTTAAAATACTTTAGGCTTGCACTTTATCACAGCATTCTTAATAACATTCCATTTATTTTTGAGTGCATTCTTTTACAACCCCCCCCCCCGGCCCACTAAGCCATCTGTGTCTCAACGCTGTCAGGTCTTAGCTACAAAATTCTTCCACAGCCGTAATGCTTTGTTTTGCCACCGAGGGCACGTTCCAATCAGAACACACCCCTTGCAATTAGTGGTGCTTGGAGCCGATGCCACAAAAACCGACCTTTAATAGAGCGGCTCCATTGAGCCACTCCAGCATGCCTGGGGCAAAACCCTGTTGACTACACTGTAGTTACGGCTCTGCTGGTATAACTCTCAGCCCTTACTCTAGGCCAGAGGTTTTCAATCTTTTTTCCAATTGCAGCCCCCCCAAAAATTCCAAATGGACATGTGGGCCCCTTTTGAAATCTTAGACAGGTCCACAGATAACAGGTTGAAAACTACTGATCTAGACCTTGGACTGTTCTAAGACCATGGCTACACTAGAAGGACTGTAGTGGCATACCAGCATAACATGATAGTACAGGTAGACACTACAGAGACAAAAGGGGCTTCCATGGTCTCTGGAGGAACTTTATCCCCCTAAATGATGGTACCTAGGTTGATGGAAGCATTCTTCCTGTTATCTAGCAGCAGCTACACAGCAGGTTAGGTCACCATAGCTATTTGCTTAGGGATATGATTTTTACACTCCTGGGTACAGTAGCTATGTCAATCTATGTTTTAAGTGTAAACCAGGCCTAATTTACATCTGAGACTAAGTTAGCCCCAGATCAGGGAAGTAAAAAAGTATCTTACGGTTGTTTCCATGTCCCTCAGCTGGAGCCATGAATCATGGTTCTTCTTTGAGCACTGCTCAGATACATTCAACATCAGGTGTCTATGTGTTGCAGCACACAATTGGCTGGAAACCTCTCAGCCTTAGCTTGTCAGGACAGGGCTGGCGGTCACTGCCCCCTGCCCACCCTGTGGCTATATATATGGCCACAGCCCTGCTCCTTCTCACTTCCCTTTTTCCTGCCCTCAGCGGCAGTTACGGAACAGCCTGTTTCTTGCCTTATGCAAGTGCCTGACTCTCCACTCTGTTTTATGAGCCGTTCTTACTGGAAGATCTGTTTGCGGACATCACCGGCGCTCCTACGAGTCCTTCCAACTGAAACCTGAACCATCTCCCACCTGCCGCCTAACAGCTTGGGGCCAAGCCCTTTGTGAGTTGCGGCAAGGCCTTCCTGAGGGATAATCCCCACGGGAATTATCTTAAATGCCTGGGTGAGCTTCACCAGGTGGATTATGCTCCATTTGCAGCCAATGCCAGGTATGTCCGTCGCACCCAAGGACTCACCGGCACCACGTGTTGGGCTGGCACCAGAGCCCTTTGGGCACTGCTCTGTGGCTATGAATAAAGCCACAATCAGCCTCTAACTCGGCACCGCATGCTCCGTTGGCACCAGAGGCGTCTCATTGTTGGTCTCTGGCTATGAATAAAAGCTGCAATCGGCCTCTAACTCAGCACCACGTGCTTGGTTGGCGCTGCAGCCCTCTTCTTGCTGCTCTCCAGCTATGAATAAAAACTGCAATTGGCCTCTAACTTGGCACCGCATGCGAGATTGGCACAGGAGCCCTCTCGGCAAAGGTCTCTGGCTGTGAATAAAGAACTGCGTTCAGCATCATACTTGGCACCATCTCGGCGCCATGTGATCATATTGCTGGCGCCTCCTCTCCGAAGAAAGGGCCAGAGCATCTGAGCTCCATACATTGGCAGCAGCCCCACATGCCAATCGGCACCAAAGCCATCTCGGCACCACTCCACAGCAGAGCTTAGGTAAACCCACTCAGGGTCAACTCCAGCACTGAAGTGCCGGTGCCATTTCTGGCCCTCCCCTTCAGGGTGAACGCCTGGAGCCTGTGAAGGTGCCACCCACACTGGAGGCCTTAGAAGTGGCAGAATCTCTTTGGCTCCTGAACATGCCGCCAGGCCACTGAAGCAAATGGTAAGTCTTCCTTCCTTCCTTCCTTCCAGTTTACCCCGCGTCACTGCGGAAATGCGGGCTCCAACACCTATGGCTCTGACACACTTGCCTGGGCACCACAATGAGATCTGAGAGTGCAGCTCTCCGGGCCAGCCTCTTACTGAAGAGTCTTCGGTACTGAGTTCTTCCCGCTATCACACTCGAAGCTGGTTACCTCCCACTGAGACCTCAGAAGGGGAGTTCCAACTCAGTACCACAGCCCCGGGAGAGGGCACCCCAGTACCGGGGTTGCCCCCTCTCCTGACTAGAGCCATGAAACCAGGGCCAGGGTCTTACAGAGAAGATTCTATCGCACTTTGACCCCCTTTTACTGGGTCACTGCCCACCTGGGGTCAGGGTCACACCCCTCAAGGAGAACCTGGACCCCTTATTCAACCAGGAGTTTGTGCCCTCTCCGGTCACCATGACAATCCCCCACCCTTTCGTACTCGTGTCCTTGGTTCTATGATTCTATGATACTGCAGACTACCTAATGCATGTCCTCATGTGTAAGATGACTAATGTGTGTTCTGACTTCTATATGTAGACACCATTGGGTGTGTGCAATTATTCAGAACCTTTTGCTACATATTTGCCATTTAGACTGTTCTGTCTTGTTTTAACTGTTCATGAGTATTACATATTTTGATTGACCATCTATCTACATCTCATTAGATTTCCTTGTGTTTGGGATTGCTGTTCTGGGGTGCAACAGAGCATAATGTGAAAAGGTCTCCCACCGTGCCCTAGGCATAGGCAATCTTTAGCAAATGGGCAGTGTGGGCAGTTACCCAGAGCCACACAAGAGGAGCAACCCCTTGCTCCAGCAGCTTTTCATCTCCTGGCAGCCAGCCAGCCAGGGCAGGAGCCAGGGCTGAACCTAGGGTAGGGTGACCGGGGCAGCCACCTAGGGCCCTGCACTTTAGGGGGGCCTGCAGGGCTACATTGCTGCCCTCCCCCATGCCAGGGACTGGGCAAGCCAATCAAAAGGGCAGCCCAGTTCAGCGCTGCCAGTCCGGCCACCCCACCCGCCCCCCAGCCACACGCACTGCTCTCACCCCTATGCCGGAGCAGCAGGGACGGGATGGGAGGAAGTGCTGAGCTGGTATCGCTATCTCCTGCCACAGCAGCGCTGCCTCCTGCCCCCTCCCTGCCGCTCTGACATGGAGACAAGAGCAGCACATGTGGCGGAGGGGGGGTGGACTGGCAGCACTGGCAGGCCGCACTTTTGGCCTCTTGCCCAATACCCGGCATGGGACAGCTGGCGCAGGGGCCTGCCCCTCCCCTGGACCAGCTGGCCCCGCCCCCCAGTGCCAGGGAGGTGGGGGGGCGCACAGAGGGAGATTTGCCCAGGGCCCCACACACCCCCAGGGACAGCCCTGGTAGGAGCTGCAGAGCCACATCAGGCAGCAGCCGGTGGCTGCCAAGGGTAGTGAGGACTCAAGGGAGGCAGCACACACCCCACCCCACTTCCCATGGATCACACTCACCTGGCTGGTCTTTAGATCTGTGGCTCTGCATCTGATCAGCATCTGCTCAGTGTCAGCTGTATCCACTCTGGATTCCACATGCCAGGTTTTATGTCCAGCCACATCAATGCTGCCCCCACCTTGCAGCAGTCATCTGATTGGGTTGTTCATGACTCATTGAATTGATTTGATGGCCGCCCCTCCCGGGCCATCACATAAGTATGTAAGGAATGTAAGGGGAGCAGATGGCCCCCTCAACTTAACTAGATGGCCCTTAAACTTAACTAGATGGCCATTGTCACCCCATTGTTTCTCTTGGGCTTGGCGTAGGTGGGCACTGCCTGACTGCAAGGTCCTTTGTAACACTGAAGATATGACTTATATTGCCTTTGCTCCCCACATTCCCTGTAATCAGGGAACTGGCAGGAAAAACAGTTTAAAAGCTCAGGGGGGGCTCAGGCAGGACGGTCCCTGACATCCTGCCTGGCCTGATCACCCAGACGCTGACCTCCTCCACTCACGAGTTCTTCCCCAAGCATACCCCATGTTTTGAACTGCCGGCTGAGTAACGAGTCTCTCTTTCTCTCCTGGGATGCTTCTTCTGCTGCTAGTGGTGTTGGTAAGAGTTTGCCCCTGCAACTCCTCTCAGTAAAAGTTTTCTCCTTTTTTATATTGCTGCCTTGCCACTGCTCTCTCTCCCTCTCTCCTTCTGCCCTAACAAGCCCTGGTTTTTACGGGCTGGTTCACTTAAGTTTTATCGCTGCCTCTCTCACTTGTTCTACCTCACTGTATCTTTCCTTCCACTATTCTCAGGTTCCTGGGTCCTAAAATGTTTTGCCACTATGTTATATTGAGTTGTATCTTTCTTTCCATTACTGTATCTCTCTCTTCTCTTATTGCTTTAGAAGTGCCATCATAAATTGCAACATTGTCTAAACATAATCTGTGAACTGTGAAAGTGTTAACATAGTGCGCGACATTGTATCGTTTGGTTTGGTACCTTAGGACTGTGTTAAGTTTGTTTGGTAGTTTAGAAGACTGTCTCCTTTGGTTTGTTGCCCTTGAAGTTGTATTGGTTTGTTGGCTTTTATTGGTTTGTCTCCCTTGATCTGCTACCTTTGGAATCGCGTTAAGTTAGTCAACTGGTTATAAGATTGTTCCCTGTGGTTGTGACCCTTAGAATTGTACAGTCATATTGAGTTGCTTTGCCCTCCCCGTTTGTAATCCCCCCCAAATAAACTGTTCCTGCCCAATTTTTTCTCTCTGTCTCTGCACTCCTGCCGCTGCTTTTCCCCGCAGCCCCCGTCTCTGCCTCTGCACTCCTAGCCGCTGCCTTCCCCATGACTCCCCCCTTCACTCTGCTCTCCAGCTGCCACTTTTTCCCACGGTTTCCCCTTGCTTCTGCCCCTCCTCGCCTTTGCCATTTTCCCACAGTCTCCTTACCGCCTGCTCCCCACAGCTGCTGCCTGCCCCACCAGCTGCCCCATCCCCTACCTGCTCCCCGCGGCTGCCGCCCACTTCCCGTGGCTGCCCCTCCAGCTCCCCTTTTTCCTTCTCTTTTCCTTCCCTTCTTTCCCTTTCTTCCACTGCCACTCCCTTCCCTGCCATCCAGCCACCCTCTGCCTCCCTCTCGAACCCCCGAACTTCTGTTCAGCCCCTCCTGCTTCCCCGAACCCCCACGTGTGTCCCAACCCCTCGCGTACCTCTGTGTCCCTGCCATAACTCCCACATGTGTCTCCATCCCACCATCCCTACTCACTCCCCTCACTCAATTCCCCTCTCCCTGACTGTCTCTAACTGACTGGCAAACGCAAGCAGAGATGAGATGGGATTGGGTGGAGCACTTCCTTTGTTTCCAGCGCTGCTGCTTATATTGCTTACAGAGGCAGCAGCAGCAGCAGGAGTTCATGCATCATGGGCAGCAGGGCCGGTGTAGTGCTGAAAACAGTGTGCCTTCAGGTTTTGTAACCTTGGCTGTACTGCACATGCTCAGATCTGTTGGGCATGCTCAGTAAAGTTCTCTGTTGCTTCTTTGGTGAACTTCTGCCCATACTTGCTGTCATTTTTGCTCCCTCTTTTTAGAGGTGTTGAAGGTGGATCAAAATAGGTGAATTTGGTGTGCTGGCTGAGCAGTGTGTGAGCAGGGGGCAAAATGTGACTGGCCTGGGGTGTTGGGCACTCTGGTGGAGGGGCAGGAGCGGTGTAAGGTAACAAATCAGGTGATGGGGGTAGAACCCAGCATCCAGCCAAGGGCTGAGAGCTGCCAGGTCTTAGAAAAGTGGCACAAAGTCAGCATTCAGAGGGACAGGGGGTGTAATATTGACCCCAAGGGGAGAGTCCTCTCCCCTGATTGCAAAAATGTGGTGGGGGTGCTTTATTGGTTTCACACTTAGGGGGAAAAAAAGTGTTTTACTGAGGCACTGCTGTGGCTTTCATGCTGGCTTGTTGAAGGCAGCTTGTCCTCTTAAAGGCACAGGCATCCCAATATCTTAAGCCATCAGCGCCTGTTTTTCTGATGTGTTTTTTGTTGTGGTTTTTAGTTCTCACACTTTAAACTTTTACAGCATAAGATTCTTTTTTTCATTTGTTCCAGATTGCCCAATTGCTTGTCCTGCTATCAAGACTTGTTTTGCCATTGTTGCACAAATGAAGATTCCCTTTTTCTGTGCTTATCGCTTTTCATATCTGTATGTGATTACAGTTATGTTTTACTGGCTGTTATGTTACTGATAACACTCTTGCTGTATTTTAATAAATATTGAAGATTTTTGCATGCTATTTATTTTATAGTAAAGATTTCTTATGATACATGCAGACACTCACATTATTACCTGTGTATTACGAGTTTCAAGTAGGCACCTGCATCTCCACTATGAAATGAACTAGACTCCTATAGTTCTGAGTTGCACTTGCTACGTCACAGAGGGGGAGTCAAGGCACAGTCAGAATCTGTTATTCCAGGGTTAGGTATGTGGATGTCCCTCCCGCGGAATGTGAGACCTGCCTGGTCTCTTGTGACCCAGTTTCTATACCGTGTGTATTTGTAACAAACTGTTTGGAGTTAGAGAAGGTCCATTCCAGTTCTATGTTCTATAGTACTCTCACACATACAATAGTATAACAGAATGACAGCCTTTGTCTTTTCCAGTTGTATAAAACCAATGGAGCTCATGTCATTCCCCCCCCCCCCCAGTGTTTTTGTCTGAGTTGCAAATTCATGCCTGTGTTTGGTTAGTAAAGCAAACCAAGCTTGGAGTCTTATGGCACTTAAACACCAATAGACTGATTCTTGCCTGACCTTTTATGCGAGACAATCCCACTTGGTGAGATGCTTTGAAGAGAAGTAATTTACAGAATGGGATGCAAAGAAATACAGCCATTTCACTTCATCCCATTTGGTGAATTCCCCCTCTTGAAAGTGTTTGACCAAGTAGCATTATGTCTCAGAAAAGCTCATGCCAGAAATCAATCAGTTTGTCCTTCAGTGCCAGAAGACTTCTATGTTTTTTTCTTGCTGGTACCTGATGGCCAAACCAGGTCTAAGCTGCGACTTCACAAGTGACCTGACTCAAGTTTCTGGCAAACTGTTCTTTTTCTACCATCAAAACTTTTATCTTCACTGAATTTGTAAGACCAGTGGCCTTTGTGTGGTGAGGGATCACACTCATGGTAACAAAGCAGTGCACGTCATGCTTTTGTCTGCCTCCTACATGTGCTGCTGAGTACTCAAGCCATGTTTTAGAGAAAACATAAGCTGCCATGTACACCAAGCCTTATCAAACTTGTCTTACTGATTTTCATTTAACTGAACCAATTCAAGGTATATATTATTTCTTCTTTAGACTCTTGTCTGAAGCTGATGGAGATGATTACAAATCAAGACCTTCAATATTTTTTAGGTGGTCTGTGTGGGAGAAATATTAAAACATACCTCAGTTTACTTTAATGTTTTTCCTAATACTTATAATGGAGTATAGGTTAAAAAAAAAAAGAGAGAGAGCGAGAGAGAGAATGAAAAGAGTTTGGGTATATAAAGGAGAGTGTTTTCTTCCTCACAGGTTTGAGTAAATCTGCTACTGAGGATATTGGGGGGGGGGGTGGTCTCCTCCTTAAGCTAATGAACCCATGTCTGCACACAAAATTTTGCATTACTTCTCAGAGCAACTGTAGCCTCTATTTCTAAAATTGAACTCAAAAGTAAGAAACATGTTTCTTCCATTGAGAGCTCTCACCAAGAAATGCCAACCATAGCCCTTTATTATTACTTTAAATTGTCAATCTACAGAGAGTGACTCTGGTATGTTTCCTTGTGTTGTTATTTTTATGAAAACATTCCTACTGTCATGTCTAGAACCACTATTTCTTCCCTAAAAGAACTGCTTAATAACCTGTTCTACTGCATCAGAGACACCATCAGGTTGTTACATAACTTTACCTCATAGTTCTTCTGGCTGATCTGGACGTGCTTTCTGTGTCCAGCACTCTGAGTGGAAGACCGTATTTGTTCTGACCCGTGAGCTGCAGTGGGTGTCCAGAGCCCCCACCCCCTGCACGGAGCTCTTTTTTTCTTAATTGAAAGCTGGCTCTTGTACTCAAACTATGGCACAGTTCCCCAGGATTATACTGGAACATGTGTACTAATATAAATCCTTTTTAAATTAAATTTGGTTATTAGAGAAATTTGGTTACCTCAAGGTTTGCACCACTGGGATATGATGAGCATAATTTCAAGAGAGTTCTACAGATATTGTAGGGATATGGTGTTAATTGTCATCTACAGCCTTATTCATTCATAAATTCATTGTGCTCACTCCTAACTTTATTGATTTAATTGGTTTATGGTTTTAATTCACTTTTGTACCACTTTCAGCTGAGGTATAACTTGTTTCTTATTTTCTGTCAATCTGTATATATTATAGACTGTTTCTTATTGTTAATGTGCCTCCTAATTTATTACTTCCCATTTGTAATAGTACCCCAATACTTGTATATTGTCCCTGCCAATCTTTGTTTCATTTTAATTGTTTCACATTAATGGTCTTAGTTTGGTATTTGCAATTTTGTCACATTACTCATGTCACTCTTCATTTAGTTTTATTAGAATGTTATAAGTATTTTCTCTTAGACAGGGTGGAGCTTTTGTGGAATGCTTGTACTCCAAACATTGCCCTTTGGGGCTTGTGTTGCTTCAGGGGAACATCTCTTTTCTCTGAGCCACACAGCCCCAGCCTATACTGCATAAGAATATGTCTTTATTTATCCCTAAGGCTATGGTTCTACCAATACCTTTTCCCCAATCTCTGTAACATTCCAGACTAAATGTTTTCCAAACTCCATATTGTGAATGGAAACTACATATTGAACAAAGTGTGGATGAAGGGTGTATGCTGTATGTGTGAACAACTTCCAAACTGCCATTTCATCCTGACGAGGTGTGAAGTCCATGCAAGGCTGAAGAGCATGAAAAGGATACATCCCAGAAACAAAAGAAGTAAAAATCAAACCATCAAGATAAAGTGGAAATTCACATCTGCTAACAGGAGCAGTGGGACTCACCCATGGACTTTTTGTCATGCCTGCAATTCTTCAACAATCAGTAGTGCTGCATAAGCATCAGTACCCACCAGACTTCCACTGAAGACAAAACTGTATAAAAGACTGGGTGAGATCATAAGGCTTTGGGGAAGTATTCTGCACAAGATCCAGAAGCAAGGAGCATCACTGTGTGCCTGACAGACACTCGGCTCCCCCTTGTGCCCATCTTCCCTGCCCAGGTAGCTGCCACGAGCCACAAACTCCAGCAACAAACCCAAGCTGAGATCTCAAGCCACGACCAGGGGTGGTAAGTATCAGCCAGAAGGACATCTACTGCTGTCTTTGGGCGCATTGTTGTGTATGTGTGTGAGATAAGAATTAATTCGGGGTCTTATTATAAATGGGGCAGATATCCCTGTCCTTTCCCTGACTATGTGGCAGGGCACAGCCCCAGTGTTGCTGCTTGGCCACCTTGAGCTGTCAGCCAGGGCTGGGGCTGTAGAAAGGAAGGGTCAGGGGCACCTAGACTGGCCAAGTAAGGGGGCCCTGGGGTTCATTGGCCTGGACATTGGGGGTGGGGATTCAGGGAAGCCAGGAAAATCATGTCAGGGCCTGTGGGTTGGGGAGGGGTTCTGGGAGTGTTATGTTATGACCTATGCTTTTCAAAATTGCATACAGAAATTCAACACAGTACAGTAACAAACTGTTTTGTGCTTCTGGACTATGTGTAACCCAGATCCCTAAAAAGGAGTAGTCCCTTTCAGAGATTCCTTATGGCTGGGTTATGTTGCTGGGCAGATTGGAAGTGGGATCTTCTCCCATGAAAGCTCATTCAAAAAATAAATCTGTTAAAGTACCACACAACTCCTTTTTGGTTTTTTGGGCAGAATTGGCAGCACACAAACCAGGATCTGCTGGGGGGAGTGTGTGGGAGCACATTGAGTATGTTGTAGAAGTTTTATTTTTATGCTGAGTAGTAGCAGTTTAATGTGTGATGTGAAGTCTGAGCATGTGAGTCTTTGAGCGCACTGGATCCTGGCTCTTCTGCTGATTTCTGCAGAGATTTCTCTGTGATACAGTGGAGAGGGGCAAGTAACTGCATTATAGCCTACCAGAGCAGGTTACACATGCATGTTGTTTGTGCTATGCTTTGAAGTAATGTTACATGGCTTTATCTTTAACACTATTTTTACTGGAAAATCCTTTTCCTACAGATATACTGTAGCACATGAACATCACGAATATGTCAGGTAATCAGAACCTTTCCATTTTATATGAAAAGTGATCAAGGTCTATATGCTGAGCCAATGGACAACAAAGACATAAGACATTTCTTGTGGTGGATTCATCCCCAATAGTGAGCACAACCAAGCAGTACACTTTTGACTCTGTGTCATAGTCTGTCTGCTTAAAACCAGACCTCAGTTATGTCCAAAGAAAGACTATCAAGTCTTACTGCTTCTGGATGAAGGTGTGTTCTGTGTGTTTGGGTGGGGGGCAAATATGGACTCAGTCAGTACTTGGATAATTTAATATTCATTCAGCAACACACAGCAGCATTGTCCCCTGTCTGTTTTAATCAGTTATGGACCCATCAGTTCACACTGGCAGTGAAGTACTAACCATTACAAAACAATGCGTTTCCAGTGTAACTAAAGGAAAGTTTCTGTATACTGCTGGCATGATCACGTTTCTATTTAGGTTTGCAATGTGTGATTTAAAAAAAAACACTTGCCCAAAAAGTGTTAGTGGGAGATATGAGATTTATTAATTTGGTAAATTACTTGACTGTGCCTATTTGCTTCCTTTATCACTTTAATTATGATTTGAAGAGACAAGAAAATCCTTTGAGGAAAAAATTGCACAGGTGTTTGCATATAAGAGAACCAATAAATACCCAGAAGGAATGAGCAAAGGAGAAAAATTTACTCTGCGTCTCCTTTCTGCTAAATACTCTTTCGAAGGCAAGTAACATTTACTCCGTGTAATCTATTTTCCTATAGCTATGTCCAGACCTGCATGCGTACTTTGAAATAATAAAATTTGAAATAAAACCCTTAATTTGAGTTAACTGAAATTGAATGAAGGAAATATATAAAATCAAAATAGCTAGTGCAGATGCAGGACTTGCTATTTGGTTTTGGGAGAGGGACACCGTGGTTTACGATTATGGTTAGGGTTAGGGTGCCAGGGGCGGGGGGGGCCCCATCTGCTTCAGCCACAGGCAGGGTGGCTTCCTCAGCCCCCCCCCACCACTTCACAGCTCGGGGTGGGGAAGGGTTATGCCTCCCACCACCCCTAGAAGCGGCAGTGGGAGGTGGTAGACTCGCATGGGTGGGGTGTACCTCGGAGTCCACTCCCCTATTTTGAAATAGCATGTCACAGTGAACATACTATTTTGATTCCTTCTTTTTTCATTATTTCGAAATAAGGGAGCTGCTGCTTTCAAAATAAGGAAAATGTAATCTGGTTGTGTCTATTCTAAAATCAAAACAACTGCTGTTGTTTCAATTTACAAGGCTTGTGTCGACCTAGCCATGACATTTATTTCCAGGGCTGACAATTGCTGTTCAATTCCAATGGGTTTGATACCTACTTTGTGACGTCTCAAGATATGTAAACATGCAAGGTCAACCAAACCGCAAATTAAAACACTGAAAAAATTAAATGTAAGATCCCTCTAGAGCATTTCAGTTTTCTACATTTTGCATTGGATGGCTCGAAAACACGGCCACAATGCTGACATGTGTATTGCATGCTTACAAACCAAAAAGACCATACACTGTTGACAATATATGAATTATAAAAAAAAAAAGGTACTTACTTATAGATGCATCTTTTTTTTCTTTCCCAATAACAGGAAATTTGCTGTATTATTCCTCAAAAGGAACAAAGCGTAAAGTAATACATACCATGAAGGAAGCCAAGGAGATCTTTCAGCGTCACCATAGCGTTGCGACTGGTGGACATCAGGGAGTACGCAAAACATTATCTGCAGTGGCTGCTAGAAATTACTGGCCAGGGATGACAAATGACATAGCTGATTGGGTATGCTATCATGCGATATAGAGAAGAGACCACAGAAAAAAATTACTAATTTTTTTCTTAGACTCATCATACAATTAAAGAATATTCTGCTCATGTAACATACCGTATTGCGTATATTATTTGAAAGTGTCAATCCATTTTAAAAGGAAACATTTTTTCTTTGGGAGGAAGATGATTAATTAAGGAACTTTTCTTCCTTCCAAAACAGGTTGCCTTATGCCCGGATTGTCAGAAAGTGGGAAAGGAGGTGAATGTGGATACCACCTTGAAAAGCATACAGGTCAGTGTTATGCAGATTTTACAATCACTTGCTGCCTTTCCATCTGAAAACTGGTTCTCTGAATTACTGTTATAATATCTGGCTTCTCCTCCATCTAGGTTTCCGCACCTTGGAAATTGGTTGGCATGGCTTTAATAGGTCCCTTACCTGAGACAAAGAAAGGGAATAGATACATATTTACAGCAACAGATTACTTTTCAAAATGGGTTGAAGCAGTTGCAATTCCCAATAAGGCAGCAGATACAGTCATTGACTGCATTTATGATGTAATGACTCATTATGGATGTCCATATCGCATTCTATCAGATCGTGGTTCTGATTTTAATAATGAGGTATATATCTGTTTTCCTAATGTTATTAGCATAGATTCATCAATAGGCTTATTACTTTGTCAGGTTTCATGTGAATAATCTGGCATTAATTCTAGAAGGTACTGGTTATGAACTGTTGATGATTTCATGCTGTCCTTTCCAAAAAGTACTTAGGTGGTCTTAAAACACAGCTATTGGTCAAGTGACTTAGCTCACAGAAATTCTTAACTTTATGTGAACCCAAATAGCTGCTTACATCTGCAGAAAATGTGAATTTTGTTCCATCGAGGTAAATGTACTTTGAGATAACATGGATTAATAATCAACAACAATGCCTATTTTTACACTTCATTCTTGAGAAACTACCTGATGTAACTTCATGGAGTGCTTCTCCCTTTCAGGCGAACGAACATTTCTGCAAATTATATAACATACAGCGTACCTTCATCAGCCCATACCATCCTCAAACAAATGGTCTGGCAAAAAACACCAACAGAACCATCAAAACGTAAGTTTTGTACAGTTACTATACGGCTGCCAGAGTAGGCTGCTTTAAGGAATGTCATAACATTACTCATGCAATTGAGGTGCCTTCTTGTGCAAGGTGTTATTCAAGTAACGTTTCCCAAATGTGAAATTTAAATGCAGATCAATAATCTTTATTTACTTTCATCCCATTCTCATTATGTAGCACTCACAAGATCAAGTGCAGCCTAAAATACAGTAGTCTCAATATATCATGACTGCACCATCTAGCTTTTTAAAAAGCCTCTGCACAATTACTTTCAGTGTGCTATGGAAGTAAGTAGATCCATCTGGCACAGACTGGGATTGCTATCTTAAGGGTATTCTGTTTGCCATGAGAACAAGGATACATATGACTACTGGATTTTCACCATTTAGAATTCTATTTGGATTGGAAGCTAGATTTCCAGAGGAGTTCCCAGAAGACTGTATGGTAAATTCAATCATGTAACACAGTTTTCTGGAATGGACATGAACATAGCACACCACAAATCTCATCATTATCTCCCTTTCTCTTTCTCTTTACAAAGGTAACATGTCACACTGAAGTAGATGAAAATGATGTTAAAAAATACATTGTTGACAAGGAGGCTACAAGGAAAGCTGCTGCAGCAATGGCTTTGAAATTTATTCAAAAAGCACAAGAGAGACAGCGACAACAGCACAGCAAAAGGAAGCTCTCTAAACATGGTCAAATCACATTTCAGGTAGGCCAACTTGCTATGCTTCTCAATGCAAGACGCAAAACCAGAAAGGGAGGTTCACTGCAACCTACATATCGTGGACCATTCAAGGTTTCAAGTATTGTGGGTAAAAGAGTGAAACTGGAGAACAAGAATGGGAAACTTCTGTCAACGCTATACAGTATTTAACACTTAAAACCATTTAAAGGCGTTGAAGAAACTAGTCTAGAGAACATAGAGCATGAAAAAGAGCCAGCAGAAGACATTCCCCAGGTTGCTGATGATGCATTTTGGGGGACTAACCCCAATGTTGATGCGAAAGTAAAAAAAGCATCACAAGAGCACATGGCTGACAAGAATGGTGATAAAGTTCAAAGCAGTACGTCCAGTGTTAAAGGATGTTCTGAATTGTCTGGAAGTCCTCATCAAGTAGACCTGGAAGAGGAGGATGATTTTCTGCTTGGTGAAGACAAAGAATGGTTTCAGAAAGGTGAGAATTTAACTGAATCATGTTTGGTGACATATAGATATCTCCCACTATGTCTGATGCTCTCTTGTAAGAGTGGCAACGTATTGAAGAGTGACATGGACAGTACGGAAGGACAGACCTGAACTTATAAAAGTGTTCCCTTTATGTTACAGTACAATCCATACAGTCCCGCCACGACAAAGGAAGACTTGAGGCCAAAGTTGGAGTCACGAAATTATTTGTGGGTTCATTTGCTACACTGGAGCCTCAACGATGGCTGAGTGATGAGGTAATGTTCAGCCCAGAAGAACATCAATGCCTACATAAAACATTTATGCTGCCTTAAGTATTGGGATTAAACTTTTTATTTAATAATTGGCAGGTGATTGATGCTTATCTACAGTGCCTTCTCAAGAAAACAAGTGTAAAGGTTGGTCACTTGTACTAACATTACAGGCTAATTTTCGAATAATTCCTTACAGGATCTGATAAGATGTTTGTGTTTTCAAATGTTTGTCAAAGATTGGTTAAACTATAGAAATGAAACAGTGTTTCCTCCCGGGGACAGCATGATTTCTGTTAAGAACCTTATATCAGGCCTGTATGTCCAACGCTATATAACTCTTACTTGTCCTGAGTGACCACTCACACTTTGCATACTGTGTATTCACAACTTAAATTCCATAATGAACATTGCGTGAGAAGTATTAAAATCCGGTACCGTGATTCATAAGTGTTGCTTTCAGAACTCGAGGTATATATGAAATTTAATCTGTTTCTCATGATCATGTTAGATTGTTCTGCTTCATTAGTATTAATGACTGTCAACAGGCACAAGCTATCTGCTGTGTAATTTCCACAAGTATATTGGAAGGAAGAACTGCAAATTTAAGTCTGCGTAAGGTAAGTGATATCGATGGAATGAACAGGGCTCTCACATCAGCATTTAAAACATCATTTCCTATCTTTTCACGTAATAACTTTAACTTCCTTCTCCAATACAAACAGAGACAACTTATACATCATGATATTGTTCTGCTTCCTTTAAATAAGTCAAATCACTGGATTCTTGTGGTAAGAGTGTTTTAAATTAGATACTTTTGGGTGTGTAGAAGAACATGCGTCCAGCACTTACAGGCTGTTCTAAACAACTGCCAGATTCATACAGGCTGTTCAGTGGTTCACCCTAATGTATGTTACTCTCATATATAGTGGTGGTCATTGGACTGCAGAGACAGAAGTCATAGCAACAGAGGCTTGCGAAGCATATGTAGAGTAAGAACAGTATTTTGTCATAGTATTAATGTGCCATTAATTTAAATCCTCCCTCATATTTTTTTGGAACTAGTTTGTAATGAAAGTTTAGTAAAGAGGCAAGTGGTACAAGTCATGTAAGGGAAAGTCAAATCATGGTGGTGAGCAATCATTATGTCTCGCATGCAATTATCAATTGTGTAACTGCAAATGTACTTGAATTGAATTTTCAGATAGCATCAACTGAGAGAACAGAGTTGCTTGTACTGGACCCCCTTGGCCATGAGAATGTATATGAGAAAGCCATGCTGAAGAATTGGATGTGAGTTTCACATCTTTGTTTTATACCATTACATTCTGTGCAATGAAAATGTGTCTTGTACTAAACAGTTATACGTTACTAGTTGTCCAACATTGATATAGTCATGTTGAATGGACATGTGACATGCTAGTACCATGAAAAAAATGGTTTGCCATACAGTTGACATGTTATTCAACAAGAAATGACTGTTAATGCAGCATGGTGTTGGTACCTAACATGTACTGCAAATTTTTAGCGGCTGGCATGCACTGCAACCCCAAGCAAAAATACACATCACGCGCACACAGAAATGTTAAGTAATGTTAAGCAACAGTGACACATCCACATATTGTTCCAACAAATTTAGGTCCTTTTTCCACAAAGACACTGGGAAATCTTGCAAAGATTGGAAAACAAAGGTTTTGGAACATGAAGTACAAAGTGGTGGTCACAACTGCGGACCAATCATTCTAAAGGTATGGTGAAAAGAATTGCTATTCTACTTTACATTGATATACAAACTTAAGTTTCTGTCCAAATAAAATTTGTATCAGTTTGCAGAAACATATTTAAGAGATGAGGACATCAGTAAAGTAGAAGTAAATGAAAAGGCCATGAAGAAGTTTCGCACAGAGGTTGCTATTGTTTTACTGAAGGAATCAGGTAACAGATTTTCTATTAATATTGAAAAGGGAAGCATATTAGTAGCTGAGATATGAGAATTACCATAATGATGTGTGTGAATGAATTCGTTGTGAGTGTGTGATATTTATTATGAGTTTTTCTCTTCTATTTGGTGGCTATGGATAGAGCTATGGCTGCTGAGAAAACTTCCTAGAGACTTAACATTGTAAACATTCCAATGCAAGACTGTGATTAGCTCACTCGTTAAACTTTTCTAAAGAAGCACGGGCACAGCTTCGAACAAATTTGTGGTTAAATAATCTATGCTACAGATAAAATGAACTGTGAATTGGAAAGTTATATCCATATTACTCTATTGAACACTGTTGTGTTCTTTTTGCAGAGAGTGTGGAGAGGTACTGCATCTATTGCAACTTTGTCACATGCAAACAAAAAAAGAATTCCATGATGGTAAGAAAGAGAGCATCATCACTGGAAAATGTAAAAACACTTTTGCTTATTTAACTGTGTACTGTCCCGCATCACAACACCTTATGAGATGGGACAGCAGTGATATCATGTGACGGAACATTTTTTATCATTCCAAAGATAGTGTGATAATCCTGTATCCTGTAAGGGGGATAGTCTCTGTAGACTTGGGCAACTAACAATGGGTATGTCTACGCTTACAAGTTACTTAAAGCTAAGGAGGCTTCATTGGTAATAAATTACTGCATCTCAGGGGCATCAGTGGCACAGGGCACTCTGGGTCCCGTGCCCCAGGTACCTCTCCAAAACAATGATGGTTAATTTGAACTCTTTATTTCTAAGTAACCCAATGTAGCTGTGTTAATTTGAACTAAATGTTACTTTGAATTAACCACAGCTTGATTTTCCCCATGCAATCATGCCCTCTACCTGATTAGAACGAGCAAGTCGTATGCATGGACAGGCTAGTTCGACTAAGGATTTCTAGTGTGGCTGTGATAATTAGAATTAACTGAAGTTGAATTAATAACTATTATTTCCAATGACTGAGTAGAAACTCATGTAGTTTGAAGTAATCTGCTTGTACGCATAGCCGCTTCCTTTGGAGAATGCTTTTTCGCTTAAATAAATTTTGTATGCATTATCGAGATTTCATTACAATATAGAGAGATCACTGGTTAATGTTTCTTCTCTAAACAAATTTTCTCATGTATTTCCTTTCAAAGGTCCAATGCGAGTCTTGTTATAGGTGGGCACATTTTCAGTGCCTTCCTACAGGATTAAGTGAAGAACAATTATCTGATGAGAGGACATCGTACAAGTGCACTGCCTGTGCATAGGTCACGTGACTAGAAAAATTGTTACATGTATAGTTGTGTGAATCACATGATTACATGTTTTTTTTCTAAATTACATAAAACAAAATTTACAATTGTGATGTTCCATATCAATATTCTTGTATGGGGAAGAGAAAAGATGTTTAAAAGTATGAACCTGATTCTTGGTTGGGTAGTCTCAGAATCAGCCACAATCAGGTTGATCAGCAAGAAGTATACTCTTCCCTCCCAGAGTCATCATCATATTTGGGGACAGCAGGGCACTGTCCCTGTATGTTTGACTTGAGGCCATGGATCTGATTTCCCATGCTTGCAGTGGGGTAGTTGTGTGGCTGGAAAAAACTAAACTGTGAACTGAGCCCCTTTTGTTGTGTTCTTTATTCTTTTATCTGTCTATTTTCTGTGTTAGGGTTCTTAAAAGAATAAGGGAGGATGATTTGTTTTCATTGAAGTTATGCTCAATAAAAGATTTTGGTTCAACCCAGTGGTGGTTTTTGTGTCTCCCCCTCCTCACAGAGTATTGAAAGGACACTTATTTGGGGGCTTTCCACCACCCATCGCACAAAGAAAGCAGAGAGAAGAGGCAATTTTAAACAGTCTCTCTCCCGCTGCACAGGCTGTACTGCTTTTTTAACAAGCAATATCTGCAGGGTACTAATAAGTATTGTGTGTCTGTGTGTTTAGTGGAGAACGTGAAGGAAGGCATCTTGCAGAGGTGGAGGCATTTAGAGCAGGGGAATAGATTGGCAGGTCCATTGGCTGGGTCTGGGAACTAAGCTGGGGATCATCCTCTGCCCCATGAGTCAGTGACTTGGTAGGCAGCCATAGCAGGTGTAGGCTTAGGATCCCCCCCCCCCCGAATAGCAGGTGGGGATTGTGCCCCTCCTACAGACATGTATGCCACAAATACACTTACATAGGGGTGCCTCTTTCCTAGGTCAAATTTCCTCGTTTTCCATTGCCTTTTCACTTAAGCACAGATCAATATAGACAATCATAGAATCCTAGGGTTGGAAGGGACCTCATAGTTCATCTAGTCCAACCCCCTGCCAAAAAAGCAGGACCACTCCCACTAAACCATCCCAGTCATGGTTTTGTTCAGCCAGGCCTTAAACACCTCCAAAGATGGAGATTTCACCACCTCCCTCGGCAGCTCATTCCAAGGCTTCACCATTCTCCAAGTAAAAAAGTTTTTTCTAATATCCAGCCTCGACCTCCCTAAACGCAACTTGAGACCATTGCTCCTCGTTCTGTCCTCTGTTATTACCGAGAACAGTCGAGCTCCATCTTCCTTGGAGCATCCCTTCAAGTAGTTGAAGGTTGCTATCAAATCCCCCCTCAATCTTCTCTTCTACAGACTAAATAAGCCTGATGCTTTCAGTCTTTCCTCATAGGGCTTGTGCTCCAGCCCTTTAATCATTTTGGTTACCCTCCGCTGGACTCTCTCTAGCATGTCCCTATCCTTTTTGTAGTGGGGAGCCCAAAACTGAGCACAGTATTCTAGATGTGGCCTCACCAGTGCAGAATAGAGGGGAATGATCACATCCCTTGATCTGCTGGTAATGCTTCTTTTGATGCAGCCCAGTATGCCATTGGCCTTTTTGGCAGCAAGAGCGCACTGCTGACTCATATCCAGCTTCCCATCCACCATGACCCCCAGGTCCTTTTCTACACCGCTGCTACTTAGCTGAATGTTCCCCAGCCTGTAGAAGTGCATGGGGTTTTTTCATCCCACGAGCAGGATTTTACCCTTGTCCTTATTGAACCTCATAAGATTTCTATTGGCCCACTGTTCCAATTTATCTAGGTCTCCCTGAATCCTGTCCTTGCCCTTCAACGTGTCTACTGTTCCCCCCAGCTTGGTGTCATCCGCAAACTTACTGAGAATGCAGTCTATTCCATCATTGAGATCATTGATGAAAACATTGAACAAAACCGGCCCCAAGACCAGCCCCTGGGGCACACCACTTGTGACTGGTCGCCAGCTAGACATGGAACCATTGATTCCTACATGCTGAAACTGTTGATCTAGCCAGTTTTCTATCCACCTTATAGTCCACCTATCCAACCCATACTTCCTTAATTTGCCAATGAGAATGCTGTGGGAAACTGTATCAAAAGCCTTTCTAAAATCAAGGTATATCACATCAACGGTTCTTTCTGCATCCAGAAAACCAGTCATCTGATCATAGAAGGAAATGAGATTGGTCAGGCATGATTTACCCTTGGTAAATCTATGCTGACTGTTCCCGTTCACTTTATTTTCCTCTAAGTGTTTGAGGATGGATTCTTTGAGAATCTGCTCCATAATTTTTCCAGGGATTGAGATGAGGCTGACAGGTCTGTAATTCCCTGGATCCTCCTTTTTCCCTTTCTTGAAAATAGGCACTACATTTGCTTTTTTCCAATCCTCTGGCACCTCCCCCATTCTCCATGGGTTTTGAAAGATAACAGCCAGAAGTGCTGCTATCTCATCGGCCAATTCCCTTGGATGCAGTTCGTCCGGCCCCATGGACTTGTGCACATCCAGCTTCTTTAAGCAGTCCCTAACCTGACCTTCCATCACCAAGGGCCTCTCTTCTTCTCTCCCATCTGCCACACCCATGGTAGTGGGCTGGGAGCTGACCCTGCCTGTGAAAACTGAAGCAAAAAATGCATTGAGCACTTCAGCTTTTTCCTCATCCTCTGTCACAAGGATGCCTGCCCTATTCAGCAAGGGGCCTACACCATCCCTGATCCTCTTCTTGTTATAACATACTTGTAGAACCCCTTCTTGTTATCCTTTTCATCCCTCGCTAGCCGCAATTCCATTTGTCCTTTGGCCTTTCTGATTTTATCCCTGCAGTCCCTAGCAATATCTTTATATGCCTCCTTAGTCATCTGACCAAGCTTCCACTTCCTGTAAGCTTCCTTTTTATGTTTAAGCTCAGAGCAGAGTTCTCGGCTAAGCCATTCTGGCTGCCTCACATGTTTGTTCTTTCACCTAATTGGAATGGCAACTTCCTGTGCCCTTAGCAGGGTTTCTTTAAAATATAACCAACTCTCTTGGACTCCTTTCCCCTTCAGATTAGCTTCCCAAGTGATCCTGCCCATCAGTTCCCTGAGGGAGCCAAAATCTGCTTTTTTGAAGTCCAGGGTTTTTGCTTTGCTTCTTTCCTTCCTTCCTTTAATCAGGATCCTGAACTCAACCATGTCATGGTCACCACTGCCTAGCTTGCCATTTACCTCTATGTCCCTGATCAATTCTTCCCTGTTTGTGAGCAGAATCAGTTGTTCATGTTTGCATTCCTGTCATAATTCCATAAACAGAAGTCAATATTTTCCTATATCTATTCATGGCACAATAGACATTAATTTGGGAATATGGACAATTGACAGCTTCTAAAAATGTATGTATGTAACTTATGTCAGTAAAATGGACACTATAACAGTAATGTTGCATTGTCAAACCTACTCCTCAAAGACCATGTTACAGACTATTTTCATTAGCCAAAACAGAATAAGACTGAACACATAAAGACCACAGGAATGATACGCAGACCAGCACACATTGAGTAAGTGTCTACATTAGTGAGGATTCTGTTCTGCAGCAGCTCCAAAACAACCAGTGAAATATTAATGTCCATACAATATAATTGTGCCTTCTGTTTGACAAGGCTTGGAAAATGAAAATGATGCATCATCACACGAACATTGATAAAATGCTAATGACATATCACCAAAAGAGGGTAGCAACAAATCATTCTGGACCATGACCAAAGGCATGCTGCTTTGGTAAGGAGATGCACTGCTGCACATAATGCAGGTAATGTGTGTAGCAGGTAACAATTGTTTCTGGCATGGAATACACAGTATTCCTTTTTGACATTTACAATACTGTACAACATGATTCATTTTCCACAAGACATCAGCTTAGCCTGTACTTCAGGATACATGGTGTCACATTTAGACTATCAGCAAAATGGTGAGAGAATAATGGGGAGAATAATGGGGAGAGAATAATATAAACTGGAAGCCACTACAGGAGCTCATCAGGGCCATTCCTCTTAACTCATGGCAGGACAACGCACATTCTTCAGATACCCCTAACGTCCTTATGTGACATTATCTATAAACATTACAAAATGCGCAGTTTTTGGATCACAGGCTGGGAAAAGTTTGATCAATATGTATTCATAAAATGCAGGATTTTGGGGGGACAAGGCTTTACACAGTACTTGGTTTTTCTACTAGTGTATAATTGTATTTTTTATAAAATATTTTTTTATTCACAAAGCTTTATGTAATACTGTGTTTTGCTTTGTTACCTCGAGGGGTCTATTCCCATTTCTGTACAGTAACTCTTTCTCCAAGCTGCATTCCTTAGCACACGCTGCTGTCCTTCACAGGAGGCACAGGTTTGTTAGACACAGAACAGAGCATTTCTGCAGGTCACAGAGAAGGTCAAACTTTCTGATCACAGCACCATGGATGACAGAAACGGTGCATCTGGCAGTTTATAAGGTGCACAGGTCACACTTTCTGCATTTCGCATCCTAGATGTCCGAAATAGAACCAACACTACACCGGCTCTCCTGTCAGGCAAGAGACAGACATGGCTTCAGGCAACAGTTCTTAGGGGCGCCTAGTGCCCCCTGAAGATCAGGCTGACTCCCGCCTCTTCAACTCTTTCCTAGCAGCTCAGGCCCTGTTAGTCAACCTGCAGCTTAACTCATATAGGCAGAGTGAACTTTAAATCCCTCTGCAGGCAGATGCTGGAGATTTATGCATTTTGGAAAACCGTTTTCAACCTCCATGAATGAGAAGGAGGGGGCACCAGATCAAAATTTGGGTTGGGGGCGCCACAACGCCTTGAGCTGGCTCTGCTGGGCAAATAAAAATAGAATCCACATCTAAGCTCCAATGTGCAATAGGTCTGCAGATGTCCGCATTCATAGCTGATGTGGATACCTGAAGATCTGCAGGGCTCTAGCTGTGTGGGGTGGGTTTTCCCTGCCAGTAATCAACACAGGCAGGGCTCCATTGCTGTGGGAGCAGCAGAAGCCACTTACTGCAGTGCAGGGGAGCCAAAAGAGCAGCTGTAAGGGCAGGAACATGCCGCTTCCTGCAACTGGAAAGGGGCAAGAACTGAAGATCCCTGCATAGGGACAAAACAGAGCCTGGAGGGAAGTGGCAACTGGTGGGGGGAAGGGACTGCTGGTTAGCAAAAATCAAGGGGCAGAGGGCCTCATCCATGACTTTTGCCCAGGATCCCAAAAAAATCTAAGACCACCCCCTCACTAGAAGTGGGCTGGCATGGGGGGGGGCCTCCACTAGTGGAAGCCCCTCTCCACAGCACTCCCAGTCTGGCCCAGGTCTAGCTAGTCTGCTTCTGGGCACAGGGCTGGCTGGCATGGGGTGTGGCTTCTGGTGCAGTCCTCCAAGGCCATGAAAAGCCACACTAGAGACCTGCCCCCAGAGCCAAGTGAAGCTACATGAGCCTGCCCCACCTCCAGAGGCAGACCAGCCAGTCCTGGGGTGGGGCAGAGGGGCTGCTGAGCCCAGCCTTTAGCTCCAGGGCCCAGCACACAGGGGTAGCGGGGGCCCACTGAGTGCCCCCAAGGCCCTGGGTGCCAGTTCTGGAGCCTAGGAATCCCCTTTATGCCAGGGCCTGGGGCTTCAGCCCCTGCATTGATCCAGTCCTACATAGACCCTAATAGATAGGCTCTGTTTCAGATGCAGTAAGTTGTCTAGAATGACTGAGACGCATGATTGTATGAGTAAGACACCCATTTGCAAAGATCAGATCAAAAATCTTTTCCACTTCACTGACCCCTAATGGATGGCTTTCTGCTTCCTAAAATGACTTCACGAACCAGTCATGGGCTCTGAGGTACAAGAGGAAGCTGACGAGACGTGGAGAAAGATGCTGTGAAGGAGATAGGGAGGTAAAATGGATAAGAGTACATTTACAAATGATTTCTAGGACCCATGTGCTGCAGAACACCACAAAGCAGTGGCCAAATGTTTAAATAGCAACCCATGAGCAACATGGCTATTGGGAGGCACAATCTAATGCCTCACTCAACATCTTAAAATTGATGTTTTGATGTAGATAGTTAGGACAAAGAAGGTTGGAGGCCCAATAGATTTTTGAGGTATAAACTTTCTCTGTACCTTGTAAAAGCACTGACTTAAGTATTGGGAAGTGCATGGCCTGGGCTGAGTCTGCAGAATGAAATCTCTCTTATGCCATGGAGGGTAGATGCCTAGTAGAGGTAGCCCAAGAATCCTTCAGGATGTGAAGACCTGCATTGGTCTTTTAACACTAAGAGCTTCATGACTCAAAGAGAAGCCCAAGAGATGAAGCCTAGACACACTAACACTGAGATGAACTTGACCAAGACTTGGCTCGGTTGAGGGCAAATTACAGCACTTTGTTACTAATTATCCCTTCTGAATAATGGCCTGAAGTGGTCATTATGTGACTCAGGTGGCTGATTAATAAATTATTCAATTACAAATAATTAGCAGGCTTACTGACAGAAAAGGCTTGATAGTTGACCATTCAAAACTGATGGGTGACCAATGAATGTGCCTCATTCCCAGCAGGTCCAGACTTCTAGTCAGAGTCACAGGGAGTGGACCTCATTTAGTGCTTGCAACTGTGGGAATAGCTTCCAACCATTAGAGTTGGGTGGAAGAGAAGTCTGCTGTACCAGGACATATATTTTGTCCACCTGCTTGCAGGTAGGTGCCACTGACACAGGGGTTGGCCCCGGGGTCAGCAACCTTTGCTGGTCCCCCATGCCGGCCCTGCCCACTGCATCCTCAGTGGGTGACAGGGGTAGCGCCAGACCTCCAGTTTGGGGCTGGAATTGGGACCAGCTCCCACCCCTGCTGGCGGGTGACCTCCATGTCCCAGCCAGGACCAGCTCCCGCCCCCACTGGCAGGCAGCCTTTGGGTTCCAGCTGGAACCAGCTCTTGCCCCCACTGGTGGTCAGCTTCCATCTCTGGGGTCGGAGCTAGAAGTGGACGAGCCAGGCCGCCCTGCCCCACTGCCCTCCAGCCCTGCCCGGCAGGGGGCAGGGACAGAAGCCACATGGTGTGGCTTCTTTGTCCCTGCTGGCCACACTCCCCAGTGGGGAAGTACCAAAGGGGTACTGGAAGCTGAGCGTGCAGTTCCTGCCACCCAGCTGCACAGCACTAAGGGGAGTGGGACCAGCAGGGGAGCCTGACTTGCCTATGTGCCATTTTTGGCATGGGTGCCAGGGGTTGCCAACCCCTGGATTAGCCAGATATTAATGAAACCATTATGGACTAGGCAAAAACTAACAATGGTGATCTTTGAGAAGGATGAGAGAAGTATTGCAAGGAGCTGATGGTAGCTATCCTTGACTCTCCCACTAGTTCTAGATAATGTCTAAGGCTATGTCCACACACTGGTTTTAAAGTGAAACAAAGACCATTGTTTTGCTTGGAAAAAAATCATGTCCAGATGACGTTTCATTGTTTTGAAATAATGAGCCCTGTCATACTGAAACAAGGAAGCTTAATTCAAAATGCTAAAACCTCATAGGAAATTGAAATAGCCCTTGAATCAAAAGGGTTGTTTCGAAATAATGCCGTTTGGTCGTGTAATTTCAAAACAGAACTGTTTCAATTCAAAGGTTTGACCTTCCTCCCAGGATGCGTGGCACCCTAGAAGGAAGGTCTTCCCCACCCCCCACCGCCCCATCAGCACCCTGGTGGGTGCAGGGGGGATTGCAGGGCTGTGGAGGCAGAGCTCTCAGGGCACCCCCCCAATCCTCACTGCCAGCCAGCAGCGGAGGAGTTCGGGTGCCCCATGAGCTCAGCCCCTGCCACCCAGCCAGTGGTGAGGGCTACAGGGTGCCCTGCGAGCTCTGTCCCCGCTGCCCGCCCAGTGGCGGAGATGCAGGGCACCCCTGATTCCCCCCCCCCGCCACCTCGCCAGCGGCGGGAAAGAGGGGTTTCTCTGATCCCCCACCACCACCCAGCCAGCAGTGGGGAGGAGGGGTGCCCTGATTCCTTCCCCGCCGCTGGGAAAGTGGCGGGGAAGAGGGGTGCCCCCATCTGTGCCCCCAGGGGCTTGTTTTCCCCTGCCACAGGCTCTGGAGAGCCCGTGGCAGGGGATTGGGTGGCAATATGGCCCTGCCAGGGGGCCATGTTGCCACACCGCCCAGGGCGTACCTCTCCTGAATCAAAATAGCAAGTCCTGTGTCTGGACTTGCTATTTCAATTTGGTGTTTTTGATTAAATCAATTCAAGTTGAATTGATTTTTATTTCGATTTAGCTGAAATCAATTCAACTTGAATCGATTTAAGCATGGAGGTGTGAACATAGCCTAACACTCTCCTTGCTAAGTCTTGGAAGAGGTGAAAGTTGTTCATCAAGGATGGTGGGGGAGGCATGACTGCCAAAGTTCTTTGATCAGCAGTGCTGGAACAGAAGCACATGCACCTGCAGTGGAGCGCCCATAGCCTCTGTCTACACTTGCATCTTAAATTGAATTCAGAAGCCATAAGTTAAATTAACCTACTTCCCAGCCACACAGGCATTTTATTAGGTCAAGTTAAGTGTTTCTTTAATTTGAAATAAGGCATCACTATTTCATTTTAACAAATCTCCTTTTACTTCAGATTAATTCTTAATTCAAAGTTATTAATTCAATGTAACCCCACGTTAGCAGGGGAGCAGGGTTAGTTTGAATTAAATGGGCTTCCTGAGACCTTCCTCCCAGACAGACATTCCTCCCAGGATTCCTGGCACAAGAAGAGCCTTCACTGGCCAGCCATAGGGCAGGACTCACACCTGAGCACTCTGCTTCCCAGAACTGGCAAGTCCTGCAGTCTAGGAGCATGGCCAAGCACAGGAGCCAGCAGCTCAGGCGGGCACCCTCCTGGAGCCTCCAAGAGACACTTGAACTGGTGGCCTTTTGGAGGGACAAGGCTGTCAACTCCTGGTTGTGGGCCAACCATTGGAACCAGGAGATGTATGCCTCCATCACCTGGGACATGGAAGCCAAGGGCCACACATGTGACACAGAGCAGGTCCATGTCAAAGACAAGGAGCTCCGCCAGGTCTACCATCGGGCCAAGGAGGAGAGGCAGTGTACCAGGGCAGCTCCTACCACCAGCAGCTGCCGCTACTTTGAACAGCTGGATGCCTTTGTGGGCCAGGAGCCCAACAGCCTCCGAGCTGACACTGTGGACTCTGGCAAGCCTGTGTCCCTCAAGGCCAATGAGGACGTGGTGCTAGAGGAGGGGGGCACTAGGCAGCTGCAGACCACCTCATCAGCCCCAGACTCTGCAGCCAGCCTGGAGCTGATCTCTACCCCAACGTGGTCCACAGCCTCAGAGGGGCAGGAAGAGGCTCCCCCTGCCAAGGAGGAGGATCCAGGCAAAGGGACAGCATCTGTTGGTGAGTACTCCCTCCCCCTCCCCCTGCAGGCAGGGCTGGGCACACTTGTGGGACAGGCACTGCAGAGGAACATGGCACAGGGACAAGCAGGGTCTCAGGGGAGGGGAGCAGAGACCCTCCCACAGGGGCAGAGGGGCTGCAGACCATGTGGTGGGGGGACCCAGAGCTGAGTGGTGTGGTGCTGTGTGGGGAGATCAGCTGGGAGGCCAGGCAACATGCAACTGACACTGCTGGCATGTGGCCTCAGGAGAAACCCCGAGGGCAGGGCTGCCTGCCAGCCGCCACCATGGGTACCACACCCGATCTGGGCAGCACAGCACGTCAGTGTGTACCAAGGGGTCCTTGTCCCAAAGGAATTGGACAGGGAAGTATTGGGATATCCAGGGGACAGCAGCTGCTCTCAGGCTGCACACCACACTAACTTATGGGAGGCACTTTATTCTCTGCTTCTCTCCAGCAGCCCCTGCACCCTTACCTGCCAGCATACCCAGGGCACCACCAGCCCCAACCCCGAGGAGGAGGAGAAGGGCACCGCGCTCCAGGGCGGAGCAGTTCAAAGATCTCATCCGCATCACGGAGCAGTTGGAGGCATGGATGACAGCATGGATGGAGCAAGAGGATGCCCACTGGAGGGTTGAGCAGGGACCGTAGAGGGCTGAGCACAGGCTGCTCAAGAGGCTGGTTAGTCTCCTGCAGAGGCAGACCTAGACCTCAAGCACCTGGAGCAGCACCTGTTCCCATAACTCCCTGCCCTCTGCTCCACCACCAGCCCTCTATGGCGCCAGCCCAAGACCTGCCAACCAGTGACTGCTAGCCCAAGCCCTACACCCTGACCCTCCTTCCCACCCCACCCCCTGCAGCTCCCACCTCCCCAGTTCCCCTGTAAATAAAAACCCTGGAGCCTGTTACACAGTGTGTTGTGGTTTTTATTGGTGGGGGGATGGGGAGAGATGGGTGGATGGCAGTGGGAGAGGATAGGCCTGGGTGGGTGCTGGAGATGAGGTGACTGTGATAGGGCCTGTTGGCAGGCCCACCTCTCAGCTCTCCTTGTTGACAGTGTGGGTCTTCAGGGTGTCCTGGATGAGCAGTGCTTGCCACTGGGCCTGCTGCATCCAGGCAAGGTATCTTCAGGCTGCTCATAGTCACCAGTGAACCACTCGGCCTCAGCCTCCCAGACACGAAGGACCCTTTCCCCCTACAGCTCACAGAGGCTGTGGAGGCAAGAGCATGCTCTAAGGAGCTGTGGGGTGTTGCACTTCTGAGCTGCAAGGGGATCAGGAGAGCCCCCTATCATGCCTTTGGACAGCCAAAGGCACACTCAACAACCTGATTAAAAAGGTCCTTGAGGGCATCCATGTGGCCCACCTATGGCATCATGAGCCAGGGTATCAAGGGGTAGTCGGCATCCTCTAGGATGAGGACAGGTACCTGCATGTCCCCTAGGGTGCTAACGTGCTTGAGGAAGAAGGTGCCCCCCAGCATGCACCTGTACCAGGATGAGTGGCACAGATGTGCGCATCACACATCCTCCCCGGCCAGCCCACAGAGATGTTCTGAAAGATCCCATGGTGGTCAACAAGGGCCTGCAGGACAACAAAGTAGTATCCCTTGCAGTTAACAATCCATGGCCCAGTGGTCTGGGGCTCAGACAGGGATGTGCATGGCATCCACAATGCCTGCACAGTTGGGGGTATTCTGCAGGTTGCCTGGGGTGCCAAGGCAGTGTAGCAGGACTCAGTTGACTGCCCAGCACACCAGCATGAGGGTGGACCCCACAGTGGACTTGCTGACCCTGAAGTGCTAGGCCACAGAGCACTAGGAGTCTGGGGTTGCCAACTTCCAGGTGGCAACAACTGCTCTTGTTTAGTGGCAGGGCACGTTGTAGTCAGGTGTCTATGTGCTGCAGAGCCAGGGTGAGCTCACAGACTAGCATGAGGAAGGGTCCCTTACTCATTTTAAAGTTCTGTAGCCACAGGTTGTCATCCCAGGTGGTGGGGGATGATTCACTCCCAGTCAGTGCTGGACTCATGTACCTAGAAATGATGAGGTGTGATGAGCATGGCAGCTTGCAGGGGCAGCAAGATGGGGTGCAGGCTGCCATGCCCACACAACAAGGGTGCCGGGGAAGCCTGCTCCAGAGCAGCAGGAGCCTTCCCAGTATCTGTCAGGTGTCACACAGTTGCCTGACAACTTACAAAAGAACGTGGTCCACAGCCAGGTTGGCCTCTGCCTTCCCAGGCAGAATGGGGAAGGTGCTAAGATCACTTCTTTTAAAAGGAATAGCCAGGAGAAGGGGGAAACCTTATGCTCTGCCCTGTTGGCACACATCCCACAATACACCCTCCTAGCTCACTGTAGCTGCCAATTCAAGTTAGAGAGTCTAGTGTTAAGTTGAATTAATTCAAATTTGGAGTCTAGTGAAAACTAATAATTTGACTTACAGGGCAGGGGAAGCCAGTCATGAAAGTGTGCAGAGGGTTGAGAGAGGACATATGTGGCAGGGTGGGATAGGGCCAACGAAGGGGTGATGACTGGGAGAGCAGGGAACAGGACTGAGCCCACACAGCGAGCAACATACGTTGCTCAGCTGCCTTCGGGCCTTAGAGGGAACATTGCTGTGACTATGGACTCAAGTGAGACAGGACCATTGGAGTAGGCAGGCCACATGAAGAACAGTCTTCAGATACATTATTTCCACAGCTATAAAGCCAAACAAATATTGGACTCTGTACAGAACTTAACCTTTCACTTTTAATATTCCAATTAAATACTAATACAAATAAGTGAAACACAAATGGGGAACATTGTTTAAATCAAAATTAATGAAGAGATATGCCAGTAAAATTCCATTTTCAGTAATATCTGTCAGCTTTTAACTACTATCAGAGTGATCAGACAGCCAAATTGCATTCAGTTCAGAACTTTGAGAATAAGTTCAATTCAGTCTTCTGGCATCCCACAGTGCAGTTTAGTATAGTATACTATGAGCAAGATCAAAACAGTTATGTACATGAATGTTGAAGAACAGGCAAAATACTTACACTAAACAGCACAATTATGTACAGGTATTCCAAAAAAATATGCAGTGGCCATACAAATATGAAACTGAAGGGAGGGAGAAGAGGAAAAACCCCAACATTCAGAGAACTTTATTAGAAAATTACAAAAACATTAATAGCTGAGACATTAACAATTGCACTACACTAATACTAAGTTCAAATAAAAATTGGTGCATTTAGTTCACAATGCACTAGCTTCAAAGAAAAATGCTGCTTTCACTAAAGGCAGCTTTAGATATTTTTCACATAATTGTTTTAACAGAAAACCTATTAACACAATGATTGTTTTAATGCTACAGTTTACAGCAAGGACAAAGAACTAAAATAGCAGCAGTTTTACATGACATGTACTTCCCCAGACTTATTTAAACCATGGTTAAGTAATGCCTACAAAGTGCTCCCAGTCAAATAGACAAGTAAAATCCATAATAAAAAAAGTTTACCTGACACCAGGTATTTAAAATAGCCTTAACCCAGTCTCCTCAGCATTCCTTCTCTGTTTCAAGGACAGTCAAATTTTAATAAAGCCCTTTTAAGACTACTAAGGAAGATACCTTCTGTTACTAAAAAGCAGCATACCACTATAGTGGTTAACCCTGGGATGGTGTAACATTTAACAGTGTAACTGAAAGGCTTATTTTTAACATCCAACATTTTCAATAGACCAGATATTAGAGTCCAGTATCTCCATTGTTAATACCGCTGTCTTTTGCAATTAAAAATCTTCCAAACCATTGTTATAAAACCAAAGACACTGATTGAAGACAGGGCAAGAAGCCAGAAATGGATTTCTCCTTCAACTTCAAGAATTCAGTCCACCAAGAAGATTATAGGCTCTCCTCAGTTTTTCTGGAATGGGTATTTCAGTATATAGTAAGACTAACTGAGCGGTTCATTTTCTTTCCAATGAGTCGAGATGTTCTATTCTGTGTTGTAGACCTAGTTGCCATTCGGTCAGTGAACAGTGCCCTCTCTTCTGCTGCAGCTTTTGCCATTTGTGCCTTCTTCAGTTCTCTAAAAAAAAAGATGTAAGAAACAGGATTTTTCCATCCAACATGGCAAAGAGTACTTCATGTAAACCATACTGAATGTGCTAAAAAAGAATCACAAGCAAATCAGTATTAAAGACTCTTGGATCAGTCTCAGGACACACTATCAGGACTGGCACAATCAGCATTAAAGCAGTTTGCAGAACCACTTCACTGATATCCCCTGAAGTGAATGGGGATAACAAGCAAAGTTCAGGATCCAGTTTTTGCATCATATCTGAATTTCCCTACTTGAAGGGAGAAACGTTAAATTCCAGGACCACATGGTGTTGATGCTCAAATAAAATGCCCAGAGTTTAATTTCTACGCAAGTGTAACACAGTAGCTATTAAAACATTTTAATAAATGCCAACGATATCAAATATAGCTATGATACCAAGTGCCATCACACATACAGAAGCTAAAACAGCAGAATTATTAATGTAGTGGCCATTTACTAACAATGAGGCATCTTAGTTCAACTGAGTTTGCCACCAGTGCAACTGAACAAAAATATCTATCATAATGATGGTTAAATGAATTGGTAAAATAAAGAATGTATCTAATTGGTCCCCCATTAAGTAGTACATAGTAGTTAACTGCTAGTAGGAGATAACCTTAAGACATCCATAGCTCGCCAATTTTTACAGTGCTAACCGTAGAGACTTTGCCTTCAAGACAAGCTGCCCTTATCAAGCTATCTTGGAAACCACTGCAGAAAAATTCAGACCGCAGTGTTTCCTTTTCAGTAGGCTGCTTTCCAAAAGTATGGCCATCTGTGACTTAAGAGCCCAAGAATGCCACCAAAATCCTTTGCTTGCAATGTTTCTATACAGACAGTCTACCCAGAACCTTTACGCCATTTAACGTGCCCCATTTGACCTGGGGCTCAAGACTGAGTTATTTGGAAAGCAGAAACTACCATGCTGGATAAGACCAGTAAGTCCCTCTTGTATGTCATGGTCCTGATGCACAAAGTTCTAATTATAAAGATCACACTAGATCAGTGGTCACCAAAGCTAGGGTCACAACCCAGTACCGGGTTGCAGACCAGCAGGTACTGGGTCACAGCACCGGCTGTGCTCCAGAGGGGGGAACTGCTGCCCCTCCCTCCCCTGCTGGCTGGCACTGATCCCAGGGGGAGCAGAGCAGCTGCTGCTTGCCCCCCAGGAAGCCGCCACTGATCTGGCAGTTGGCTGCCCTTCACTCCCCTGTTGGCCAGTACTGCTCCCGGTGGGTGGCCCACCCCTCCCACAGCAGAGGGCTCTGGAGCTGGGTTGGGAGGAAAAAAGTTTGATGACCACTGCACTAGATAATTGTAATGATCTTTTCTTAATTAAACTGAAGTCCAAGCAACTGAACACATTATCCCAGGAGTGGGCCAATACCAATATGTAACTGCACCATTATTCTCTATACACCTTGGTTTCCCTGTGCCCCATTACATTTTCTACAAAGCCTCAAAACAGTTCCTCCCCAAATTGCTGTGCTTAATGGAATCCAGTATTGTGTACAAGCAACTCAAACTACTACTCCCATACGAATACTTTGTCAAAATTACATTCCAATTACCACTGTGGTATCCATCCACTTTGTTCTGTTAAGTCCCTTTAAATTCCTCAAGATGCTTCTGGTATCAACTATCCTAAATTACGTAATCTGTAAATTTTGGAATCTTAGTGCTTACACTGTTTTCCAGTATGTTTAATATACCAATATGGACATTTCACGATGTTAAGAGTTAGCTATTTATTCCTACTCCATCTTGTTTCTGTTCCATGACAGTATTTTACCTCTGACTCTATTAATACTTAAAACCATCAATGAAAACATTCGACAGCCAGATAGATCCCCACTGACTGCTCTTAGATGTTAAGATATGGAATAAGTGAAATTTATATCCATATCACCCTTAAACACAAAGTTATTACAAATGGAATTCCCTCTTATCAAGGAACTTTCGCACTCACTTTTGCAAGAGTGAATTTTTGAACTTCTCAGCATTCAGCTCTATACGAAGCTGTTCTGCACTCTTTTTGGCAGTAGAGAGCAGCACTGAATGTTTGCCCAGAGCTGCTGCTGTAGGTCTTTTCTCTGGATCTGGACTAATCATAACCTTAAAGAAAAGAGACATGCTTAAAAAAAACTAAGTAATTACAGTATCAGAACAAACAAACAAAGTTATTTGCATACCACCATTCTTACTTTTAATAACTCAAGTAATTCTTGAGAAAGCACTTGTGGTAATCTAGGCAGTTTTCCTTGTCGAATTTCATGCCATTGGTCCCCATTAGATGGAAGTGGTTCAGCACCAGCAGCACATACAACAGTTAGAGCAAGAGCAAAAATATCAGCTTTTGGCAAGTGAGCATAGTTCTGCAAAGAAAGCAAAAATAAATAAATAAATAAATAAAAGTTAAACTTTGTTAATACCTTCAACCAGAATAAGAACCTGACATACACCTGATCTATTTGGAAATGGACATATCCAAAAATACCCATATTCTTGCATTCACCATTACTCGTATTCCCAAAGGTGAGCAGTTTAGAAAAGCTTTACAAAAGCTGAAGTTATTTTAACTTGGAGAGGGGTGGTTAAATGAAAAACCACAAGAACAGCATGCAAATATAAACCTTATTTTAGTTTCAGCTTTCAAGTCAATGTTGTTACCTCTTGTAAAACTTCATTTGCAAGAAAACGACTATCACCTTCCTCCACTTGTGGACTAGATACTCTAGTTACATGACCAAGGTCACCTACAAGAAATGGTTAAGGGGAGAAGTTATTTTTCAAAAATCAAATTAATCATCACTACCTGATCTTAAAGCGTGCAACATTTTCCCTTACCTATTTTAAATACAACTTTGTCAGAAGACCAGTCATCATCATCACCTTCCTCTGATGTCATATTTGGAACTGATGTCCTAGATATGAAGATATTACCTGCGAAGAAAAAGAACTATAAAGGAACACAAATCCCAATCAAAGTTTTATCTTGTTTGGTTTCACACACGATGTATTTATGCAGAAACTGGTTTCATTATATACCTGCTCCCTAGTGCAGTGGTCTCCAAACTGGGGTGTGGGACACTTGGGGGGGTGGGGGGGTTAACCAAAGATTACAGATGGTCAATGAGTAATAAAGGTCATTTCCCCCCATGATGGGTGCAGCCCCCACACTCCATCCTGGCTGGTGTAAAGGTGCAGCACCCCTCAACCCCACACCTAAGGGGCACTCACATAGCCAGAAAGGAGAAGCCCCATGCCGTGGGGGCCTAGAGAAGTCCTAGCCACCCACCAGGGCCTATCTCCCCTATCCTCAGTCTATTAGGGAAGATAGGAGATGGGGCCACAATGGGCATGTGGTAGCAGCTCTTCCAGGGAAGGCTTAGTTTCTTACTCAGGTAAGAGCAATTTGTTACAATACTACTACTAAATTACAAAAATAATTAAGATACACATTTATAGTGGTTATGTGCATATATGGCAGGTGAGGAGGGCATCTGTCTTACCTACTGTTAACTAGTGGGACTTTCCCTTCAAAAAAGGTTGGGAACACTGCCCTGGAATAAGAAACTAGAATAGCAACTGCCTCATGGGAATGAAGCCAATTTTTTGGCAAGTCAACAAACTTAGTTCCACAAAACATGTGGATGCAAGATATACTTATTAGCACTTCAATTATGCTAGCCAATTCTAATATTTATTTCTTTGATGGTCTTGAGGAGCAACACAAAGAATTTACAGTTATTGAGGAGTGGCTGTTTATTTTTCCTGAAACAGGCACCATTTAAAGAAATTGTAAATATAGCTTCAATAGAGTACAGTATTTTATATACTTACTAGGCTTTATGTCCATGTGTACTAATGACATTGAATGTATATATTTTAAGCCACGAGCCACCTGCAGTAGAAGATCTTTCAGCTCAGGTTCAGTAAAATAGCGCATATTTCTGTAGTTTTCACTTATGGCATCAGCTAAACTGCCACCTAAAATAAAGCCATAATAGGTCAGCTACCTTCAAGTGTTTTAGGAATCACTACTTATTTTTTCAAGGACCACCAAGCAATGCTCATCTACAGAGATGGTCATACAATATACCTCCTTCTCCTTATTCCCAGCTTCTACATCGAAATACCTGGAATAATGCAAGCGATAGCTGTAGCACCTACGGGATCGCAAATGTGAGGAAACTGCTCCAAACAACCATGAACTAGAGCAGTGATTCCCAACCTTTTTTCTGCCATAGCACACTGCCCCACACAGTCGCTCGTGGCTTTTGGACCCTGCCGCTGTGGGCAGCCCCCAGACCATGGTCGGGGCCATGTCCTCCCGCCGCTGGTGGCGCACCAAAGGCGTTGCCACAGCACACTGGTTGGGAACCACTGAACTAGAGGCCATATCACCCATATAAATCAGTACTGGAACATTTTACATAGCATATGAATTTGGGAAGCCATAGCCAAATTAATACTGCAGTGAGGGTCTTAACTGGAATAGCCAGTCTTGGTATTAGAATGCAGACTACAAAGAGGGCCAAAGGAACACAAAAAGAAAACCATAAAGCACTGAATATCTGACCCTAAACCACAAAGGTGTAGATTTAGTCTGTGCTGGTGAGACCACCAACAGAAACAGTGTTGTATTCAAATAAAGAGAACTGAGCACGCCCTTAACCATGACAGAACCTTAACTAGGTTACCTCAAGTAAAAAAGTCAGGCACAGATCACAGACAATTAAGAAAAAGAATTCATGCAAGTCTGTGATCAGTCCAACTTTTACTAAAAAAAAAAACTGTAACAAAAATGGAGTTGAGGGGGGAGAATTGAAGCCTGAGCATTAACAGGGAGGGATGAACCCAAGTCCCACTGCAGAAGATAGGGGTGTGGGGTTCCAACACCTGCTAGCTTGACCCACCATCCCAGGGCTAAAGCAGAAAACATCAGATCTATGGAAGTCACAGAATCCATGACATCCATAACAATCTGATCTTCAAACCATGACTTTTCTATGATGACTGTTTATTCTTTCTGTGCATGGGGTCATTTAGTCTAATTTTTGTTTTAGCCCATCTAAATGACTTCAGTAACAAAACACAAAAGTTTCCTAATCAAGTTCTTTAAGATGGCCTTTTCACATTTAGTTGGTCAACTCATGGCACTGAGCCAATTAAAAAAAGAGCTACACCTTCTTCTTTTGTAAGATTAACACACTTGGCACCAGAAGCACCTGTGAGTGATTTACTCATGGTCCCACAAGTCAGCACAGAAATATACCTCAAAAACTTTGTACACAAGTAACATGTTAGTCAACATATTTTTGAATATTAACAAGAAAAAATACAGAGTCAAATTGTTGCAAGATTGTTCGATAAATTTAAAAGTCAAAGTTGCAATAAAATTAGAAATCAAAGTTGGAATTTCTCTGAAAGAAATAAATTATACCATGGCATATAGTCTGATGTGGGCAATGTGAAAAATGTATTAAAATCAAACTCACTTCTAGTTTATGACTTCAACCCAGCTGCTGATCTTGATGAAGGCTAAGCTAGTCAAATAAAAACCTGACTAAAACCAAAACCAAAACAAAAACACAAAAAATGTCCCACAAAACCTTTTTTCCTCAACCTGTCCCTTAAACAAAATGTGACTAAAAGAGAGATTTCTTTTTTTAGTTTAGCAGCAATAATTGTTTTGTCGTTGTTTAGCCATATAATGTATGTGCAAAGTAACAAAACCAGCATTTTCCCCCATAAGAAATGCCTTCATTTGCTTAGGAAAAATGTATTTTCTAAGCTCTGCAGTATTTACATTCCAAATCTGGGAGTAGTCAGCAGCCCCATGGCTCACCAATCTGTTACATGCAACTGGAGGAACTTTTTGCTGCATCCTCCTTTTAGAGTTTAGTTTATTAGAATATTTTGTTTGATCAAATTTAGTCATTTGGTTTCTAAATATATAAAATGCATTTGTCTACAAAATTGACTACATATGCATAACTTCATCTCTGACAGCCAACCAGTGCCATTCAATCCACACAATGGTTAAGAGACCTATCTACTTTCATTTCAAATCCTGCAGGCAACAGAAACCTTAAGGTTCATAGCATGGGGACAACAGGTTTTTCTTACCATTACAATACTCATTCTGTATAAGCATGTGATCATCTTCTGCCCACGCAGAGTAGTATCTGACTACATGAGAATGCTGCCCCAACACAGCATGCGCATAGACCTCTCTTAAAGCATTTTGCCTATTATAAAGAAAGGAAGAAAAAAACCACACCCAACTATTAATAATAGTCTATTTCAGACTACTTAAATTTAGGTCTGCTAGAAGTTGATACCATACACCTATATGATCCTTATATAGGTTCCATGTCATTAAGACGGTAGACCTGTTAACACTGAGCCTGAAAAAACAGGCTTTCGTGGATTTGTTACTGAACAACTGATTTATCACAAGTGAAAAGATGTAGCTACTCCTTGGCACTGTAAAGTTAAGGCCAAATATTTCACTCTACTGTATCTTACATTTGTGTTGATGATATCAGTGATTCGCAAGTGACTGAATCAGTTTAAAATAATTTATATTATACTACAAAGTAGTCATTAGGCATATACACTGAAACATAAGATCAGGTTGTCTGGCTCCACTCAAGAACAACCGAGATTTTACCATAGTATCAACTATATAAATACTAGAAAAAGGGACTGCAAGTTCACTATACTTTCAAAGTACCATTGACTTTATTTCTAAAGGCCTGCCATTAAATGGTTTCAGAAAATACTCCTGATGATGAAATTGTAAATTCCATCTTTTGGCCCAGGGCAGGAGTCAGCAACCCAATAGATAACCGCCATTTTAAAAAAACCGCTTTTATAACCAAGTGTTTTGAGAGTTGCAATAGGTGTAGTCTCCTGGTGGAAGGTGATGAGAATTGGGTCAAGGCACCTATCACAGGATACTGTGGCAGGGCAGAGGTGCCCAGAAACAGGAAGGGGCCTCCCCTCAGGGCAGTGTTCCCTCTAATTTGTCATAGGCTGTGTGCACAAAAATTCTTTTGTGCAAATTTTTTGAACCAGTGTCCAAATTTGTGCACACTCCAGTGAGTGCGGTCAAACTTGTGAGTGCAATGAAGTAAGTGTGTATGATGCAAATAATGTCTAAATTTTATTTTGATATGACGACGGAAATGATTTTATAAATTACAAAACCTTATTCCAAACATGCTACTTGAAATAGCCTTCTTAAAAGTAGCATAAAAATATTAGCACTGTTGAATTTTTGTGCGCGCACTTTATTTTGTTGTGTGCGTGGGCTTCACAACCTGTGTGCGTGCGCACAGGCACACAGCTTAGAGGGAACATAGCCTCAGGGTCCCTGGTGTGATGGGGCAGAGCCCTGGATCCAGGAACAGGCTACCCCGCAGGGTTCCCCAGTGGCAGGAGGGAACCTGGAGCCTAGAGCTGAAAGGGGCAGCAACAGTTGCATGTGGCTCCAGAGCTGCAGGCTGCAGACCCCTGGCCTAGGGCAGTGGTTTTCAAACAATGGGCTGGGCGCCCTCCTGCCGCTGCTGCCAAAAGACTGGAATGCATTGCTCAAAGATGTAGTTGTTGGGTTGTGGGTATAAGTGATTTTTTTAAAACTGGGTCCAAAGAGGAAAAAAATTAGAAAACCACCAGTCAAGAGTACAAAGCTTAAAAGGGATTGAAGTATTTATGGTTTATATACAATTTAATCATCATTTTGGAACGTCGAACTCAGCATTGTGGCAGGGCACAAGAATCAGAAAAAGAAACTGGCCCACTTAACTACTTTATCAGTCACTCAACATTTTGTATCACCATGGAGTCTTCCAAGCAGGGATCACAAATGGCATATACATTCCCTACTTTACAGATGACTAGAACAATTTGCTTTATAGTCCATACAGGATGTCTGACAGAGTGGGATTAAAATCCAAATCTGGTCCCCATTCATGCAAACTACAATACTTTTGAATTCCAGCAAAACTGATAAATCTAAAACTAAACTTGTAAAGCTGTTAGCTGTAAAACAGAAAATACTTGCAAATATATTCATCTTGAAAGTATCATTTTAACGCATACGCAAAAATGCCTCATGTGAGAGAAGCAAAATGTAAAAAGGCAATCAAGAGTTACTTTCTAGCTTTTAATAAAAAGAACACATACTCACTCATCAACTGAGCCAGCCAAAGGCTTCTTGGACCGTTTTATAGCATAGATACAGCCATCAAGCCTTTTCACACATTTAAACACGGAACCAAATTCTCCAGACCCAATCTTCTCCAATTCATGAAATTCCGTTTCATACCGTGACTTCATGTTACTTTCTGTTATTGTGATCCGCTGCAGTGATTAGAAGGGGGAAAAGAAAGATTTAGGTTTGGAAATACACACTACTAATTAAACGAAAAGCTGTAAGTGTGTTACCTTGGCAGGTCTGATAGTTTCATCATCCAGCTCTCCATCACTTGCTTCCATGTCCTCCCCACAAGAGCTGAAAGTTACATTCATAGCATATTCATTTACTAAATCTGTACAAGACCATCAAGAGCCACACAATAAGAATTCCCATTTTTACCTCCCACCCAGGTCCAAGCTAATGGAAAACCAAACCTTAAGCCTGGAATGCTAAGTCACAGAGCAACATAATACTCTCCTATAAATTTTGCTCTCTTGCACAGATTTTTTCTATTACTCCTAGGAATTTAACTGCAGTAACTCACCTGCCTACCCTATCACATCCACTTTCTGGTCTCCATCTAGTAGAATCAAGAGACAACCATTACTCCCTTGCCCATCAGCCACTGCTGGTTTCCCATCCCAAGTCTGGATAACATTGTTCATCTGCTCATTCTCTTCCTTATCCAAAGCTTGTCTGAACTGATTTTACCTTCCATCTGGCAAAAATCCCACTACAGGTTATGGTCACACACAACCCAGTGTGTCTTAGTGCAAACCAGAAAATGTATTTCTCAGTATCATCCACTGTCACAATACCTCTTGCTATTAAATCCAGAAGCTACATGGCACATCTATTGATTTTAGAGGAATAACTAAAGATCGAATTGAGCAACATGAGGCTTTTTTTAATAATTAAAAGTGGTTTAAAAGAAGCCTGATAAAAGAATATTTGAGCCACTCACTCATTCCAGTGTGTTCTTTTTCTCCTGCGACACTGTCCAGCTGAAGCCTGAAGGAACAGAGAGTCTGGAGTGAAAGGATTAATGTTCACATGAGGCGTCCGTCTTGCAACAGCATCCTCCTTTTCCGATTTCCCTACATTCATGAATAAAGATCCTCCTCGGAGTTTAACAGAGCTGGAGCCCATTCCTTGGGCTTTGGAAAGCAAACTCTATAAAAAACACAAAGGCTCTTCAGTACTTTTAGATACTCATAAATGGATACAATTGGCTGTGTTTTCCAGAAAGTTGTTACCATGATGACTACTGTTTAATCAACACATATTAGTGCAAGAGCTGCCTGATAAGGACGAAATTTGTCCATCAAAAAGCACTTAGGTATGAATTTTTAAGCTTTAGTATTTTTAAGTCTGTGAAGAAAAAGTGGCCACTCTTCAGTGAGAATAAGGCCGTACACAAGCCAATTAACATAATTATGTCTTCCAGCAGAAAAACCCTGAAACATGATTCTATAAACATGCTGAACGCTACACCATAAAATTTACACACCTTATTGGCTCAGCTACATAGCAATAGGATAAAGTCTTGTGTCTTGTCCATAAAATCTTTGTATTCTTTTGCAAAAAACTTAGCCCTTCTAATGTAAGAGATTAGCAGTACAAGTACCTCGGTTCTACATAGATGGGGCATTAGGAATACAAGATGTATGGGTGTCCTCTCAATATTCCAAAATTCGAAAAGCTCTTATATACACAAATACTGTAACTGAGTTTGAGTCCAAAAGAGGTTTGCACAGTGAAGAAAGGTCATCTACTGAAAATAAGGTAGGACCAATCTGTCTCCGCAACATCTACCCTACCATTTCTGGATGGTGACGGCAGGCTGACAATCAAATATGTTCATTAAGCATACTGTGCAGGGGAGAAGTGGGAAGATGAAAGACCAGAGAATGGATTGTTGCCAGGGTTTTTCCCCATCACCTGTCATGACCTGCAACCCCTAGTATTGGCCTGGACAGGTAAATGCTTGTTATCTCTGTTTTCAGATGCATCTGTGTTTGACTGCACATACCTCTCACTAGCCATGTTTCCTGTTGTATTTAATACAAGCAAGCATTTTAATCAAGTCACAGTTGCATGCTTTGTAACTGCATTCATTAGATCCCATTTTGATTGCTTAATCTACTGTTACCATTAGAGATCCAAATTTAAATCTAAAAGAGGCATTTTCAGATTAAAAGTATTGTCAAATGTTTAATCATTAATAAATGAATTAAGACTTTCCTTATAACTACTTGTGTACATTATTTTTCAACACAAAGTTAAGAGACTAGCCAATTTCTATATCTAGTATGTTTTCAAATAAATACAATTTTTAGATTTCCAGCTGCTAAGGTAGCTGGTTGGAAGTCTTGCCAGAGAATAACTGTTCTAGAACAGTTTGAAAGGGAATAGATATTCTTTAGGTGCAGATCACACTTCAGCATTCCCAAGTTCCATTAGTAATTTGTAGTTCAAGTTCTCCCCCTGCCACACACAAAGTTTCATTCATGCGTCAAATACCCTCAAAACAAAGATAGAAACAAACTACCCCTAGTACTGTCAAACATGCAGACAAGCTGACAGAACATTCTGCTACATTATATGAGATTTTATGCATTTAAAAACAGACGAAATTCAGAAAACTGAATGAAGAGCTGATGGTATAATTTTAAAAAAAGACATTTCCACTATAGAATTTAAAAGTATTGGAAACATACTTATTGATGCTGACAAAACCTACTTTTTAAAAATCCTTCATGGATCAGACACAGTGTCCATTTAACAGCTCATACTTAGAAGGAGAAAGTAACCAAGTCAAATTCCCAAGGGGAACTGTGAGCCTATTCAGCAAAACAAACAAGGAGTCCTGTGGCACTTCAAGACTGATTTTATTACATGAGCTTTCCTGGGGGAAGATCTTCAAAGTGTCTGATAAAGTCAGATTATCACCCGCAAAAGCTCATGCAATAAATAAACAGTTAAGTCTTTAGATGCCAAAGGGTTCCTTGTTGTTTTGCTGTAATCAGATTAAGTTCACTAAACTCAGTTACTGTATTACAGTTTTAAAATCAATCCAGAAGTGAGATTGGAAAACTCTTCAGATGTTTAGTAAAAATAGTGGAAAATAAATAAGTTGATTATTCATATTTTACAATCAATAAACACAGTTCCAAACAGACCAAAATCCAACTGTTACATAATCTCAACGGACAATTTGTGGGCAGGACTTGCAAAAGATGCCAACTTTTTTTTTTTTTTTGGTCACAGGCAAACCAATTACGTTATGCAACCACTGCTGTACAAGAGTGGGCAGTGGCACTAGACATGTAAATTAGCATTATATTTTTAATCCCTGGCACAGAAAAAAAATATGGCACTGGGGTTTGCTTGTTAAGTTCCCTGTCAAATTGCATCAGATATTTTCTGTTGGTACAGTTCCAGAGTCTGATGCCTTTGCAGAGCATCATTTTAAATATAAAGAAGGAATTTGAATGGAAAACAAAACCAAGTCTATCATTACCCTTACACCACCTGTAATGAGTATCATGTAGTGTGTTTCTAGGCATCTCAGCCCCAGGACATTAGCTAGACAAGGTGGGTGACGTTATCTTCTAATGGATCAACTTCTGCTGGTCAGACAAGCTTTCCAGCCATGGGGAGCTCTTCACCTCTGGAAAAAGTACTCAGGAGCATCCCAGTTAAATCCAAGGCAGACTGGATTGTTTAACTTCACATAGTTAGCACATACTCTTAAGAAATCATTCTACTTTGATTATATGCTAACTAAAACAAGCAAGGAGTTCTGTGGCACTTCTAAAGACTAACATTTATTTTTCTAATAAATTTTAAATCTTTAAGAGTGCCACAGGACTCCTTGCTTATTTTGCTGAACTGGACTAAGAGGACTACCCCTTTGAGACCATGTGTTCGCTACTTAACGCAATTTGTTCCATCGGGGACATAGCTGTGATGCTCCCAGAGTAGCTTTCCCAGACCTAGGGATACCAGATGTCAGTCAAGAGGTGGACACCTCCTCTTTTTTACCTTCACATCCTCCATCCAGCAGGCATTTTAAAAATACATGGTTTTGTCTGGCTTTTTACTCACAGGGTATGCTGGAATGCCCTGGAACATGCTATTTTTAGGGGGAAGTGTTCCAGAGCTCCCTAAAAACAGAAGAATATGACATTAATACTGCATTTTCTCCATGTGTCCTCCAATGTCCTTTCCATGCTTCCCTGTCCTCCTTCCCAGCAATTGGTATCTGGTAACCCTAGCCAGACCCGAATAACAGCTGTGTGTGGCTGCAGAAAGCTCATCTCTCCCTCTCACCAATAAAAGTAGGTCCAACAGACAGGATCTCTCCCACCTCCCCTGTGGCATGAGTCCTGCTAGTCCTTATTGCAGCTCTACCCAAACAAGACCAACAGGCTTTTGAAATAAGGGAAAGCTTAACACAAACACACTCATACTCCTCCCAATCCACCATCACCCCGATGCCTAACTAGTCCTGTCTGCCACTAACATGCTGCCATTAAATGGCCCTAGCACCATTTATTTCCTAGCAGCCAGATGAGCTGACTTCATCTGGCGAAGTGCTAAAAGGTTAGTAGCCCCCACCGAACAGGGAGTTTCGCCAAGTGGGAGCTTCCCCCAGAAAGCTCATGCAATAAATACAGTTGTTAGTTTTCGAGAGTGCCACGGGACTCCTTGTTTGCTCAGCTCACAAAGAGCTGAGACCCTCCCCTAACCTTAGCTGAAAGACGACAAAAGCCAGGTCGGCCTCCATCAGCCCTTCCTCCAGGTTTTCAAACTTCGGGCGGGGACCTAGCAGTGGCTCGCAGCCCCTCAGGCTGGGGTCTCAGCGCTCCTGGCTGCGCCCGCCAAGAAACAGGCGAGCATGGCTCAAAGATGGAGTAGCTGGGCTGCGGGCATAAGTGACTTTTTCCCCCAACTGGATCGGGAGGAAAAAAGTTTGCAAACCACGGCTCTAGCGCGGCCCCCTCCAACCGGGGGGTCTCCGCCACCCCCGCGCGTGCAGCAGTCTGGGGAAAGCCACGTGCCGGGAGCCGCCCCCTCACCTTGGGCGTGTGCGGCGTGTCGAAGAGGCGCAGCTTGCGGAAGGTCTTGTGGGGCGGGGTGCCCGGGCACTCGGGCAGGGGGGAGCCGGGCTCCTGGCCGCCGAGCCGGTAGCCGAAAGGCGCGGGCGAGTCGGCGCAGTAGCGGCGGCGGCCCTGGAGCGGCGGCGAGGGCGAGCCGGCGAGGAAGTAGGCCCCGGGCGACTTGACCGGCGACGAGCCGAAGCCCTCCTCCTCCCACGAGTCCCCCTCGTCCCCCGGCAGCGCGCTGGCCGCCGGCTCCATCTCCTCCTCCTCCTCCTCCAGCGGCGGCGCCTCGCCCCGCGCCGGGGTGCGGGCTGCCGAGAGCGGCGAGTCCGCCTCCTGGAAGGCCGAGTCCTCGCCCGTGCTGTTGCCGCTGCTGCCCCCTTCCTCCTCCTCGTCCTCCTCCTCCTCCTCCTCGCAGTCGCTGCCGCCGGCCGAGAAGAGCAGCTTCTGCCGGATCGGGGCGGCCGCCCGCCGGGCGGAGAGGCGCCGCGCCGCGCCCTGCGGCAGGCTGGAGAAACTCATGGCGGGCGCGGAGCTGCGGGCCCGGCTCAGCGGAAGACGCGTCCCCGGCTCCCCGCCGCAAGCCGCCCGCTGGCCGCCCGGTGCCGCCACCGTGGGTCGGGCCAAGCTCCGCCCTGGGCTCCCGCTGCCCTGCTCGCGCCGCTCGGGCTGGGCGCGGATGCGGCCGCTGCGCGAAGGAGAGCGCCCGGCGCCGCCGCCGCTAAACCCCGCTGCGGTTCAGACTCCGCGGCTTTCCCGCGACCGTTAGTCTCGTGACCCCGCCGCCGACCAATCCCACGCGCCCCCTCGGTTTGAAAACAAGGCGGAGGGGGCGGAGTCCCGCAGGAGCGACGTCATACGCTCGTTTGGCGCGAATCATTCGCTGGGGTGGGCGGGGCTGGCTGGAGAGCAGAGAAGGGGGGGGGTGTCAGGCTGTTTATCACAGCGGCTCTGTCCGCGGGGGCGGGGGCAGCAGGACGGTAGGGGGCCGTCTGACCCGGGCGGGCGCGATGGCGAATCAGAGCCGGGCCCTGAGTCACCAGAGCGGCGCCTCGGACCGCACCATTCAGCGGAGCGGGGAGGGAGGGAGGGGGCGGCCTCTCGCCTGCGGCTATGGGAGTTCCCGGCGGACACGGGGCTCTGCCTCCAGCGCAAGGCTGGGGTGCACGTGGACCACTTGGGATGGGGATGCTAGAATAAACTAAACTAGACTCCTAGGGGCCTTATGAGATCATCTAGTCCAGCCCCCTGGGGCTTGAACCCAGGCTTTTCTGCATGTAAGTAGAGGCGCTAGCCACTACAGTGCTGTAGCCAACTAAATCCCGTGTGTAAGGGAGACCGGTTCATGGCGGGGACCGGGAGTCCCGGGACGCGGCACCTACGCTGCTGCAGGGGGACGGGGCGGTGCCGCTACCCCACAGGCTACAGGGCGGCTTGCAGCAGCGCAGCTGGAGCAGAGGCGCTACACGCGCTCCGTCAAGGGCCCTCCTCCTCCTCCCCTGACGCCTTGATTTAAAAGGAAGCTGTTTGCACTGCAATGAGTTGAGCCGGGTGCAATTAAGAGGTGGAAACGAGAGAGGCACACCCTAACAGGAATCGCCTGGGGCCAGGCACGGTTGGGGCATGTCTCATGCAAGGAAAAAACAAACAAATCCCCCAAACATTGCTTATTCCCTGTCTCTAGAGGGAAATTCCAGGGAAGCTTGTCAGCTCTGTGCAGAGATGGCCTGATTGTAGCTCCACAGGTCCCCAAAGTAAACCGATACCGTCGGGGAAAGGAGTTTCACCTCTGATTAAGAACAAAGAAAGTCTGAGCCCCTTAAATTTGTATCGGTGCAGTGCTGCTCGTAAACATCGGCAGGGCTGGGGGGAAGCTAAAAACTTCTTTTTTCCCAACATGTTTTGCTTATCCTGGAAAATTTAATAGCAGAAGAAGAAATGAAACATTGATAATCAGAATGAAGTGAGAATTTTTTCTCACAAAAGTCATGCAATAAAATTTAGTCTTTTAAGTGCCACAGGACTCCTTGTTTTACTGAACTAGCACAATGGTTTGCAAACTTAGGGTCAGGACTTCCTACTGGGTTGCGGACCTTCAGGCACTGGGTCATGATGCGGCCTGCTACCACTGCCAAAAGACTAGAGTGCATTGCTCGAAGATGTAATTGCTGGGTCGTAGGCATAAATTATTTTTTTCCAGTGGGGTCCTAAGGAAAAAAAGTTTAAAAACCAGTGAACTAGACTAACACTGGCTGCTTCTTTGGCACTTAGCAAATCCAATGTTTCCCCCACTCTTCAAAATAGGCATATTTGGTTGCTATATAATTTGTCAACTTTTTGTAAGAGTAATTTCAAGTGCTGATAGTTTTTAGTGTTCTGATGTGCACTAAAAAGCAGCACATTTCTTGATGAAGACTTTGGAAACTTGTATTGGGTTTGATTTGCAAATGTTGACTATTTAAGGGTTGCAGTATCAGAAGAACCACTCAACCCATCTTTACTTATGCCATAAGTAAAGCTTTGAATTAAAGCAGTGGTTCCCAACCTTTTTCAAGCTGGGGACCCCTTTTTTAACAAAAAAAATCTTTGCTGGCCCCCTGGCTGCTTACATAATCTGGCCCATGCAGGCAGTCTCTGGCACACACCATTCTGGTGGCGCCACTGGGACAGCTGGTGAGCAGTGCTGCACCACGGCCCGCACTGCTGGGGAGCTGAGCCACGGCAGCTACAGCCCCGTGCCTTTGTCCCTTCCTGGGAGCCACCACAGCCCCATCCCCCTGCCAAGATCCAAACATGGGAGGGAAAGGCAGCCCTAGCGGGGAGCATTGGAGCTGTAGCTGGATTCTGGCCCCGGTAGGGAGAGGCTCCGTGGACCCTCCGCAACATGGTGGGAATCACTGAATTAAAGGATGGCGTAACCAGGGGAAAAATGGTGGGTTACTTACTGGTAACCATCCTTCTTTGAGATGGACTGCTTGGATTCATTCAGCATCAGGTGTATGCATGCTGCAGTGCACAATTGGCTGGAAACATTTTAGCCTTAGCCTCTCAGGACAGGGCTAGTTCTGAATGAATCCGAGCAGCCCGTCTCAAAGAAGGATGGTTACCGGTAAGTAACTCACTGTTCTTCAGGCGCTGCTCAGATACATTCAGTATCAGATGACTGCTAGCTGTAATGTGGAACGTGGGCAGAGTTAGAACCTTATCTGCCATCAGCACAACTGCCGACAAATGGCACAGCACCCTAAATTGGATTAAGAAGCAGTGGGCCTCCAGGTGAGCACCTACAAAGACGCCACCAAGTGCAGGATCTTCAAGAAAAGACATGTATGAGAGGGCCAAGGGGTCATTTGCTACTCTGTCAGGAGACTAGCACTCCAACAGGGGCAGTCCCTGGTTCATTACTGGGGAACTTGCTATATCCTAATAGCAAAAGAGCATCCTTGTCACCAGCAAGACCGTCTAGTGTAGGGGGGGTTGCGCTTCCCTAGTAGAATTGACTCCTGAGGAAAGCAGTCGTGATCCAGAGCAACAGGCTCCTGTAGCTGCAGGCAATGAGCAAGGGTGGGATAATTGCCGCCCTTCCTGCCTTAACCCCAAAGGAGGTCAATTGGGTTAGGTTGTTAACCAAGACTCGGGGCGGGGAACACATCATCCCTTGAACAAACGGGGTAGGCAAAAGGCCTTTCCCATTGACATACCGGTAGGCGGTGCCAAGGGCAGGATTGATAAGGAGTGCCCTAAACTAAGGCACCCCGCCTTCATATGGAAGATAATATAGGAAGAAAAATAACAAGGAAGGAGTAGCTGGGGACCCTTGCCCCTCCATCTGTTGACACATCAGAACGGAGGGCCTGGAGGGAGGGCGCTGGAATGAGGCCTAAATGCTTCGTAGGCCCATCTCTGGGGCCCAAAAGCATCAGAGACGCTCTGTCAAGGAGGTCCTCCTAAGGAGAGAAGTGGGCATCCCAGCGGGGCCCTTCTTTAGAGGTGACCCTTCAACAGGCTAAAGTAGGAAAAGGGGGACCCTTAGGTACACCCAAACTAGCATCAGGAGAGAAGCCAAACGGCGGAGGGCATGAGTGATGAATGACTAGGGAGTGAGGACAGAAAACCTGGAAGAAAGGTCATTGAATTCCCATGTTAGGTCGTCCCCAACCAAAGTGGCGGGGGTATGATCTGAGACAATGAGAACCATCATGGGGTTCTGCAGGGGCTTGCGCAACTTCACGGCTACATGTGCATTTCTCTCCTTTGCCCCCATACTCTACTCTCCCGATACAGGGACTCACGTGGGGAGAGGTGTGCCGAGGGAAGGGGTAGCTAGCCAACTCTATAGACGGGTCAGGTCCACCCCGAGGATTGGGCCCCAAAGCTCCAGAATCAGAGTGTTTGGGGGGGAGGGGGCACGTGATTCGCATGATATTCTCACTTTTCCTCTTATCCTGCTTATGGAGAGACAGTCAACCTTCATATCACAGCTGGTTGACTCGTCTCTAGCAGTGGATGTAGGTGCTGGGTCCTGGTTGCGATGGGCCAAGTACGAGGGATCTCGCATAGTTCCTGATGGGGAGAGAGGATGGCAACCTTGCCAAGATGCAAGGTGGACATGGTATATAATGCCTGCTCTGAGAGGGGAGGGGTGGTGTTGGTGAAAACTCCCCACGTATTGGAAGAGGTAAGGCTTGGGCCGATCCCGGGTGGAAGAAGGGAAGAGAGAACCAGCCTGGGGAGGGGGAAAGGGAGGGGGAGGAGAGCATAAGGCAACCCCTACTTAGTGAAAAACAAGGGAAAGCCGCTGTGTCCTCTAAGGAACATGGAGGGCAAGAAGGGATGTTACGAAAGCATCACCCATAAGGCATCAGGCTCTCCAGCCTGTTAAGAATTTGTAATCTCCCTCAAGTGCCAGAGTTCTGCAGGGGAACTACCCTGATCTAAGGATCATGGGTCCTCAAATGGGCTCACTCAGGTATATGAATACCGATGGTGGTTAAGAGTTCTAGCCCCTACTATCTCCCTTCGTTGTGATTCTAGGGAGGAGGGGGATGCCATAGAAAAATCAAGGCAGCTCCTAGACAGCTGTCTCATGTTTTCAGGGGAAAGTGACCCTTGCCTGGTTAGAAGTTGGCACCAGAGCAGAGGGGGTTCCAGTTGAGGGCTAAATTTGAGGTTTGCCCATGGGGAGAAGGACCAATGTGATGTGGTGAAAGTTCTTGGGGGGGGGGGAGGAGCTGAGGAGGCAAAACCCCTGTGGTGAGGCTCGAGGACCCCTCAGGTGAAAGGCCTAATATGAGTCTGAAGAGCATGGCCCCAAGATTAAAAGGGGGCACTGCCTGGGGAGGCGAGGAGGGAGAAGGTTGAGGACAAGTGGGTACAAGCTCGCCCTCTTACCTGTCACCTAGGGGGCGGGGTACACCATCCTGCCGTAGTTTCCCCCGAGCTCCGTTGCAAGCTGACATGAATAAGGAGTGCTCTCAGGATAGCGACACAGGAGCATACCCTTCTCAGTGTTCCTGACTGGGAAAGAGTTGGCAGAGGTGTGGGGTGGTGGTGGAGAGAGGGGGTGTCTGGGTATGAGGACAGGTGTAGGTACCCTCCCCTTGTCCCAGAGGACTATAGTCTTTTCTTGGGGGGGGGCAGGAGAAGGCGGAGCATCATGTGCCCCCTTCTCATACCTCTATCACCCCCATATTTCCACCAAGGCTCCAAGGGCATACGCGACTGGAACCAAGAGCATGTGAAGCGAGTGCTCCCGTTGCCAGGCCCTTACTTGACCCAAAGTATATGGTAAAGGAAGAGGGTGATGCATTGTTACGGGAGAGGGGGAAGAGGTGTCCTGAGGCTGATTGCAAGGGGGCATTTAACAAAAGCGTTTAGGGTACCACCCTGAAGTTCAAGGATTTGATGGAAGGAGAGGCGACCCTGTTGGAGATGACCACCTATAACAAGGGAAAAGAGGTCATCATCCTGCAGTCCAAAGGCTCCTAAAAGGTAGCCGTTTTGCTTGTGTGTTGGGGGGGAGTACAACAAGGACCCCTCCCACAAGCGTCCATGGGGTTGCAGTAGGCTGGGAGAACACTGAGGCACCTGGGCCGTAAGCATACCCAGGGCTCTGAAGGCTGACCTATGGGCACAGATGCCACAGATCAGGGAGTCAGTGGGCGGGGTAAAGAAAGACTGTCCCTCGAAAGGGAGGTCTAATGTGGCCTGCTGTAAGTCCTGGGAGAGGTCAGGATCCCAAAGCCAAGCTGCTGGGCACATAACCACAGCTGTAGCAATGCCGTGGCTGGCCGTGTTCGAGGCATTCCACACCACTGTAAGGGCATCGTGTGAGGCCAAGGCACCTTCCTTGACAAAGGCATTGAAATCCTCCAAGTATTCTTGTGGGAGGATGCTGCTAAAATATTACATAGCATCCCACATATCTAGGGAATATCTTTTAACCAAGGCCTGATGGCTAGCAATCCTCAACTGAAAGCTGAAGTTAAATAGGCCCTTTTTACCCAGGAAGTCAAACCTTCTGGGACTCCTAGAGGACCAGGGGGTGAATCAGGGCGGCTTTGGCCAGTGGGTCCCAGGGATGTCAAGGACACAAATACAAAGCGGGTGGGAGTCGTAATTGTGACCAGAAAGGGTGCAAACCCCAGGTCGAATAAGGGGTCCTGGTCTTCCTCGAGGGGTGTGACCCTGACCTCAGATAGGTGGTGACCTGGTGAAGGGGGTCGAAGTGTGGTAGGGTCTTCTTTGTATGACCCTGGCCCTGACTTCATGGCTGTAGTTGGGAGAAGGGACAACCCCGGTAGGGGGTTGCTCTCTCTCAGGGCTATGGTACCAAATTGGAACTCCCCTTCCATGACCTCAGTAGGAGGTAGCCAGCTTGGAGTGCGGTACTGGGAAGAACCTGGTGCCGGGGACCCTTCAGTCAGAGGCTGGGCCCAAGGAATGCAGATCTCTTTGCAGTGCCAAGGCAAGGGTGTTGGCGCCATAGGCTTTGGAGCCCACAGTTTCACAGTGGTGTGGGGGCCAAGGACTGAGTGGCTCCCCCCAGTGCTGGGTAAAATGGAAGGAAGGAAGGAAGGCGGACTTACCATTTGCTTCGGTGGCCTGGCAGTGTGTTCAGGAGCCAAAGAGCCTCCGCTGCTTCAAAGGCCTCTGGTGTGAGTGGCACCATGATAGGGTCCAGGCGCTCATCCCGAATAGGAGGGCCAGAAACGGTGCTGGCACTTTGGTGCTGCAGTTGACCCCGAGCGTGTTTACCTAAGTTCCGCTAGGGAGCGACACCAGGAGGGCCTTGGTGCTGACTGGCATGTGGAGCTGCTGCCAACGTGCAGAGCTCACATGCTCCGGCCCTTTCTTTGGAGAGAAGGTGCCGGTGATAAAATCACATGGTGCCGAGATGGTGCTGAGTATGATGCCGATTGCAGTTCTCTATTCACAGTTGGAGAGCAGCGCAGAGAGGGCTCTGTTGCCAATCTAGCATGCGATGAAGCATTAGAGGCCAATCGCGGCTTTTATTCATAGCCGGAGAGCAGTGCTGAGGTGGTTCCAATGCTAACCAAGCGCATGGTGCCAAGTTAGAGGCCAATCATGGCTTTTATTCATAGCCAGAGAGCGGCACCAGGAGGGCTCCGGTGCCAGCCCAGCATGCGGTGCCGGGCAATGGATGTACCTGGTACCAGCTGCAGGGCCCATTCCTGGGCAATATTATGCAGCCTTTGCTCCCTGTCTTCCTGAGTCCTTCATTTAAAAGATCTGCATATGGAGCATAATCCACCCAGTGAAGCTCACCCAGGCATTTAAGATACTTCCTGTGGGGTTTGTCCCTCAGGAGGGCCTTGCCGCAACTCACAAAGGGCTTGAGCCCAATCTGTTGGGCGGCAGGTGGGAGCGGGTTTGGTTGGAAGGACTTAGCAGGTCCAGTGAGAACAGCTCGTAAAACGAAGTGGACAGACAGGCACTTGCATAAAGCAAGAAACAGGCTGTTCCATAACCATCGTTGAGGGCGGAGAAAAAGAAACTGAGGAGGAGCAGGGCTGCGGCCATATATATAGCCACGGGGTGGCCAGTGGGTGTTGGCCTCCAACCCTGTCCTGACAGGCTAAGGCTAAAAAGATTCCGGCTAATTGTGCATTGCAGCATGGACACACCTGATACTGAATGTGTCCGAGCAGCGCTTGAAGAAGCAGCTAGGCTTGTATCCTCTTTTGTGTTTTTAGGATGTATAACAGAGAACTAGTGACTCAGTCCAATTTAAAAAAAATAAAAAAACAAAAAAAACCCTTTTTTTCTTTATTAGAATTTAACCATTTAAAATGCAAATTATTTTGATTTGTAAAACTTTCAAACTTCTCTGAATACTGGGACATCAAACACACAGTTGTGAGTGGTTGACTGACTGTCCCTGTTTTGCATGGACTTTTTAAACAAAAAAGTCACCTCACAGTTAATGTGTTCTGTACAGTGCATTGTTTGATAGACACTGCCCTTTCAGCACTCTGCTTTGACTTTGGCCCTCCACTTCATCTCAGGTAATTATTATCCACCTCTACTAGCCCTTGCTGGACTGATAATGCAGTCAGTATCTATCCTTAATTAAATTAACTAAAACTAATCTTTTGATCAAAGCTGTACTGACCAATTTTGTTTTCCCAGCCAGAGGAAATTAGAGTAATCAAGAGCTGACTCAATCTAGGGCTCATGACCTCTTTAGCATCAATGTCTCCTGATTCTCAAGAGACCAATACACATTTCTTTCCTTGCCTCCATTCCCTCCTACTTCCACTCAAAGGCTGAAGAGTCATTTTGTGGTTGGTGCCAATGGCTACAATAGCAGGCAGTCCTACTGCCTCTGCATCCTCCTGCTAAGGTGAAAAACATGCAGGATTTATTTAGCTGAAGATTTTCTGTCTTTCTTGCAGATAAGTAAGGAGCCCTGTGGCACTTATTTATCATATTAGCATTAGTGGGAGAAAATCCCACTTCGTCAAGACACTTTGAAGACGGGGGAGCTTACAGAATGGGACCCACACTAGCATTTGGAGCTGGCCGTGGCTGGGCAGGAGCCTGAGCCAGCCTCGGAGGTATGGGCCGCCAGCAACAGGATCTGGTCCCCAGGTGGGCTGCCAGCCAGTAGCAGCAGGATTTTCATCCAGCTGAGGCCAACAGCAGGATCTGGCCCCTGGATGGGGATCCGGGGCTGTGGCAGTGGTGGCAAGACCCCAATCCAGCCTGGGCTGGCAGTGGCAGCAGGATCTGGCCCCAGCCTGGGACTTGGGAGTCAGGCTGGCAGCAGCAGGATCCAGCCCCAGCCAGGGTTTGGGGCCTGCAGTGGCAGGAGCCCAGTCCAGCCCTGGCCAAGGGGTCGGGGCTGGCATGGGTTGGGGTGCATATTTTTTCAGGGCAGTGATACCCCTGGTATATTTAGTAATAAGTCTCAGAAGTCAGCAGATAGCATAGTGTGTCTTGTTCATTGGAGAGGACAGCTAGTATGCTGTTTAATCAGGAAAAACTACATTTTGCAGTTGCAATAGTTATGGGGCAACTTTAGCCATGATTTCCAGGAACTACCTGGGCACCTAACAGCTGTAGGTTTTTTACAAGTTATAAGTTAATAATTTAGCTGACGTGAGAACTGTACCTAACAATATATACAAATAAATCCCAATTAAGCCACACTCTGTAAAGGGCCAGAACAATGGCTGCATGATCTCTAAATTATTCTTGGGTATGATGCTTTTAAGGATCTTTGCATCCTAAAAGAAAATTTCAGATTACGTGTTGTAATGTCATCGTCTTTCACCTAACATAAATTAGCTAACGCTGAACTATGAAGTTAAAATGCACATTTAAAAGTTTATAATAAAAGTATGTGCAAAGATAAAATTAATAATAAAATTAGTGTCGGCTCAAAAATACCAAATTTAAAGTGTAAAAACATAATGAATATTAGCAGCATAGATCTGTAATGAACACATTTTGGCAGTCAAATCTTATGGATTTTTCATACAGGCTTGGGTTTATGTGCACTAAAAATTGTATACAAATAATTATAAATCAAAAATAAAAGAAGGTTCCTAGTATATAGCTATAAATTAATCAGTAAACACCAAATTTCAATGAGATTCACTGAATTACTCAAGTTTATAAGACTGGTTCCCTCAAAAATATTAACGAGTAAGTACAAAAGAAGCTAAAAATTATTTACCAAAGAAAAACAGAAAGCACAGACAACAAACATATAGCAGTAGTGATTGCTTGAGGGAGGGCAGCACTGCCATTTGTATGTAACAGCCTATGTGGACCTACCTGGTAAGGAAAATGTCTCACAAGTGGGATTAAAAACATGTCAGAATAAATGGCCACACTGAAGAGCTAAAAAATGAAACCATTGGAAAGTTCCTATGACTGTGAATGAAACTATTGGAAAGTCCCTGCAGACCACTGGTGTCACTAAGAGCTTGCTTCTGCCTTTTTAGTGTAGGGTTCCCAGATACCAAAGCATGGAAAGGAGGACGGGGGAGTACGAAAAGGAGGACACTGGAGGACACATGGAGAAAACATAGTATTAATGTAAAATTCTTCTGGTTTTAGAGGGCCCTAGAACAATTCCCCTAAAAACAGGGTGTTCCAGCATACTTTAACCTCTGTAAGTAAAAAGCGAGACAGAGTCATGTATTTTTAAAATGCCTACTGGATGGAGGATGTGAAGGTAAAAAGGAGGACATGTCCTCCTTTTGCCTGATATCTGGTAACCCTATTTTAGCGTGTAAGTGTGACAGGCAGATAATGTTGAAACCTGCAGTTCAAATGAAGTACAGATCCTAATTGTAGTTTGCCTTGGTGAGCCAAGATTAAAAAATGCTGAGGCTTGCTGGCTTTGTTAGAGGGGAACAATATCTTTGATTTTCTATATTTTCATTTCTGTCCACTGAGTTGAGGATGGAGCCCCTTATTATTTGGGGCCCTAGGCAGGAGTGTCACTGCCGGGGGGAAGGACCCAGGCCCCGCCCCCTGACCACAGGCCACACCCCTGGCCGGGGACAGGTCAGGGAGCAGCAGCCACAGCGACGGGGCCACCCGGCCTAAGAAGGGGCGGAAGTGGCCGCCCTCACCACGGGTGGCAGGGCCCCAGATCACTGGGAGAGGCAGGGGCCCTGCCAGGACCTGGGGCACTGGCGCCAGGATTTGGGGCATGGGTCCCATGTGCCAGGCACCAGCAACGCCCCTGGCCCTAGGCAGCCTCCTGCTTCACCTATCTCTGAAGGAGCAAAATCAACCTTATTCTGCTACATGAGGGATCTCTGCACCCAGAGCAATGGGGGCAGGATTTGATTTTAAAAGTTCAGAAGGCAATGAATTAAACACACCCTCACAGCCTATAATATAGAGAAAAGAACAAATAAAATTTGTACTTATCCACTGCTCCAGTTGTTTGCTGTTTGGTGTGATTCCAGGCAATGGTGGATCCTAGTAACAAACAATTTAAAACAAACTTTAAACACTCTTCTACCTCTCACTTTCACTAGTCTGTAAGCCCAGCTGAAGCCTATCCTTAGTTTCCTCCTACTCCTAAAGAGCTATTTGACTGGCACATCAGAGCCCACTCTTTTAACAAAGGTTTTTAGTACTTCTGATGCACTGAAACTGCATTATCTCATGACATAAAGTCAGCTTGGACACAACTCTTCTTCATCCTGTCTCCTTTTGCCCCAACAACTGGGAGTGCCACTACTGTTGTTGCTATATAAATGGTGGCATGACAGCAATTGAGGGCTTTGCCCCCTCTCCAATCAGGAAGCCATTATAGTGAAGCAATGAAAGGCTTTGCTTCTGTGCCACAGGTTCTTCTCCCCATCTGAAGCCACCACCATTTCTCCAGGCTACCCCTGTGAAAGAAGAGTGAACAGCTGCCTAATCTGCTGGGCGTGAACCATGGCCACTGCAGGAAAGGGCTTATCTGCAAGATCAGTGGTCTCCCAAGGTCTCAAAAGCCTGATAAGACCTGACACTTTTACATGGTTTCTTCACATAAATGGAATAGCCATTGTCACTCGTGGAACCCCTTTCCCACAAACAGGAATATTCTAAATCCATCTCTCTTCAGCAGGTAGGGAGTTAAGCTACATTGCTTGAGAGCAGTTTTCTATTTTGCCAGTTACAATCATTTCTCCTTTCATTATGCTAGTTGCTGATACAAACAGGTGATGTGAGGAGGACATCTTGGGCTGTTAGTTCCTCCGTATGTACATGAACTTCTTTGGTTACTTTCTGCACTGGCTGCTCTCCCCAGCACCAAGAGACTGCTGCCACAGACCAGCCAGCTTCCCTCCCTCTGCCCCCATGTGCTTTCTTTTTCACGTACACTAATTCCATGTTTCAGTTTCACTTCATATAGGTCCCCTACTAGACTCCTGCCCTTGCTTTACTTGTCTTCTCACTTTTGGGTGGACACTTTGACATTGCCTGACATTTCCCTTCCACAGATCTCAAGCCCTTCTCCCATTGCAGCACTTCCTGGTTTGACCTGACCAAGGATCTCGGCTTGATAAAAAGCCACTTTTGCTGATTAAGCTCTGCGCAGCAGCCATTGCTGCCATTCCTGCAGCTTCCTTCACAGGAGAGACAACCAGCAAGTGGGAGGAGGGAAGACTTCCTATTGCACCAAATACTGGTTGGAGGGGAGTAACACTTTCCAGGAAGCAGCTTCAGCAGTAGGGAGAAGGTCAAGAGGCACCATATAGATCCATAATTTTTGAATGGCTCTAGGATGCAACTACCTACAGTGAAAAATTAAAAATGCTGAGATTTCCACATTGGCTGCATCCCACAGTTCTGCTCCCATGGTTTCCTTTTGCTGTGTGTGCATGCGTGCATGCTGGGGGGGAGGGAGGAAGCTTAAAGAAAAAGTATTTTTTTGAAATCAGGAACATAGTATAGCTCTGACTTTTAAATGATGGGACAACAGCAGATCTCAAAGACTCATGCACTCTTTTTTTTCTAAATGGGACCTGTCCTATGCTATCTATCCATATCCAGGTTCTCAATGGATGACTACCAGTAAAGGGCCTGCACCCCTAATCCTCCTCTATTCGATACATTGGAGGCCTGAGATCCCTCAAAAGTAGGTCGTACGGCCAGCGTATCTTAGGGTCAGTGCTAGTCAATGTACATGGCCTCTTTCTTTCTTTACCTAACAGTGCTTACACCTTCCTTCTCTTTCTCCTTTTCCTTTAATTACTGTTTTTACACCAGAGATTTACTGAACCTCTCTCGCCTTTGAGCCAGGACAACTGCCACCAACTGCCAATGCTGAGAACAGAAGCATCCCATTGGAACATCAGTTTGTCAATCAACCAGTTCAGAAAGTGGGACTCTTTCTTTCTCATGGCTGGTTTTACACACACAGCCCTATCGCTCTCAGTGAAGGTGTGATTTTTTTAAAACCCATTTAGGTATGTAGAGATAATTTGATGTAGGACCCCAGCGAAACCAAGCTGAGCTAAGCATGAAACCATGAAATCTGATGCAACTTTGTGTAAAGCACCATTATGTCAGTTGAAGAGCTTCATAAATCAGTTTATCGCATTTTGCAATTGACAGAAACTAAATCAATTTCAGACATTTTAACTAATTGAAGAGCATCTGTATTAGGGAAAGAAGTTGCTCCAATGTAATTAAATAAGTTTATAAACTAATTTAGTTAAATGGCTGAACAAAGTGTGTGTAGACAAGGCCTACTTTGCCAGAAGGGCAGATAAGTCCACTGCGTTATCAGAATTATTCCTTTTGTTAGTCATAAACCGGAATATTTCCATAAAATATTGAACTTTTACATGCTTCTCCTATTTTTTAGTGTGCTGCATGCCAAAGTCCTCCTTTTATTTATGAAAAAGTGCAGTATAGGAGATGGTGAACTACAGAGAGCCTCCCGGGGGACAATCTTTGGGATATGGAAACTTTGGACTAATATGAAGGTAAGCTATCAAAAGAACGCAAATTTAAAGTACTATTACAAGGGCAGATCCTGTGCTGGCAAGTGAGGTAACACTATTTCAGTTCGTTAGGCCATTATTTTAATCTGTTCTTGATAGCTAAAGGGTATACTGTGTGCCCATAGTTTTGATTAAAGGCAGCTTACCTTCCTGCCTACAGCTCTTATGCCACCTTCTTCTCTAGACAGCATAAGACACCCAATAATTCCTCACTGCTGGAGTGTCCTTTTTGGGGCAACTGATGCAAATTGGAGTATGTTAATACTCCCAACACGGGCGGAGCTCAAAGGTGATTTACAATGTTCCCCACTTCTAACTTGTATCATGTTCTCAGCCAGATCCTAGGATCCAGCCGAATATATTTATATTCCCATATGACCATATAATCACTGTGTGGTTGGTTGGTTGGTTGGTTGGTTGGTTGGTTGGAAAGCAATCGTCTGTATTAATTTGTTTCTTTGCCAACCAAGAATCCCATCTTCTCATTTTCACTGATAATGATTTGGGTTTTTTTTGGTGTATAACCATTTCCCAAAGTCCTGTTTCACTAAAGCAGGAATCATTTTATTGCATTAACAATACATTGCATAGCAACACATTTCTCTCCCTCCTTTAGTTTCTGACAATCAGGTTGATATCACCCACTCAAAGTAAAAGGAGGTTTTAAAAGAATCTATATTAACTGCTAAGAAATAATTAGCAGTATTGGATTAAATAGACTGCTTTTAAACCATCACATTACTGGTTAAAATAAAGATTGATATAAACTAACGTCTTGGTAAATTCTGCTCTACAAACTTCCTAAATCATGAGTTTGTTCTTGTTACCAAGAAATCTGCTCATTCACTCTAACAGGTCAGGTCACAAGTGTGATCCTAGATGCTAAGATTTTCCACCATAGAGAATGCATAAAAACTTGTAACTGCTAAAAACAAGTTAAGAGTTCATCAAACAAACACTTAGATCAAATGTAAAAGACAAGCTTTTGGAGTTTTTGGATGTCAGAGCAAAAAAAAAAAAAAAAACTATATGCTTTAATAGAACAGCATTGTCTCTCCTCTCCATGATGCCTTTGTTAAATTAAAGAATCTAATAAAATGTTTTATATTTTTCCTTTCTATTCTTTATTTATGCTTCAGTTAAAGACTTTTCTTAACAGAAACTGCCTTTACAGTTAGTGTTAAAATACTGTAAAATTAGATTTTACAGTAACAGATTTGAACAAGTTATTCACTTTACAGAAGAGGTCTGATCATGACTCACAAGTGGCAAAGGACAAGTAAGTCATGATGTAAGGCTCTTTTTTGAGGGAGAAATAGGATTAGTGGCATATAAAATACGATGTTCCCTGCAATTTCCAGCAGGGACACCTCTAGGGAGGTGCGGGGCCCAGGGCCAATTGGCCTGTGAGGGGGGTCCCCCCATGCTGGAGAGGAGGGTTGGGCGGGCCAGCCCAGAAGTGGGGCCTGTGCTCCTGCCTCTCCCCATAGCCAGGCACTTCACCCCCGTGGGTGGAGCAGGCCAGGCCATGGGCCAGGCTCTGCTCTCCCACCCTGCTTCTGGGCTGGCTTTCCTGACCCCCAGAGTGAAACAGCCGGCCCAGGGGAGGGGCAAGAGAGTGGAGCCCTCTTCTAGGCTGGTCCATCCACCCCTGGGCCAGCTGTTCCTCCCTGGCAGCAGGGCTGGCCAGCTCAAAGTGGAGGCTGGATTCTGTGCTCCCAACCACCCCAGCCCCTGCTACCTTCAGCTCTGTGGTGGAAGGCAGAAAGGCGGGGGGCGGAGGCCAGTGCAGCCATGGGGGGGTCAGTGGTGCATTTCCCATGCTGCTCCACTCACAGAAGCACAGTGTGGGGGCCACAGAACCTCAGGGCCCAGAGTGATCACCTCTCTCACTGTACCCTAAGGATGGCCCTGATTCCTAGTGCAGAAATCAAACACCTAACTCATATGCCAGATCTTACTTGCCTGGTGAATGCATTGTTGTCTACCTGACATTTTCAAATTCTTCAGAATTTAAGCTTTTAATAAGAAGGAAAAATAAGTTTATAGTCCTCACTGTTACCAAGCTCTGCTTCCAAATTTGGCCCAAGTATAACAAATACAAAGTTGCCTTCTAAATCTGCTAGCATTCTGGAATAATGTCTTGAAAACGGGTAAATTGCATCATATCCCATTAATCCAATTGGGCTATTTTAATTTGAAAGCCTAATTATAATACTGTAATGTATGCATTAACTATTTAATTGTTGAACGTTTTAGCAGATGAAATGGGGAGAAGAATCTGCAGGAAAAACAGAGAGGAGGCCCACAAAATATGGAGCAGTGAGGGAGAAAAGACAGAATGGTGAGAAAGGAAGGGAAATAAGGGGAAGAAACAGCAATACTCCTAAAGGAAAGCTTATTTTCCTATTGGCTATGTCTACACTGGCGAAGTTATTTCAAAATAGCTATTTTGAAATAACTATGCTGCTATTAGTTCAAAATAATAATTTTGAAAAAGTGAGTCTTCACGAGACTCCTTTTTTGAAATAAAGTAGGAATTAGTATTTCGACTTAGAGAGCCTACATTGGACTCTCTAACTCAAAATGGATTCTCCCCCCAACAGATTTCCCTACCTGGGGAGAGATACCCCCATCAGGACAGCCAGGGAACCTGGCAGGGCTATGTTCCCTGCCGGGGCAGCCAGGAAACCCGGCAGGCCAGTGCCCCCCACTGGACAGCCAGGAAACAGAGGTGTTGCTCCCCCCCCAGCATGCTGATCTGCCCCCCCATAATCCCCCCATTCAGGCTGGAGGGGGGCTGGAGGGCAGATCAGCATGTGGGAGAGGAAGCAATACCCCCATTTCCTGCCTGCCCAGCGGGGAGTGCTGCCCCGCCAGGGTTTCTGGCTGCCCTGGCGGGGAGGGCAACCCCACCTGGGGACTCTGTCTCTCTCGGGGAACAGAGCCACTTGGGGCATCTCTCCCCAGGCGGGGAATCCTGCCCTGCTGGGGAAGGGACCCCTGGCAAAATGCAGCCCTTCCTGGGGGAATCCCTGATGATTATTTTGAAAAAAGCCAATTCCATGGCCTGGAATGGCTTCTTTCGAAATAACTATATCAAAAGATTTGTTCTTTCAAACTTAAATCAGGTTTAGTGATTTTGAAAAAGCACTTAGTTTTTTCAAAATACAGAAGTGCTTTTTTTCCAAAAAAGGAAAATGCCTGCCCGGACATGGAAAAGCTTTTTTGAGATAAGCCTCCTTATCCCAAAAAAATTTTCAGTGTAGACATACCCGTTGAGTGAGGCTGAATGAAACAATGACATACTAACCAAATAAATAATGATAACAGAAAAGTTTAGTTACTACGTATAAAGGTCATATATAAATGCTCAGTACATTGTGCAGACCTCCTTTCCCATTGGAGCTCAGGAGACTATGTAGCCCTAAATTTATACCTTGGCCCATGAATCAATTTTAATGTTATTTGGCCCTCTTCCCAGAATAAGCTTTGATACCCTGGCCCTAGTGAACTGATGTCACATCACAAAAGCTGCTACTGCAGTTTTGATAAATGGCCTGTGCTAAACTATCAAAATAGTCTGAGGAGGTTTATTGTGAACTGGCGGCAGTGCCAGAGAAACTTGCACTGTTATTGGCTTGATGGACCAAATTTATCGCAAATTCAGTGAACCCAATTAAATAAATTACACCCAAGATAAATTGAGCTTGTTGATCTTGAGGATCAAGGTCCTAGTCCTGCAAACAGATATATTAGGTCAGGGGTCTGCAACCTGCAGCTCTGGAGCCACATATGGCTCTTTGGCTGCCCTCTTGCAGCTCCAGAACCCCCACCCCCTGCCACCAGGGGGATCCCCCATCTGGATCCGGATCCCCTTCCCAGTGCCTGGCTATGGGGACCCTGCAGCAGGGGCCTTGGCCTAGCTCCCCCCTGCCCCACACCACCAAGAGGCTACACCCATTGTAGGTCTCAAAACACTTGATTATTGAAGGGTTTTTTTAAAAAACGGGTCGTCTTATCTTTCAGATTGCTGATCCCTGCACTAGGTTGGTCTTTATACAATCATAGAAACTGGAAGGGACCATGAGAGGTCATCAAGTACAGTCCCCTGCACCCATGGCAGGACCGCGTACCCTCTTAAATGATCCCTGACAGGTGTTAGTCTAATCTGCTCTTAAACACATCCAATGATGGAGATTGCACAGCCTGCCTCGGTAACTTGTTCCAGTGGTTAATCACCCTGACAGTTTGGAATTTTTTCCTAATGTCCAACCTAAACCTCCCTTCTTGTAATTTAAATCCATTGCTTCTTGTCTAATCATCAGCAGTTAAGAACAGTTTTTCTTCCTCCTGCTTGTGACAACCTCTTAGATCAGTGGTTCCCAACCTTTTCTCTGCCGTGGCACACCTTGATAACTTCAAATTTTTCAAGGCACGCCACCACTAAAAAAAAAAAAAACCAAACAAACCTTCATGAATATTCAAATTAACATAAATTACTCATGAACCATAGCACAGTATTTCGGAAATGCTCCTATGTGGGGTAGTAGGGGTAGCAGAGCAGGGGTGGCAAAACAGGGGAGGTCAGGAGTTGTGTCAAGTGGCAGGAGTGAGTGTGGGGAGCAGAGCAGGGCAGGGGTGGCAGAAGAAGACAAGGGAAGCCATGTGGGGAACAGCACAAGGGTGGCAAGAGAGGAGAGGGGAAGGGAGAACAAGAGTGGCTTTGTGGGGGGGGGGGGGCGGCAGGGGGAACCTGGGGAGTGGGAAGGTAGGGCAGGGGAGCATGGTACAGCACCCACCTCCCCCTTCTCCACGGTGGCTCCCTGCCACGCAGGGCAAATCCTCACCCCACTGCTGCTCCCCCACCCTAGTGGGTCCCATCCTCCCCTGCCCCAGCCCCCTGTTGCCTGTGATGGACCCTCCCATCACTGTTGGGGCCAGAACTAGACCTCCAGCCCTCAGCTACACCCCCACATACACACAGAGACCCTACCCCCCCAGCTACACACCCTCTGCTACACAGCCACTCCCACTCACCTCTGCTACACACACACACACACCACACACAACCCCCAGCAGCCCTCCCCCCCAAAGCCCTTACCTGGGCTGTTTGCAGGCTGCCTGACACAAGCTGCTCCACCCTGCAGGGGGAGATTCACACACTCCCAGCCTCCTGCCCCTCTCTGGTGGCTGGGCCTAAGGTGGAGCCACCAGAAAACTGTGTTCGGGCTGCTCCTGCTATTTTTAGGGGGACCCCTGGAACTGTGTTCCAGTGCCTTCCTCTATTTTTAGGGGGGACAGAAGGCTGCCTGCCTAAAAATAGTAGATCCCAGAATTGTGTTCTCGTGCCTTCCCCCTTACTTTAACTCCTGCCTTTTCCCAGCCATGCACAGCCCATGTGGCTGGGCTAAGCAGGGAGGGAACTTTAACTCCAGCTCTCGGGGATGCTCGCGACACACTTTGGGTGTTGCTGGGGCATACCAGTGTGCCCCGGCACACTGGTTGGGAACCACTGTCTTAGATACTTGAAAAACTGTTATCATGTCCTCCCTCAGTCTCCTCTTTTCTGGACTAAACAAACCCAGCTCTTTCAGTCTTCCCTTATCAGTCAAATGTTCCAGACTGCTAATCATTCATGTTGCTCTTCTCTGGACTTTTTCCAGTTTGTCCACATCTTCCCTGAAATGAGGCACCCAGAACTGGAAACAATACTCCAACTGAGGTCTAATCAGGGCAGAGTAGAGCAGAAGCATTACTTCTCATGTCTTAATTACAATACTTATGTTAATACACCCCAGAATGGTGGGTTTTTTTGCAAGTGTTACACTGTTGATCAGGGCTGTAACTAGGGCTGGGCGAACAGGGCAAAGCACTGAATTTTAGAGGCTGCCACCAGACCCTGCCTGGCCCTGAAAGTGAATGTGTCTTTGCCAAAGGCACATTCTTCCGGGATCCAGACCAGGGTTGGGGGAGTTCATCACCTGCCCTGCCCCTGAACATGCTGGCTGCACTGGCTGGCTGGCAGGGGAGGCACCCCCTGCTTGGCCCCTGGCTGCGCTTGCCCAGTGGCAGGGAAGGCACCCCTCCCACCGGACCCCTGGCTGCTGTCCCATGGTGGCAGGGAAGGCGCCCCCACCAGCTCACTGGCCACTCTCTCCTGGCTGCAGGGATGGCACTCCCTGCTCTGCTGCTGGCCGCTCTCTCCCGGCATTGGGAAAGGCACCCTGCCCAGCCCTGGGGATTCGGATGGGCCAGCGGGGAAGGCACCTGCCTAGCCAGGGGACAGGGACCAGATCTGGCTCCCTGCCACCTGGGCGGATCAGGCCCCAGGCCAGATTGGGGTCTGGCTTGGCGGGGGGGGGGACACCTTTGGGGCTTCTTGTTCCGGGCACCGGAAGGCCTAGTTACAGCCTTGCTGGTGACTCATATTTAGCTTGTGGTCCGCTATGATATCCAGATCCCTTTCTGCAGTATTCCTTCCTAGGCAGTCATTGCCCATTTTGTATATGTGCAATGGATTGTTCTTTCCTAAGTGGAGTACTTTACACTTGTATTTATTGAATTTCATTCTGTTTACCTCAGGCCATTTCACCAGTTTGTCCAAATTATTTCAAGTTTTGATCTTGTCCTCCAAAGTACTCACAACCCCTCCCAGCTTGGTATCATCTGCAAACTTCATAAGTGTATTCTCTATGCCATCATCTAAATCACTGAAGAAATTATTGAACAGAACTGGACTCAGAAATCTCTGTGGTACACCGCTCGTTATGCCCTTCCAGCATGACTGTGAACTGTTGATAACCACTCTCTGGGAGTGGTTATCCAAGCAATTTTTCACTCATCCTATAGTAGCTCCATCCAGGCTGTACTTCCCTAGTTTGTTAATGAGAAGGTGATGTGAGACCGTATCAAAAGCCTTACTAAAGTCTAGATACACCACACCTACCACTACTTCTCTATCCACAAGGCTTGTTACCCCATCACTGCAAGCTATCAGATTGGTCTGATATAATTTGTTCTTGGCAAATCCATGCTTCCTGTTAGTTGGCACTTTATTCTTTTCTAGATGTTTGCCAATGGATTCCCTAATCATTTGTGCCATTATTTTTCCTGGTACAGGCATGTTCATGTGGTGTCCCCTTGAAGTCCACAGGAGTACAGGTAGTGTAAGAGTCTGCATCAGTATATCTATTTGCAGGATCAGGCCTATGTTTTTCATGTAAATTTACATAATTTAAAGGAACTAAAAATAAATGCACACTCTGTGGAGCATAAAGCCATTATAACCAGACACACTTCTCTCAGGGTCCACAGACTAGCTGAAAAATGAGTGCTTTTAATTATAGGTTTTGAAGCTCAAAGGGAAAATTTTGTTTCTTCCTTTTGTGGGTGGACAAGGAACCCTAATAATAACAATAGGGAAGGAAAATAGTGAAAAGATTGATTAGCTGTTGGGAGAAACTGACACAGATGTGGTTCAAGGGGCCATTTTCTTAAGGTTTTTTGCATTTGTAAGATTAGTCGTTGTCTCTAAAATCACTTGTGGTTAAGCCGGAGGAGCTCCGACAGGGTCTGGAGGATGTCCACAGCAGCCAACATGGACTTAAAACTGGTTACAATGATGAGGAAAATAAAACAGCTGAAGACCGAAATTGCAAAAATTAAAATCAGAAGCAGCTAGAATAAAACAGGAGAATTCTCAACTCTGGTGACTAATGTGATGAAAGAAAATAAAACAAAATGCTATGCTTTTATAGTGGTTATGCTTGAAAAGCAAGTTAAGATGCATAATCTAAACATCTGCCTGACATTTTACACATTGACTTAAGAAATGACTCTATTTTCATTGAGCAACACTTTCCAGTCAGCTAACAGCCTTGACTAGCCTTGTCATTGCTAGAATTACTGATGTTTAAGATAAAAGCTGCACCCTATAAGCTGTGCAGAAAAGCACATACTCTGTAATAGAAGCAAAATTCTTATTTTCCAGCTCTTGATCATAGACTGCTCTAATTTATTTCAAGTGTTGGCCCAAGCTTACCGTCAAAGAGCTATTCAGATAGTTCAAAGCAATCCTCACCTTTCCCTCCCTCTTGCACCATGCACAGCTTATTTGGACCAGGGGATCTGGCCCTCTGACTTAGTTCTTGGAGTTTAGACAAAATGCCACCCATTTGGAATATTCTGAATATAGAGAAGGCTTCTAACTTTTCACTTAATATTACCCAGTTATATAAAATAGTTATATGGTGGTTGAGATATTCTAGTAGTTCGTAAAGTAGCCTTTATATCTTGTCTTTAGGCTTCTTAGGATCTGATTCTGTAACTCTTATTCACATGAGGAATCAAACTGAACTCAAAATAAAAGTTAATGAGTCAGAATAATTTAAAGGAATTATTGCATTGACTGACACCAACAGATACTATGACTAATAGAGTTAAGATGTTCTATTCTTTTTTTAAAATGGATGGTTACAATGATTTAGCATAAAATTGAAATTAGCATTTTGTATCAGTAATCAAAAAATTTATTAATCAGTTTCTCAACACTGACTAATCACTATTAACTGACCCGTAATTATTTCACTAACTGCTAGTTGACCATGCCAGCAGGTTCAATAATTTGGGGATCTTGGGGGGCAATTACTGCACAAGCGGGGTACACTTTAATCTTTATTCAAAACGGGTATTGATGTCAAGTGGGTGATGGGGAGTGTATGTGTGTGTGGTGTTTGTCATGGTGTCTCTGCAATGGGGGGGTTTGTGGAGTGTTCAACTTTGTGGGGTGCAACAAGTTGGGAGGCAATGGGGGTTCTCAGCTAATTTAACTAGCTCACCGTAACTTAAAAGGCGTTTCAATACCATATAAGAAGGGGGTACCATGCAACTTGGGGTGCTGCGGTGGCAGGGGAAAGCGAACCAGGAGGTTTGAGGTAGGCTCATGGGAAACAGAAGGGGGTGTGAGAACAGGGGGAAGAGGTGGCAGAGGAAACCGGTGGCTGTGTGGGAAGTGGCAGGGGTGAGAGGAAGCCATGGGGGAGCAGCAGAGGTGAAGGGAAGCTGTGGAGAGCAGCAAAGGCGAAGGGAAAAGCCACGGGGAGTGGCGAAGGTGAGGACAAGCCGTGGGAGAAGTGGCAGAGGTGAGGGAAAAAGCCGCAGGAGTGGCAAAGGCAAGGAGAAGCCGCGGAGAAGCAGTGGGGTGAAAGGAGGGCAAGGGGAAAAGCCATGGGGGTGGCAAAGGTGAGGAGAAACCGCGGAGAAGTGGCGGGGTGAAAGGAGGGTGAGGGGAACCGTGGGAGAAGCGGCGGAGGCAAGGGGAAGCCACGTAGAGCAGCAAAGGCAAGGGGAAAAAGCCATGGGAGTGGCAAAGGCAAGGAGAAGCCACGGAGAAGTGGCATGGTGAAAGGAGGGTGAGGGGGAACCGCGGGAGAAGCAGCAGAGGCGAAGGGAAGTTGCGGAGAAGCTGGGGGGGGTGAAAGGAGGGCGAAAGGAAGCCACGGGGAACGGCAGGGGTGAAAGAAAGGCGAGAGGAGGCGAGGAAAGTTCAAGAGAACAATTTATTTAGCTCAAGGGAAACACAGAGGGGAAAAGTAAAAGTGACTTGGCACAATAACTCTAAGGGTAACTACTAAATGATACAATATTACACTCTATCTTAACACTTCCAAGGCTTACAAATTACACTAAACAATGTTGCAACTTACAAGGGTACTTCTAAAACAACTAGAGAAGAGAGACTCAACAATCAATACAAGGCAGTGACAAACAATTGAGGACCCGGGAACTTTTTAAACAGTGGAAAAAGAGAAGCAGTAATCTAAGACAAGTAAGGAAGGCAGAAACAAACAAGCCTGCTCTTAGGAGTGTGGGCTTGATGGAGCTGAAAGAGAACAGTGGCAAAATAGCAGCACAAGATGAGGTAACTTTATTAAGGAAAGCTGCAGGGGCAGGCTCTTACCAATACCACCACCAGCAGCAGCAGCATTACAGGCAGGAGAGAGAGAGACTTGTTACTTGGCCGGCAGTTCAAACGTGGTACACTCGGGGAAGAACTTGTGAGCGGAGGAGGTCAGCGTGTGGGTGATCAGGCCAGGCAGGATGTCAGGAACCATCCTGCCTGATCACCCCAAACTCTGAGTTTTTAAACAGTGTTTCCTGCCAGTGGCTATGACTGGCCACAATTACAGGTAAGAGGGAAACTCAGGTGGGCATGACTCATGCCTTCACTATTTTAAAGATCTTGCAATTAGGCAGTGCCCACCTACGCCCAGCACTGAAAAGATCAATGGGGTGTCAACGGCCATCTAGTTTAGTTTAAGGGGGCCATCTAGTTGAGATGAAGGGGCCATCTGCTCCCCTTAACATATTTAACTGATGGCCTGGGAGGGGCGGCCAACAAATTAACTTAATGAGCAATGGACACTAGTAATATTTTTGTTAGTGTTCATATGTAAAAACCTAGATAATTCCTTCTTATGGTTTTCACTGTTCTGTTTGTCCCTCTTTAGCCGTCTGCTATCCATAATATGCAGATGGAAGGACAGATTTTTAAAGATATAGGTACATATAGGTGTCTAATAGCATTTTCAAACATGCATAGGCACCTAACTCCCATTGAAATAAGTAGGAGTTAGGTATTTTTGAAAATCTCCCAGGCACATATCTTCATCTTCAGATGCTTAAATACCTGTATAAATCTGGCTTTTTGGTCTCATAATTTTTGCTCACAAATCAATCCCTTCCCAATAACCTCATTGCTATTCTCTGAACTCCCTCCAGTTTGTCCATACCTTTCTGTTGAGGAGGGAACCGGACAGTGCTGCATTTAGGCACAAGCCAAGTAAGCCATGGCTTAGGGCCTCACATTATGAGGGGCCTCTAAATAGGGTGAAGATCACTAACAAGATTTATCATAATTGAAATTGCTTTGGCTTAAATAACCTTTCATATTAAATCCTATGCCAAAATTCTGAACCCTGAGCTCTCCATCCCGACCCACACCCAATCCTATCAAGTTCCCTTGCAGGACTACTTGCATCATCCACAGGTTGCCCAACCTCACCTCAGACCTCAAGAGGAGACAATGGGAGCTAGCCTACCAACACATTCTAGAGTCCTGTTCCACACCAGGCATCATTCCTGCTAATCCCTTCCTCACCACTTTCCCACCCTCACCTCTGTACACCACCCACCGCACAGGCCCATAACCAGCCTAAATGTTCTGGGAGGCTGTGAAAATATGGGGAGTTAGAAGCCTATTTATCTAATCTGAAGACTATTTTAAAAACAACTTTTATCGTGTCATTGAATAAACAAAAAAAAAATTAAATCATGAAAGAAAATGTTTTAAGTTTTATGTGATGTGCAAAGAGAAGCAACAGTGTTAGTTATATTACAGCTTCAGTTTACTAAGTGCTGATCTGTGTAATGTTATTGTACTCCCTTTCATTAAAAGTTTTCCATTTCATATATGCTAAGTAAGAAATCATAAGGTATTTTAATTTAAAGATATGCAATAATGCACAAAGGATTATTGCAACTTCCAAGATATGTTTTGTTTAGAATACTCATGTTATTTTTTCCTTACAAGCTACATTGGTACTTCTATTAACTAGGTTCTGATCTCTGTAATTGCTCTTGGGTATGGCCACACACACTTCTTATTTTGAAACAATAGAGGTTGTTTCGAAATAAGAAGTGTCATGGCCACACGACACACGGCCATTTCGAAACAAGCAAACAGCTTGTTTCGAAATGGCCGTGGTCGTTTCGAAACACCTTAAACCTCATTTGGTTTCGAAGCAGGGTTGTTTTGAAACCAGAGGTTTCGAAACAGCCCTGTTCGGACATGTTGTTTCGGAACAAAATGTTCCGAAACAACATGTGACCTTCCTCCCAGGGTGCTAACAGATTCCGGGGGCCACCAGGGATTCCGGGGGTGGGGCCGCAGGGGATGCCCCAGCCCCGCCCCCGGCAGGAGCAGCACCGCCGGGGATGGGGCTGCGGGGGATTCCGGGGGCAGGGCCGTGGGGGATTCCGGGGGCAGGGCCACGGGGGATGCCCCAGCCCCGCCCCCAGCAGGAGCGGCGCCGCCGGAGATTCCGGAGGCATGGCTGGGGGATGCCCCAGCCACGCCTCCCGCAGGAGTGGGGACACCGGGGATTCCGGGCCGGCGCTCACTCCGCCCTGGCAGCAGCGGGCTCCAGCAGCGCGCTGGGGCCGCACCCCCAGGTTTGGGGGCAGCGGGGGCTTTAAAGCCCCTGGGGTGAGGCGCCCCCCCCGTGCCTCTCCTGGCAGGTGCGGCGTGGTGCCTGCAGTCCCCTGCAGGCACCGGCAGAGTGAGGCACGGCCCCGTGCCTGACTCCGCCGGTGCCTGCAGCCCTCTGCAGGCACCCATGGGATGCAGCACCTCTCTGCACTGCACCCTGTGGGTGCCTGCAGTCCCCTCCCCAGGCGAAATAGCAGGTCCACACTGTGGACCTGCTATTTCGCTCCCTTATTTTGCGGACAAAGTTTTTGTCCTGAGAAATAAGGTATTTCGAAATAACATGTTATTTCGAAACAGCTTGTTTCGAAACGTCTTGTTTCGAAACAAGCCTGCCCTGTGTGAACATAGCCCTTGTGTTTATATAAAACAAGTCTTTGGTTTCATCTATGATAATTAAGAAATCATAAGGTATTTGATAATGCAAATAAGGCTTTTTGCAGGATGTGTTATTTGTTTTTCATTGCATCTTTGCCTATTATATCTGCAAATATAAGTTTATCATTCATTTTTTTCATTGCTCTTTCTGTTATAATGAAATATCCTTTTTTCTCTTTATTTTTATGGTATGGGGGCTCTAAATCTTGACATGGCTTAGGGCCTCAGCATGTCTTAATCCGGCTCTGGGACCAGAAATGAATACAATTGTCTAGTCAGCTGCAGATGCCACAACAAAAAAATGGTGTATTTCTCCTTCCTTCATGACATAACACTTCTGCATATGCAGGTCAGAACTGTATTAGTCTTTTAGCCTGCTATATCACATGCAAAATCTTTACTTGCCTAGTCATTCTCACCACTAGATTTTTTTAACATTACTATTTCTACATTTTCTTCCCATTGAATGAATATCTGTGCTTCAGATTATTTTTCCTTATCTGTATTAATCTAAACCTCATTTTATTCCTTTAAATATGTTTCCAATATAAGTATCTTTATATTATATTTCACCCTGAGTGGTAGTTGCAACTCTTCCATTTTAGTATCTGAGAATTTGTTAGCAGGCTGTTTACCATCTAAGATCTTTAATCCTGGGTCATTGCTGTTCTGGACAGTTCAAAACAAAAACAAAATTCAATAGCTTGTATAGTAAAGAAAGTAGAAGTTTTATTTTATATTTCTAAGTTGTAGGGGGATGAAATCCAAAATACATACTACAGAGCAAGAGTGTTGCTGGCCCCAAGAAAAGGTCAGGGCCTGGGCCCAAGTGTAGGCCCTGCCCTCTACCTCACCTCAGGACCTGATCCAGCTCCAAGGCCCCAATCTGGTTCCAGGGTGTGATCTGGCCCCAGCCACTGCTGACAAGTGGCAGGTGGCCCAGGTGGGCCCGATTCAGCTCCAGCTGCTGCTGGATAGTGTACCAGAGCTGGATCCAGGCCCTGCCACTGCTTGCAAGTGGCAGGTGACTCAGGTGGGCCCAATCTGGCTGCAGCTGCCGCCAGCAAGTGGCAGGCGGCGTGGAGCCAGATCTGGCTCCTGCAGCTGTGCTGCTGGCCAGGCGTGGAAAGCAGCTCCAGCCCGAATCTGGCTCCTGCCGTTGCTGGCCAGCAGCAGGCAGCCAGAGCCAGATCCGGGGCAGGACCAGGGCGATTTGGGGCCCATGCCCTGTGGGCCCAGCTCCAGCAACACCAATGCTACAGAGGGTCATATTATATGATTTATTATTTTATATTTATTTATACTAGTGCCCAGAAGACCCAACAGCATTCACAGTTCTATTATCGTAGACATAGTACACTTAGGTCCAGATGCTCAATTATCATCACACCATTGACTTCAACTGAGCGGAGACAATTTGCATCAATTGAGAAAATGAATTACAGTCCCTGCTCCAAAGAGCTGAAAATCTTAGGCATAGTGTCTGCACACAAAAATTGTACCCCTTTAACAATACCAGTGTAATTAATGCAGTACAACTCCCCTATTGTGGATGCAGTTATACCAGTATTAAACTGCTTATACTAGTATAGCTTATTTCTGTAGAGGAGGATGCACCTTCTAAGGGTATACATAAGAAGTTTTACTGGTATAGCTATTTTGGTAACAAATTACTCATTGAACCAACAGTTACAGCTATACAAAAATGATGCATAGTGTAGGCCTTAGTCCCTCTACTCCTGCGAACACTTATGAATGTAATAGGTACCTTTACACATTTGAGCAGTCCCCATAAATTTAGTGGAACTATTCACATTCATAAAGATGCATATTTCTCCAGTGTGTCAGAGTCTGCATGATAGGGGCCTAAGCATGCAAGTAATATAGGCTGTGTTCACACGGCACTTTTGTTTCGAAACAACCTCGTTGTTTCGAAACAAAAAAAACCATGTTCACACGACGCACAGTTGTTTCAAAACAAGGGCTTCCCCTTGTTTCGAAA
>ML681963.1:129563216-129611761 GCA_007922195.1 Podocnemis expansa
CGGCTCACCCCCCGCTGGTGCCTGCAGCCCCCTTTCTGGGGCTGCAGGGTGAGCCAGCAGCGGCTCACCCCCAGGGGTAACGAAATAGCATGTTCACACTGTGAACTTGCTATTTCGTTTCCCGCTTTTTTTCTTATTTCGAATTAACATTTTGTTAATTCGAAATAAGATATTTCGAAATAAGCTGTTGTTTCGAAACAAGTTGTTTCGACACAACTTGTTTCGAAATAACCCTGTGCGTGTGAACACAGCCATAGAGTTGGGGGGAGAGGGATACAACCAAATATATGCATTTTATATCCATTTTGATATTTTAAAAACTGTTATACCTGCCCTTCAGTCTTCGTCATAGGCATCACAGAATATATTTTAATCATATGATAATGCCCATTAGGCTAAGTTGTCTGTTTAACTTACGTCTATACCAAAAGAAGAAAATCTAACAAAAATAATTTTTTAATGTCACTGTTTCTTACGCAGTCTCCAACAGTTTAATATCAACACTCTGCTATGACAGGAGACCAAGTAGGCCGTAGGCCATCAGGAATTGGGACCTCTGTCCTTGCCTTGAATTACTACTCAACTGTATACTAAAAAAAAAAAGAGTCCTGCAGAACTTAAAGACTAATAAATATATTTATTGCATGAGCATTCATGGGAGAAAATGGTTGGTTACTCACAAGTAACCGTCCTTCTTTGAGATGGGCTGCTCACATCATTCAGTTACAGGTGTGTATGTGCTGCAGTGCATGGTAGCTCGGAAAGTCTTTAGCGCTAGCCTGTCAGGTCAGGGCGCACAGCCAACGCCCCCTCCACACCGCAACCACAGCTCTATAGGTGACCGTGAGCCTGACCCTCCCAGTCCCAGATACCTTTGCCAACTCTGTAGCAGGGACGGTGGGAGGGACCTGAATGTATGTGAGCAGCCCATCTTGAAGAAGGATGGTTACTGGTGAGTAACCAACCGTTTTCCTTCGAGCACTGCTCACATCATTCAGTTACAGGTGACTGCTAGCCATACCCCAGGATGGTAGGAGGAGTTACAGTCTTCCCCCACTGAATACAGTTCTGCACACAGCGGCATCATCTCTCGCCTCTTGGGAAATCGTGTAGTGCGTTGTGAAGGTATGTATCAACGACCACGTAGCGGCCCTGCAGATCTCTTGGATCAGGACCTTAGCGAGGAAGGCTGTGGAAGACGCCTGAGCTCTGGTAGAGTGGGCTCTCACAGTGTCTGGGAGAGGCGTGTTTGACCTTCCGTAGCAGTCTTTAATGCAGTTCACAATCCATTCGGAGATGCATTGGGAGGATACTGGAGAACCTCTCATGCGTTCCACGACCACCACAAACAGTTGGGAGGTCTTGTGGAAAGATTGTGTGAGCTCAATATAGATTAGGAGCGCTCTCCTGACATCCAGGGTGTGCCACCGTCTCTGGTTTTCTGTCACCTGAAGGTCTGGATAGAAGACCGGCAGGGAGATCTCTTGATTCATGTGGCGGGGAGTGGCAACCTTTGGCAAGAACGAGGGGTGATGACGCAGGACCACCTTGTCTGGGAAGAAGACCGTATATGGGGGTTCAGAAGATAAGGCTCGTAACTCTGAGACCCTTCTGGCCGAGGTAACAGCTACCAGGAAGGCCACCTTCCAGGACAACATGAGCAGGGTGGCTGAGTCCAAGGGCTCATAAGGTGGTTCTGTCACAGCCTGCAGCACAATGTTCAAATCCCACTGTGGGGTGAGGTTATGGATGGGGGGAAAATGTTTTTCTACTCCTTTCAGGAATCTATGGCAAAGGGGGTGTGAAAAGAGTGGAGCCCCATCTACTCTTTGGTGAAAGGCCGAGATTGCTGCCAAATAGACTTTCAATGAAGACAGGGATAGGCCTTTCTCTCTTAGGTCAAGAAGCTAATCTAAAGTTGCCTGAATTGGTGCAGAGGTAGGGTCTATGTTTTTATCACGGCACCAAGTGGAGAAGTGATTCCATTTTGCCATGTAGGTGGACCTGGTGGAGGGTTTTCTGCTACCAAGCAGGACCTTTTTAGCGCTATCCAAGCAGCATCTCTCTTGCTAGCTGAGCCAGAGAGCATCCAGGCTGTCAGGTGCAGGAGGCCTGGGTTTGGGTGACGGAGGCTTCCTGAGTACTGTGTCAGAAAGTCCACCCACCGTGGGAGGCGGAGCGGGGGACTCAATGACATGTCTTGAAGGTGAGGGAACCGGTGTTGTCTGGGCCAGTCTGGGGCTATCAGGATGATGAGTGCCTCATCTGCGAGGACCTTCAGGAGCACCCGGTGGATCAAGGGAATTGGCGGGAAGGCATACATTAGGGCTCCTGACCAATTGAGATGGAAGGCATCGTTGAGAGAACCTTCCTCCCAACCTCGGAGGGAGCAGAACCGGGGGATATGTGGTTCTGTGCCATGGCAAAGAGGTCGATCTGAGGGGTTCCCTATCTGATTGTCAACAGGGAGAAAACCTTGTTGTGGAGGGACTACTTGTGGTTTGCCATGGGTTTTCTGCTGAGTGAATCCACTATGCCATTGTTTACCCTGGGTAGGTGGGCGGCAGCTGGCGTGAAGTGATGGTCTGTGACTAGTTACCAAAGCTTGGTCGCTTCCTCGCATGGCACCGAGGAGTGGACTCCCTCTTGACGGTTCATGTAGAACACGGTCATTGTGTTGTCTGAGAGGATCTGGACCATCCTGCCTTGGATCTGGTCTAGGAAGGTCATGCAGGCCAGTCTGATGGCCTTGAGCTCCTTCACGTTTATGTGGAGGAGACCATCTTCGGGGTTCCAAACACCTTGCGTGGAGAGGCCCCTGGACAGGTGGGCACCCCATCCCGAGTCGGAGGCATCCGTTATCAGGGTCACTGAGGGCTTGGACTCCCTGAATGGAATTCCCCCCCATCATGAAGTTGGGGTCCCTCCATATTTGGAGGGACTCCAAGGCATACAGGGGTACCGAGATTACCTTGTCCAGGTGGTCCCTTTCTGGTTGGAAGCTTGTGACAAACCAGAGCTGGAATGGTCGCATCCGCAGGCAGGCTGGTCGGATTACTGACGTGGCCGCTGCCATGTGCCCCAGGAGCTGCATGCATCTGCATACTGTGGTCAGCCCGGGTGCCTGGAGCTCCATAGTGATGGTGCAGATGGACCGAAATCTTGACAGGGGCAAAGATGTGGTGCCTTGCTGGGTGTTTAAACATGCCCCAATGAACTCTGTGTCCTGAGTGGGGCAAAGCTTGGACTTCTCCAAGTTTATGCTGAAGCTCAGGAACTCGCACAGGTTCATTACCATGTTGACGTGGTCTTGTACTTGTCGGCTTGACTTGCCCACTATGAGCCAGTCGTCTAGGTAGGGGTAGATTCTTACATCCCTCCTGCGTAGGAATGCTGCGACTGGTGCGACACACTTTGTGAACACCCTGGGGGCTAGCGATAACCCGAAGGGGAGGGCGGTGAACTGGTAATGGCATCATGCCGCTACAAACCTGAGAAACCGCCTGTGGTGGGGTCAAATGGCTATGTGGAAGTAAGTGTCCCTTAGGTTGAGGGCTGCAAACCACACTCCTGGGAACAGGGAGGGGATGATCTGTAGTAGGGAGACCATGCGGAATTTTATTTTCTTTATGTTTTTGTTGAGTGCTCTGAGGCCTAGAATAGGCCGTAGGTCTCCATTGGGTTTGGGGACTAGGAAGTAGTGGGAATAGAACCCTGTCCTTGTCCAGGTCCCTGAGGTGGTGCTCGGGAAACTGGAGAGATCTCGGAAACTGGGTCTGCAGTTGCAGCTGTTGTTTCAGTTGCTGTAACTGCTGTTGTAGTTGGTGCGACCTCGAGGAGTGCCTAATGGGTTGAGTGTAGATCCTGAGGGACCTCAGTGTAGCCCTTGAGTCCTTTATACCATGCAGCTTCGCATCTGTGGAAGGTGCAAAGAGGTCTGGGCCCTCAAAGGAAAGATCCTGGATAATCTGTTGCATCTGTGTGGAGAGGCCGGAGTTCTGGAGCCAGGCCAAACAGCACATCACTGCTGCCAATGCCATTATACGCGCTGCTGTATCCACTGCATCCCAGGTTTCCATGAGCGCATCCCTGGACGCTCTCTCTCATTCATCTAGCATTGCCTCAAAGTCTCTCAGGCGATCCTCAGAGATGGCTGAGCAGAGATTTCATAGAGCTTCCCCCAGGTTGAAGATGTACTGCGTCATCAAGGCCAAGTCTGCCCACATATCTGCACAACAGATACCATCATAGGTCTTAATCAAGCCTGCTATTCCATCAAAGGCTCATTTACGTGTTCATCTACTAATGTGGTCTATGCCATCATGTGCAAGAAACGCCCCCACACTTTACACATTGGACAAACAGGATGATTGCTGCAGAAAAGGATAAATGAACACAGAGCTGATATCAGAAATCACAGAACAAAGAAACCAGTTGCTGAGCACTTCCATCTTTCTAATCACTCGATGAATGATTTGTTAACGACTGTCATCAGAGATGTGGCTGGGACATCAAGACTTCAAAGAGAAACAGCTGAACTCAAATTAATATGCAAGCTAAATTCTGTGAAAGCAGGACTTAATCGAGATTATGGGTTCTCTTCCCATTACCAAAGGTAATTTGACTTCAGGCTCCTCATAGTTATAACCTAACAACTGCTCTGATTTGCTGTTACTGTATGACCTAATCCTATGTTTTACACCCCCTTGCATTTCTTTTCATTCCATTCTGTAAGTTCACCCATCTTTGAAGCATCTGAGGAAGTGGGATTTTCTCCCACGAAAGCTCATGCAAAAAATAAATCTGTTAATTTTAAAGTGCCACGACTCCTTGGTTTTTTTTTCCTGGACTAGACTAACACAGCTATCCCTTTGGAAATTGAGTGATTTGAGATTTGCAGCTGGAGGGTGGCAGAGGAGTAAACTTTCCTGTCCAACAGATCAAGCTTCCTCGCTTCTCTGTTCTTGGGCATTGTGCTAGGTTGACCTTGTCTCTCCCTTTGGTTAACTGCGTCGACTACCAGGGATCCTGGGGCCGGGTGATGAAACAGGAAGGGGAATCCTTCTGGGGAGACAGTATATTTCTTTTCCACTACTTTGGACACTGGTGGGATTGAGGAAGGTGTTTGCCAGCATTCCTGGATGATGCGGAACACCCCGGCGTGAAAGGGAATTGCGACCTTAGCCAGCAGGGCTCTACGGCATGCGTCGAAGAGAGAATCATCTTTCACTTGGATCACTCCTAGCTTCAGCTTCAGGTTCACCTCCTTGCGGTGGAGGAGGTCCTGCTTGACGCGAGGATCCCCCCCACGGTCGGCAGACATATTGATTAGGCACTCGTCGGGCAGCAAAGATGATGGGGCCCTTGATCTACTTTGTTGGGTAGAATCAGGGTCTGGCTTGTCGTCGGAGAAGTCCGAGGACTCTGCTGCCAGTGAGCAGGCGTAGCTTAAAGAGGTATCGTCTGCCATCGCGTTCAGCCAGTCGAGGGTCCACTCATTATGCAGAGACCTTGATGGTGGCGTAGGCGTCATGAGGGGATCATGCGCCTCCCTTGATGGGTGTCTTCCCCTTGACCCCGGTGACACAGAACTTTTCCGGGCCTGCTTTCTCGGGCACTCCTCCTGAGGGGGAAGAAAGGGGTCTTCCGAGGACGATCTGGATGACCTTCCCCCAGGCAGCTGACAGTCTGGTACCGAAAGTTCCTCAGAGGAGCAATGAGGCGGAGCCGTAGAACTTGGGCCCAGTACTGGGTTTGAAGGTGCCAGGTCGGAGACGGTGAAGAATCCCGCGACGGCACCAGTATCGGTGCAGGTGTTGATGGTGCCGAGTCCGACGGTACCGGAAGTGGCGGTACCGGAAGCGGCGGTACTGGAAGCAGCATTATCGGCAATGGTGCTGAGTCCAGCGGTACCGGGCTTGATGGCTGTGCCGGACTTGTGGGTGGTGCCGCTTGGGGCGGTGCCGTATCCAGCAGTGCCAAGGGAGGCGGTGCCGATGTGGCCCGTTTCTTCTTGTTCTGCACTGAAGCTGGGTTTAAATGCCTTTGGCGAGCCAGTGCCTGAGCTGGGGCCCTACTCGGGGCGGCTGGGAGGCTACTGGGAGACCGGCGGGGGTCGGTGCCAAGGAGGTACCGTAGAGGGTTCAGATTTTGAGCCCAGTACCGGAGATCGGTGGGAATCTTGAGCCAAGGCCAATCAAGGATCCAGCGGAGCGCTGGTGGCTCGGCCGCTTTTAAGCAGAGCAGCTCCAGTCCCCAAAATTAGTCGGAGGTAATGCTTCCTTTCCAGCCGAGTCCTCCGCTTGAAGGATCAGCAAATGGGGCAGTCCGCTGTAAAGTGGGATTCGCCCAAGCAAGCGAGGCATTTTTCATGCAGGTCATCCATCGGGAAAGCCTTGCAGCATCCCAAGCATGGCTTGAAACCTGGCATTTCAAGTTTTGAGCGAAAAGACAGGCCCTTGGTTTTCGCAAGATAATGCTGATCCGAACCAACGCTGATGGCGGAAAAAGGAAGTGGGAGGGTCAGGGTCACGGTCACCTATATAGCCGTGGTCACGGCGTGGAGGGGGCATTGGCCGTGCGCCCTGACCTGACAGGCTAACGCTAAAGACTTTCCAAGCTACCGTGCGCTGCGGCATGTACACACCTGTAACTGAATGATGTGAGCAGCGCGCAAAGGAGAATCCCACTTCTCCAGACAACCCCCAATCAGCCAAGTATCACAGACCATTTGAACTTAAATACTATGGTGATTTGATTGAGAGCTGTAATATTAGCTAGACAGACTAATAAGATTAGGTAGCCAATAAGAGAACCTTGATGGACTCTTAAATTGGTGGAGAATTTAAAGGAAAAAAATAGTGAAATACTCATGATTCACTTCTGATAGAGATGCAAAGGACTCTTTTCCTCAAGGTAAAAAGCATTCAGTTGTGCTAGATGACCTGTAAATATTTTGTTGTTCTTTGAGCAAAATATTTAAATACTCTGAAAGAACAGAGGTAAATCAGTACTTAAAAAACTCTCTCTTTCACTTCAGAACTTTAAATGGATTTAAGATCATTTAGGACCAAATGCTTATAGAAATGTATGTTGTTGATACATGCATGTACATTTATTGAGCTAAGAAAAGTATCTTGCATCATGCTCCTGTCAAGTGTGTCAGACACTTAGAATTTTTAAAGAATAATTGCATTAATGTTAGTTGCTGCCTTCCCTTTGAAAAAGTAATCTCTGGTGGCAGAATAAAGAACAAGAAACAGTATAAAAAATGAGAGCAATACCTAAGATAAGTCTTTAAATCAAGACACAACAAGAGGAAATGCTTCTTCTTCTTCGAGCGCTGCTCGGATGCATTCAGTATTGGTGTCTCCATGCCAGAGTGCTGGATTGGTTGGAAAAGCTTTGTCCTAGCCTGTCAAAAGAGGGGAGGTGGCCACCACCCCCATGTCACCCGCGACTATATATACGGCTGCCTTCCCACCCCCTCCTCAGTTTCATTTCTTCCACCTTGTGCGTTGGATTTGGAACATCCGCTCCTTGCTGTTGCAAGCGGCCTGTCCCGTGAGATCAGCTTCGTCGACCGGGAGAATCTACTGTGGACTAGGTCCTCTCCAAGAAACCCTCCGTCACTGGACTGAAGCTTTCAACCATGCCAGGGTTTAAACCCTGCGCTGAATGCGGCAAGGCCTTCCCCAGGGACAACCCCCACAGGAAGTGCCTTAGGTGCTTGAGCAAAGACCACATGGTCTCGGCATGTTCCATATGTCTCTCCTTCAAACCCCGGACCATCAAGGAGAGGGAGCAGCGATGCCGCGCCCTAGCCTTGGAGGAGGCTCAGCATCCCTCACCTGAAACCTCGGGTTTGAGCTCAGCCCTGACATCGAGCTTGGCGCCAGCGCCTCTGCAGCACCGTGCCACCAGTGTCTGCTGCTGCTGCACCACCTCGATGCCGACTCCGGCACTGTGGCGCCGCCCTGGCACCCTGGCACCGACTGAGGTCACCATCAACAAGCCCGGCACCATCGGCACTGGGCTCACCTCAGCACCGACCAAGGTCACCCCCAAGCAGCCTGGCACAACCAGCACCGGGCTCACCCCGGCACCGAGCTGCCTCACCTCCAGTGCTGATGACCCGGCATAGCCCGCTCTCACTGCTGCCAACTCCACCTCGGCACTGGCCAACTCCACCACCTGCACTGCATAGCCTGGTGCCGACAGAGAGGGAGTCCTCCCACCTGAGCTGTCCTCCCTTTCCCAGTGAGGAACTGCCCATGGCCCACACAGGGGAAATCCTTGTCCCCTCTACACCGGAGGCGTTGGTTGCAGTGCGGGCCTTACTGCTCCTCCTGACCCCCCCCACCCCACCCATGGTTAGAAGGGGCAAGCCGGCCTTCTCCTCTAAGGCCTCGGCCCAAAAGAGATGGTCACCCTCTCCCCCCGCTACAGAGGCCAGCGGTACACCACCGCTGGCACAGGGCCGAGAGTTCCAAACCCTGTCCTCCAGCTCCAGCCCTGAAGAAGGAACATCCAGGGGCTCTAAACAGCCCCACTGCCAAAGAGCATCCCCCTTCCAGTTCAGGGCACAAGAATGGTCCCCCGAGGGAACTCCATCCCCTCCCCGCTGGCTCCCTGGTGCTGTGCTGTCTCCAACACTGAACATCTTTACGGGAAACCTCTCGGCGCATTTCAGTTTACTGCACCGAGCTACAGAACACCTAGGCATGCAGGTGGAGCCCCTGGGTCTTCCCCCCGATACCCTCTTCGGGGCAGTGTTCGCCGCCACGGATCCCTTAGCAGTCCCACCTCACCTGAGCATATGGGATCTTGCTCGCTCCGGGTGGCACTATCCATGCTCTGTCCCACCAGTATCAGATGCGGTGAGCATGAAGTACAGGGTACCAGAACTGGATTACCCGTCACTTGCTGGCCACCTGGTTCTCCCTCGGGACGTTGTCCAAATGGCAATGGGGGCTGGAGATCCCCCCAGGGACCCCCTCCCCTCTTCCAGGGAGAGTAGGGAGATAGACCTGCTGGGCCACAAGTGTATTTGTCATTGGCCCTTCAATTGCGGGTGGCCAACAACCAGGCCATAACCAGCAGGTACCTGCTGGATATTTGGGAATCGCTGGGGACATTCAGGGACATGCTCCCACCTGAGAATAGAGACGACTATGATGCCTTCCTGGAAGAAGGCAACATGGTCTCACAGGACCTCCTCCTCTCCGCTCACGATGTGGTGGGCACCACTGCCCGGACCATGGTGTCGGCGGTTACCCTTCGCAGGGCAGCCTGGCTTAGGGAGGCCAGTGTGGGCCTGAATGTGCAGCAGGCGGTCTTAGACCTGCCTTTCGAAGGAGAGGCCCTGTTCCCTCCTGAAACCCTGCCAGTGGTGGGCACAGCTAGAGATCCATGAGGGGAGGCCAAGTACTTTGGCCTTCCTCTCCCAGGTGCCATACCACTGCCCTAAATCCTACTCCTCGGGCAGGTAAAACCCCTTGCCTTTCATTGGCAAATGGATAGAAAGGGGTCATAGCCACCCTCAGGGGTGTGAGCCACCTGGCTACTGCTAATCCCTTGGCTTAAGGCGCCATTAGCCCACCCATCTCCTTTTCCCATAAGAAGGTCAGATTGGCCAAGCCTGCTTAGGTCCGCCTTCATACTCTCATAGGCCTACTTGGCTAGCTGCTGAGCACCAGCCCCTCAACTTCAAGGTCCCGAGTTCGAGCCCCTACCTGGGCTCGAGCTCTACACATCGGGAGTTTGGCAGCGGCGCTCCCCTTAGATCCGAACCCACCAATGAAAACCGCCCCCCCATTACAACAGGTTTCCCTCCCCGATTATGCCATTGTGTTCCTACCCTAGCCCCGTCAAGGTACAGTGACGCTCCTTGTTGTAGCCTAGTTTTGGCGGGGCTCTGAGATGCGCACGGCCGAAGATCTTCCCCCTAGTAGGACTATAGTGGTTATCACACGTGTTCAAGGTAGGACCCCACATACCCGGGTTGGGGGAAGAAAAAGGGAGGATGCCCTAGTCACAGCTGCCCGTGATGAGACTGCAACTCTCTGCCGAGAATTTCCGCCGCAGTCAACAGGTCACACCTATATGAAAACACAGATGTTTGGGATGTCATTGTTGGGAAGGTGTATATAGAGGGAGGTATACCCCTGTGGGAACCGTAGGTACGATCCACCACTTCCCTCTCCCCCTCCCACCTCGCAGGATCCCCAGCCTACCTCTGGACACCTACTGGGAACTGGGGACCCACCCAACATCCCCCTTTCTGATCTATCACCCTTAAGGTCGCCCACGGTGCCTGGGGTCAACAAGTATGACCGGGGACACCTAACCCCGAAAGGAGAACACCTTGCTGGGTTCCACACCTCCAATAACAGTGGTGTGGGGCCTACCCTTCGAGTGCCAGCACACCTACGACTCGATATCCGCCGCCTTGGGGATGGCCATCTATATTAGATGAAGATTTTTCCCCATTTCTTGGGCACGCACATAGAGTTACCTACAATCTTCCCCTAGCGGGTCACAACACTCATATTCCCTCTCTCTCTCTCCCCTTCTCACCCTGCCACCTGCGTACGGTCCACTATACCCAGCACAGCCCTTGGTTAGGTACTGCTTCCTCCCCACACGCGTTAGCGGCGTCTGACATACTTGCGGTCCCCCTCGTTTCTCTCAAGGACCCCGTTGACACCACTGCTATTCCCATGGTGCAACATGCAGAGAACCCTCTTCTCCTAGGCAACGTATGGTGGCTCTGGCGGTTCTGCCGCCTCGTCTCTCCTCCGCCCCCCCCCCTTCGGGCAGGGATCCTGTCTGGTTCTCTCATAACGGGACATCCCTCAAAACCAGCTACTGCTCGACTTAGGTTCCCTTCTCAAGCCCAGAAGGGCCCTCAGGGGTACCTTCCCTCATATCGCGTCTTAGAGATGCCTCCTGGACAACCCTGGCAGACAAGATGGTAGACATACTTGCCAGATAAAGACCTTAGGTCTTGAGGCTGGAGGTTCTCTCCTGGCTGCCCTCGATCCCTCGATCGCCTAAGGACTCCCAAACAATAGTGGAAGTTTCCTTCCGCCTCCCCCCGGTCTTCCCACACTCTAGTAAGAGCCAAAGGTAAAGTCCGATGGGTCCACACCAGGAGGGGGGTGACCCCCGACCCCTATATTCTAGCAGCCTATAGGCTTCCTCGCCAATTGCTAGGCCACATTGCAACCAGTACTTCCCATGCCTCTCCTATGAGAGCTGGTTATAGGGCTAGTCCGGTTGAATCTAATACTGAATGGATCCGAGCAGCCCATCTCAAAGAAGGACGGTTACTGTAGGTAACCCACCGTTTGTATTGCTTAAGTGCAGTGTAATTAACTGTAATAAAGGTGTGACATCAGTGTTCTGTAAGAGACTGCTCTTTATTTCTGGCTCCTGTTTTATGATATAGGGCAAAGTTACAAAAGATTATATGCCTATCACAGAGCAGGTGTTACTACCCATTAACTTCTATAACATTTACCACCACTTTTAAACATTATGTGGAACTGCAGGAAATGTAATTTTTCTACATTTTCATAAATCATTTTCTGGCAACCATATTTTAAAATTGCAGACAACTGTATTTCAAATCTTAAATCACTATATAAAATCCACCTGAAAACAGTTTCCTTTAAACAAACACACTACTGGAAGTTTCAATTTAAAATCTAACGGCCTACCCTCATCTGGCATAAATTGTCATATCTCCATTGAAGTCACTGGAGCTATTCCAAGACCATCCATGGCTCTGCTTTTAGAGCAGTGGTTTTCAAACCATGGTTCAGGATCCAGTACTGGGGTTGCAGACCCTCAGGTACTGGATCACGGAGCACCCTGCTGCTGCTGGCCAAAGACTGAAATGTGTTGCTCAAAGCTGTAATTGTTGTGTCGCAGGCATAAATGATTTTTTTCAGCTGGTGACAAGGAAAAAGGTTTGAAAACTACGGCTTTAGAGATTATATCACCATGTTACAAAAAATTACTATACCACATTAAAACAAACAAGGAGTCCTCTGGCACTTAAAGACTAACAAATATATTTATTGAATGAGCTTTTGTGGGAGAAAATCCCACATCGTCAGATGCTTTGGAGATAGGGGAGCTTACAGTATGGGGAGGAAATAAATGCAGGGAAGGGTCAGTAATGAGATTAGGTCACACTCTAATAGCAAATCAAAACAGCTGTAAAGATTCAAACGCTGCCGAACAGCATACAGAGGAAGATGAGGTCAAATCACCTGTTGTAATGAGAGAAAAATCTGAAGTCTCTATTAAGTCCTGAAGCAGTGCAATCACATTTGCAAATAAATTCAATCTCATTAAAAAAACAAAACAAGGAGTCGTGTGGCACTTTAAGACTAACAGATTTATTTTTCACATGAGCTTTCATGGGAGAAAAATCCCACTTCCTCAGATGCTTCGAAGATGGGTGAACTTACAGAATGGGAGGAAAATAAATGCAAGGGGGTGTAAAACATAGGATCAGATCATACAGTAACAGCAAATCAGAGCAGTTGTTAGGTTCAAACCCTGGGAAGCCTGAAGTCAAATTACCTTTGGTAATGGGAAAAGAACCCATAGTCTCGATTAAGTCCTGCTTTCACAGAATTTAGCTCGTATATTAATTCGAGTTCAGCTGTTTCTCTTTGAAGTCTTGATGTCCCAGCCACATCTCTGATGACAGTTGTTAACAAATCATTCATCGAGTGATTAGAAAGATGGAAGTGCTCAGCAACTGGTTTCTTTGTTCTGTGATTTCTGATATCAGCTCTGTGTTCATTTATCCTTTTCCGCAGCGATTGTCCTGTCTGTCCAATGTGTAAGGTGTTGGGGTATTTCTTGCACATGATGGCATAGACCACATTAATAGATGAACAGGTAAATGAGCCTTTGATAGAGTAGCAGGCTTGATAAGGGCCTATGATGGTATCTGTTGTGCAGATATGTGGGCAGACTTGGCAGTGTGGTTTGTTGCAGGGATGTGTGTGCCTGCTTCAATGTTTCTGTTGTTAAATCTGTAGTTGCTGGTGAGTATCTGTTTAAGATTGGGTGGCTGTCTCTAGGCAAGGAGAGGTCTATCTCCCAAGGCTTGAGAGAGAGGGGGATCATCTTTTAGAATAGGCTGTAGGTCCTTAATGATCTGTTGTAGAGGTCTGACTTAGGGGTTGTATGTGGTGACTAGTGGTGTTCTGTTGTTTTCTTTCTTGGGCCTCTCCTGTAGTAGATGACTTCGGGGAACCCGTCTAGCTCTGTCAATTTGTTTTCTTACTTCCCCAGGTGGGTACTGTAGTTTCAAGAATGCTTGATAGAGATCCCCAAGATGTCTGTCTCTGTCTGAGGGATCAGAGCAGATGCGGTTATATCTTAAGGCTTGGCTGTAGACAATGGATTGTGTGGTGTGTTTAGGATGGAAGCTCGAAGGATGTAGGTAACTATACCAATCAGTAGATTTTTGGTACAGGGTGGCAGTGATGTGTCTATCCCTGATTTGTACTGTAGTGTCAAGAAAGTGGATCTCCTGTGTGGCTCAATTTGATGGTGGAACGGAAATTGTTGAAATCTCTGTGAAAATCTTCAAGAGCATCCCTGCCATGTGTCCAGATGATGAAGATGTCATCAATATAGCATAGGTAAAGAAGAGATGTTTTGGGATGAGACTTGAGGAAACGTTGTTCTAAGTCGCCTATAAAGATGTTGGCATATCAATCTCATTAGCTTCTCTTTCAAACCTTGATCTGGTATTCATCTCTCTGAGCACTGCAGTTAGCAAACCTTTAATGGAGTGACCAGGTAGATTGAAATGCTGACCCACTGGTTTTAGAACAGGGGTGTCAACCTCAAATCACCATGAGGGCCACATGAGGACTAGTACATTAGCCCAAGGACCACACCATTGAAACTTTTTCATACAACAATATTGCAAATATTAGTAAAGACAGTGTTGTTGCAGGCCACAGGAAATAGCTTTAGGAGTTGCATGTTTGAGACCCCTGTTTTAAGATGTTGTCTTTTCTGATGTCAGATTTCTGCATTAGTACCTCATTACTATTTGTGCTAATTTGGACCTCAGGTTTTATACTTTTTTCAAACCCAAATGCAAATAATTATCTAACTGCATTTAATTTATGAATATATTTTGTACATTTTTCCAAGCCAGTGAAGAGGCAAATGGTGTACGTATTTTTTTAAATACTCACAACAATGGACAAGTAGTATCTGAATCAGACAGACTGGTACAACCCACCACTTCTGTCTGATAACTATTTCCATTCCATAACAAGGTAAATAACAATTCTCCTTTCTCCCAACTATCAATGAAATACTTCAGATTTCAGCTGTAGGGTTTTATAAAATATTTCAGTGCTGTCACCCACTGATACACTGGCTCAACATCTAACACTACTGGAGGTGCACTTATATCACAGAGCTCTCCTGCCTTGAGAACAATGTACAATATGGCTTATATAGGACAGCATCTTTAATTCACAGGCCAAAATCCCAGCATCAGCGTGAGTGAGCTCCATGGCTGTTGAAGCTGCCAGACTGAGGAAAGAACCTCACCCTCCCCTTACTACTTGCTCCACAGTGATCCACCTAAAGCAGCAGTGTGCAAACTATAGGTCAGGACCCCAAAGTGGGTCACAATTCATTTAACGGTGTCACTAGGGCTGATGTTAGCTTTGCTTGGGTTGGGGCTGAAGCCCAAACCCAAGCCTTCTCCTCCCATCAAAGGTTGAAGCCCTTATGCTTCAGCTTCAGTCCCGCCACCCCCGATTTGGTGGGCTTGGAGAAGGGCGTTGGCCTCTCTCCTGGGGTCATGATGCAATGAAATTTGAGGTCCACTCCTCCTCACCTGTGTCCTTGAAGATGCAGTTGGGGAAGCACTGGGCATGCTCAGTGCTTCAACATTCAAATAGTGTAGTGGCTAGCCCCTCTGCTTAACATGCAGAAGGTCCTGGGTTCAATTCCCAGGGGGTTAGACTTGATGATCTCATGAGGTCCCTTCCAGCCCTATGATTTGATTGATTCAATGCCAAAAGGCACCAAGCCCATGGGTATCATTAGGGGAATGTGCCTGTGGATCAAGGAATGGATTCTTCCATGTGGTTTGACAAGCAGCCCCTGACTAGCTTTCATGGGTTTTTCACAGTCCTTATAAATTGCTGAATCAGATTGTGTCAGCAGTAAAGAACACAGAGCCAGTAAGCCAAGGAACCCCCTCTCCCACCAATGCAGTTGGCATGGCCTATGTCTACATTAGAAAGCTTAGTTCAGACTTGCTTATTTCGAGCCAGACAGTTCCGGGTTAGTTTGAACTAGCTGCATTTTTTTAGTTCAAACTAAAAAAGCATGGCTAGTTCAAACTAAAAAACACAGCTAGTTCGAACTAACTGCTGAGTTCAAACTTGCTTAGTTTGAACTAGCATGGCTACATACTAGCATGGTTACTTACTGTTCAAACTAAAAATTTTTTAGTTTGAACTAGGCAAAGCCTATTGTAGACAGGGACCAAATTAGTCCAGATTAAGCCTTCTAATCCAGACTAATTTATTAGTGTAGACATAGCCATGGAGAACTACCTTCCAGGGTCAACCATCTCCTTTTTTTAATCTATCTCCCACCCTTTTCCCCCACATCCCTATGAAAGCAGTTAAGGGCTGCAGCAGCCAGTGTGGCCCCTGTGGGATTCAGAGTATTCAGGAGCCACAGAGCATTGTTCAGCTCCCAAACATCTCTTCCCCTTACTTTAGATGGTAGCCTTTCACAAACTGTCTTTCTCTCCACACAAGAGTTTACTTCATTACAAGGAGGAAGGGACTGGACTTCCAAGTGGAAGGAATGAAACCTAAGGGGCAGGGCAAGATACTCCTATTCCCCATTTTTCAAATGCCACTCTGACCTCTCACCTTCTGACTTACTGTCAAATGCCTATTCCTTCCCACTGCTTCCAGGGCCATTGCCATTGCCATTCCCTCCTACTCTTCCAGTAACCCACTTCCCTATCTCATCTGACTAATACCAAAAAACTTCTCACTTCCAACCTCTGATGCGTTCTCCTAGAAAAGACAGTTTACCAAAACCATTTTACTGGAACTTAGAGCAGAAGCAGCAATTAAAAGAGCATTCATTTATCTCTTCAGTAGGAACTGTGTATTACCCATGCAGATTTGATTCCCAGGTAGGTCCCATATGTAAAATGTATGTAAATGCCATTTCTCTTTCTCTCTCTTCACTTGTATAGGCAGCCGAGCTCTTTCCATCTCCAGTTTATTCTATCTAAAAGAAATTCACATTTCTGTATGTAATGATAACAAACAATACTAAAGCATAAAACTCTGAAGTTTCATAGTAGGATGTTTCCTATGATGTATAAGAGAGGTACTTTAAAAGGCCTTCCAAAAAGTGGTAGATTAAGAGGCTGTGCAAAAGACTGAACAGTAGAAATAAGAAAGGAGTAATCAGATTTGAGTTGTACAGAATGTACAGAAAAAGAAAACTGAAGTTATTCCTGCCCTAGCCCTCTTCCTCCTTCAAAAAAATGTTACCAATGAAAAGTAAATACCCCGCCCCCCCAAACCCACCTCTTGGGGGAAAGTTCATGCTTTTTTATTATATTTATTATTATTGTTTAATTTATGTATAAAGGGACCATTTTTAAATGCTTGTGAGAAACTAGCATAGTCTGCAGGGTGCTGCATCTCTCCATGCCAGATCATAGTTACTTCCATGAGATAAACTATTATCCCCCATGCTGAGGGAAGACAGGATAAAATTTTCAAAAGCAGCTCAGTGATGTAGGTGCTTAAATTCCATTAAAAATCAATGGGGCTTAGGCCCGCTAGAGAACTTTGTTCTAATCTCAAGAATACGCTAGATCAAGAATACTCTTGAACTATATTCCTAAATTACCCCATATTACTGTACTACTTCATTATAATTGTTTTTAGTCATATGTGTGAGCAATCCACAAAGATATAACTAGTTTAGAACCAGTAACCCAGGACACCATCAAGACTAATTAATCACTGATTTGACTGTTTGCAACTGGGTCCTTTGAGGTAAAATTCCATAGTGAATAGTGAGGCACAAAACTTTTTTGTCACAATACTTACTAGTGACTAACTATTCTTTACAACTTTATCCTGCAAGTACTACTGTCTTCATCAGAGGACAGGTGAGGGCATTCAGAAACTTATATGACCAGTCTTTGAAGTGAATATTCATCTAAAACAAGCACTAATTCTACCTGAAGACAAAAGATTCTTCTCCTTAGCAAGTCTATCAATCAGGCCAAATTATAGGCACTTTTTACTGTATGAAAAGTTTAAAGGTTCCTTTTATTCTCTCTCTCTTTCCAGACTCAACTACAATGAATCCTCTTTCCTTTTCAGAACTCTGTGATGCAGTTTTGCACACCACCACCAGAAATTAAACCTATTTTTAGTGACTTCTGGCCTGATTTTCTTAAGTTTTATGCATCCATAAATCTCATGTAAGTCAATAGGAGCTGCAGGTGCTCAACACCTTTGAAAAAAATCAGACCATTAATTCTTGTCTCTATTATAAACAAACATTTTAAAATTTGAATATGTTTTATTATGGTCAGAGTTTACATTTTTGGAAGAATGTGTTAGCTAATCTGCCATCATAATCATTCTCATAGTGTTTCCAATTTATTTAAAATAAAAAATGTATACCAAAATGTTTAATACTCTATGGTAGCTGCTGGTCAAAATTAGTATGCCACAGAATAAAACTGATGATAAACCAAGTTGGGTACAATTCATATAAAGCAGTAAATAAATAATTCACACTTCGGTCTCATTAAAAAGTAAAACAGGACTTCACGCTACAGTATCATCCTATCTAGATAATATAAATTTGTTATTCTTTATTGCATCATAATTTGAAGATAACATTTTAAGATTAAGTACAATATGTAAAGAAACAGAATAATTAGATTTACTTCCTTTAATATTGAACAACCAAAGTTTTTCTTTTGTACATAATCCATTTTTAAGATAATATACTTAGCAGTTCCAGCATTAACAGTCTGTATTTACAATGAATGAGATGGGCAGGGAATCTAAATAAGAATCTTCAAATGTGTATGAGATGCAAATCAAAATGTAAAGATTTACCACAGGCTCAAAATTCAAGACTCTTCTTTTCATGGGAAACAATTAAAAATGTTTTATTTTCTTCATTACGTGTAAGGGCTCCTGAAATGATGATTTTGCTATAATGTTTTAAACATTTGAAATCTTCAATAATGTCTTCGCCATTTTGCACATTATGTTAAAAATACATTCCAATACTTCCACATCAGCTTTTGTGTTTCTGCAGACTGGTCTGAAATCTGACAAACAGGTAACAAGGAAATTTACTATGTAATCCTAATTTCATATTCCTGGATGTAAAATGGATTGAGAAGACGGTGTTGGTCTATTCCATGGGCCATGTGCACAGAAGTTACTCACAGGTAAAATGTTCTTCACTCTTGCATAAAATGTGTACACACTATCAATGAGCGGGAAAACTTCAAAGTTTTTATGGATTGCAACTGGCATGGACCTTTGTTGACTGAAAATAAAATATTCATTCTATTGTTCTTGTAGCAGTGTTGGAAGTTAATCATCAATCCCTGGTGTTTCACCCTGTTGTATTCTGGAAGCTATTCTGATGGCTTCTTCCAAAGACTGCTGCTCGCCAAGCTGAAACAACGGTATATGAAAAACATATATTGATCAAAAACATTGCATGAAAGATAGGTCACTGTTCTCTTATGACAGAAAGGAGAAAAAGCAAAAAACTAAACCAGTTAATGCTCCTTTCTGCACTAACTGTGATAGCCAGTACTGTCACCCCTTTTCTGAATAGTGTGTACTAAGCAATTATCTAAACAGTTATCAAAATGAAAATAACTGTGCCTCCCCTCCCCCCGCCAGGATTAAGTTTAGTTTGCTGAATGGCCTTTCTTCAAAGTGCTGGTGCACTGCAAACAAATTTTATCATATGCATTAGAGATAATCTTTCAATTTGGCAGATACTAAAAGAAACTGCTGAGATAACGTCTTCAGCATACCAGGCAGGTGCTAAATGATGACCTATTAATACTCAGGAGCCAAGATGTATAACAAGGCTTTTCTTTTAAGTTTTCCCCATGTAAACAACACTTTGGGAATAGTGGTAAACAGGTTTATAAAAAAAGTAAAAGTGGCACAGTTCAAGTTGATGGAACCAAAGAGTTGACAGTAGGGATGAGAGTGCTCAACACCACTGCAGTTAAAAGGAAGAAGGCTCTTTTGGCAGCAGCTACAAAACCCTCAATATACCTGTCTCATTGTTAGAAACCATTTCATCAAACACTGATTTTTTATTTTTTTTTGGCAATGGTTCTGAAAGCACTCTGTACCACACACATGCAGTGCATGTATCCAGTGAACTCATGCTGAAAGAGTAATCTTTAAATTTAACCTTCTGTTGGCCATTCCATGCTGAGGGGCGATGAAGACAAAGTGAAGGGACAAAACAGATTACAAGACAGATGACTCAATCTGGCAGGACAGTTACAGAGTCGAAGTAAATGTGGTTTTATACTATCATCACTAGATGTGATATTCTGGCCCTACTGCAGTCAGTGGGAGCTTTGCCATTGAGTTCCTACAACAGGACCAGGATTTCTCCCTAGACATGTATAATTCTACTCATCTCATGTACAGTTAGAAATCAATGGAATGCATTTATTAGTACAGAGGGATGATGGAGGAATTGTTCTTAATTTTCTATATCTATTTTGCTATATTTTGACATTTTTATTGATACAGATTTTCCCCTTCATCTAAAGATTATCTGAAATTATGTATTATAGATAAAGACCATGAAACATGGTGAAAGTAAAATGTTCAAAAAGAACCTTATACAACAGAAAAAAAATAAATGGAACTGCCCATAAAAAGGCTGCAAATAAAATTTATTAGAAGCCTGCAAACTGACACTTTTGCCGCATAATGTGACACAGTTTCTTTTTCTCCAACCACCAGCACATGGTCAATCTGTTAGCTACTATGAAATAACAAATGTATGTGCTCCTGAATTCTAATTAATTTTCGAATGCTGCAGATTCAAAACATTTATTCCATCCAGTAAACATGGCATTCAGAGTGATTTTTCACTGTATCCCAAATACTGGCAGTCTGGAATATCTGACAGACTATGTTGCTAAGAGACACAGGCAGGCTGTTTATTCGTCTTAATGTTCTTGATAAGCAGTCAAGGAAATCAGTAAGTATGGGCATTGTTTAAGTTTCTGATTAGATAGAAGTAATTCTTTTTCAAGTATGAAAGTGTTCAGGTAATCCTGCTTTCTTATGCCTTCCCAGTATTAGAAATAGAAAAATGAATAAAATTTAGGTACACATAGTATTATTATTCACTACTAGGTATTTAAGAGTAATTTTTCAAAATCAATTTACAGCATATGACAGACATATGTTATGGACTACATTTTCAGCATGGTATGTGGGAATTTAGAAATGCAAATCCTATTTTATTCCATTTTGGTATTATTATTATTAATTATTATTATTTTGTTTATACTTTAAATTTAAACTAGTTCTCAAGAAAAGAGTTTAACTAATATTACTGGAAATGGGCATTCAGTATCTATGAAACAGGATTTCCTTGGTTGATTTATCAGTGTACTTCAATTTTGACTTGCCAGAATGATAAGTTCTATAAGTGAAAGGGCCACTGTTTTTCGTCCCATTCAATAACTGGATGCTCTGCTGAGGGTGACAAGTGCTCATTACACTATTGCTTTTTGCTATTTAGATAACTAATTTCAGAGGGACTATTAAAATGTCCTCACGTGGCATCCAACATTAATACCCCCCAGTTTATGCCCAATTAGAACCAATGTCCAAAAGCTGAAAGGCTCTGTAATTTAACTTTTGTTTCTTTCCTCATGAACCAATCCCCTTATACTTAGACCACCAACACTGAGGTTATGAAAAAAAAAGGAAATAACCTGTAATAAGAGCTCTTTGAAAGCTGCATGCATTTGAGAACACAGAAGATAGTTTTCATGGATGTGTCATTTTAGAGTGAGTTCAGAAGCTTCTAATCTTTCTAGCAGCTTTATCAAATATGTATAGTTTTGAGCAGTCAGAACACTTTGAGTTACTGACTGTGACTTAAGGAACCTCTCAAATACCAAATGGCAGACGGCACATCACATAACTCTTATCAGGCCTGACACACTCATTGCCCCCAACTCACTCTTGTCATAATGGGTAACTAAAAGGTTTCATGTTGTTTGTCATATCAAATTAGTAACATGCTGGTCATTAATATTATTAATATTATTGCAGGACATACATACAGATTGTACAGAACATTGGAGACACAGTCAAGCTGGGCAAAACAATGTAAATAAAGCAAGATGAGAGCAAATACAATGAAAAGGACATTTATATGTAAGGTAAACAAGGTCAACAAGTGAACTGGGAGAAGACGACAACTTAATCACAACAGCCAATTGTGGTAGCACTCTAGGAAGCCTTTCTGCCTCTTGAAACAGAATGAATGAACTCTAGGAGGATACAAGCAGACGAAAAAGCCATTTTGTTATCCATCATAGGATGGGAGACAAAGGACAAAAGCTCTTGTAATCTGAGAAAGTTAGATTCTTCAACCAAAGTATCTGAAAACTGATGATAGGTGAGGAACCTGCTTAAACAAAGAGTATAAGTTTTAGTGACAACAAAGAGTGTTCTGTTTTGTTTACTTGTAAACACATCTGTGCCTTCTATTCTTACTTATTCTCACTTAACATCTGTTTTTTGTTCAGTTGCATTTATTGTTGTTCATTGTGAAACCACCTCAGTGCTGTGCATTAAAATGAAAGGAAAAGTCCCCGGCCAGACTACCAGACTGGTGTGTCTTCTGTCTCTTTGGGAGCAATGACCATAGTAAGTTCTGTGAGGGATGAGTGAGAGGGATTGGCTATTGCAGGGGAGATGGGTTTGGGGAGACTCAGGACTGGAAGGGATGTTGGTGTCATCCTGCAAGGAGTATCCAGGCTGGCAGATGCCAGGATAAGGCCACTATGCTTGTTGGAGATGCACTGCAATTTGAGTGACTTGACCTACAGAACTAGCATAGCTTTAGTTGCCTGCATGGCTATTCTGATCCCTTTAATGTGACATCTTGTGGTTTGCAGAGATGAATAGGACTACTGAGTAACCTTAGTGATGTCTCAGTTTCTGCATATCATGGCACATTAAGACAAAATACACAACATGTACGCCTTCAGCAGCACACAGATAACGGTGCTGGGAACTGGGAACAACAAGTTATCTGTGAACATCAGGGGTATACTTCTTCATTGCCAAGGGGCATAGTTTTACACTGCCCCTCCTATCACCAGATGTTGTTTTGATGGCCCCAATTATCATGGTGAGAACAGAATGCAGTCAAGGCTAAAAACACAGTTTAGGTAATTAGCATATATTGTAATGAGCAGAGAGGTGATTAAGTGAAAACTGTTTATGAAAGGGTACAAAGAGTTATTATTTGCACCAAGAGGTGTGCTCCATCGACACCTGATTCAGTAGGAGATGCTGTCAGTTGGACCGGAGGCCACTGACTCCCTGGCGGAGCCCTTGAAGAAACCCATGCCTGTATACAGCCTTCTGAGTGACTGCTTAGCTGGCCAGCCTCAATGAGTATGATATATTGTGGTTAATTGTAGGCTTTGTATGTAATTGATCTGCAAATCAGGCATACTGTGTCACACTGGTATTCACAGTGATCACTAAGTGTCCAATATCAACAGTGCTGTGAGCAGGCTGCTTCTGTCAGGGCTCAGAGCCAAAGCTGTGCAGCACAGACGGACTCAGGGATAAAGGCAGGTGGTGGCAACCTGTTCCTGGTCTGGGTGAATCCCCGAAGCACCTCACTGATACACTCTGGTAAGTATCACAAAATACATTCTGCCAGTCAATATTTCCTTTCCAATCATTAATTACTGAAATATTTTTACTGACATTGTTCTTAATCTGGAAATTTCTAGGTACCTTCTCTTCCTTTTAACTCTTCTACTTTGTGTCACCTTTTGCTGTAGAGCACCTCAAAAATGCTACTTCATGTTCTTTGCACAGCCACACCATTGTCCTATACAGCATATCTGCTTGAGTTAGGGTCTAATCCCACAATCGCCTACTTCTAATAGTCCTTTCTCACTCAGTTAGGGCTTGTTATGTGAATTATGTTCATATTATCAAAAGATGCCCATTGCTGGGAAAAAATCAACCGCACACTTAATCTTATAACTGATTCCACTTAGAGGTTTCAGTATCCTATTTCAAGCCATAATTAACACAGAATCACAAAAAAAGAATAATACAGAATGCCATAACTATCATAGAATCAGTCTGCCAGAGGACTCATTTCAATCTGTTATCTTGTCCTGGCAATATAAACTGCAGAGTTTAATTTTACAGTATGATGATTGCTAGCTTTATGTTTGGAAGAAGGAAATAACAGTGTTGGTTATATATTCATCCACGCTATTACTGGAAGATAAGTTTGTTAGTTATATTCCATTAGATGCCCTGAAGCCTTTGGACAAAGAACACTCTAAATAAAAATGCATTATTTTCTTACCTGTACTGCAATTTGTGTTCCATTGGATGTAGCCAACAATGTAACAGGCCTGGTTTCTGTAGTCACTAAGTGATGCCCATGTTGCTGATGTCCCATTTCTGATGAGGCACTGTGGAATGCTAAGTCTTGAGCCACTATAGCAACCTTCAAGGCAAAAGAAAAAACTCAACCTAACTGAAATATAAAAATCTTAATTTTTCCTTAATTTCATTTGAATCTTACCTTCAGAGCATAGCTGGGATCATGTACTATTCTGATTTTATTTAGCAAGGTAATCTAAAGTAAGATCAACATTTTTTTAAACCACCACCATGTTCATGCTTTTCCTCAAAGTTATCTGTGGTGACCTCTCAAAAGATGAATATCCTCAAAGAGCAGAAATCAACAATAAGGGAGATGCTATGTCAGCAGCAGCTATGAGCTAGTCCATGGTCCTTGAATACTCAGCAAGTGCTGTGGATGGGGCCATCAGAGGACAGGAGATGCACGTGCTTTTTCCCCACTGAACCTACCTGGCCTCTTCCCCTCAACTGGGCACCAGGGCCAGCAGGGGACAGGAGCCACATGTTCCTTTTCCCTGCTGACCCTGCCCCCAGCTGGGGAGTGGGGCCAGCAGGGGACACCAGCTGTGCCTCTGCATGCAGTTCTTTCACCCCCCAGGCCCTGCTGGAGGTGGGGCCAATGGAGAGAGCAGCCGTCATGCCACAGGGCCTGAAGTCCTGTGTGCCACTGTGCGTAGGGCTGCATGCCAAAGTGCCAGGGGTTGCCGACCCAAAGCTGATCATTACATGTTGTCTCTTTCAGTCCTGAGAAACAGAAGCCTGAATTGACATTTAGATTTGAGCCTCTCCTTTGGCAGCGTAATAGGTTATCACATAGAATAGCTCGGATAATTTTATATTTTCAAAATTTAAATAGATAAGACTTCATTATTTGCACATTGGTTTAGGTATATTGGCTTCATTTGTGTTTATTTATAGATTCACAGTTCTATAATAAGTAATAAATATTCATATTTGCAGGCACACTTTTAAAATACTTAAACAATGGCTCATTCTTTAAAACATTTTTCTGAAAAAAGGGATTAGGGAACTTCATAACTAAATTCCTACACCTCCTTCTGAAAAAAAAAAATCCAATGTTTTACAGATTAAAGACAAAAAGGTGCAGCAAAATTTGCCAAGAAAAAAAGTACCCTTTCCTCCACTTAAGGAAATGGTGTCCCTTAAATGTGACTTGCTGGAGACTAAGAGCCAGGAATAGTTCTGGATGCTACTCACCACTTTGCCACTGGTTTGCAGTATAATTTAGGTAAGTCACTTAACCTTTCTATGCCTTGTTTTCTCTCTCTATAAATTGGTAATAAAATCACTAAATCACAGGTTGTTCTGAGGTTCGATTCATTAATGTACATACAACACACTCAGTTCTTTCCATGCAGGACTCTGCAGAATAACACTGTATCATGTTATTAAGATTGGAATGATGTGATTATATATAGCAACTGTAACTGAAGCAGATTAATACGTCAAGTGTCCTCATGTTTATATTTATAAATATTTTGGAAAAAGAGATACACGTAATCAGAAAAACATTTTACCTGCTGTCCTTCAGTGCCCTCTGCAGTTACCATTGCAACAGAATGTGTTCCTGCTGAAGAAATAACTGCATCATGGGCAGGGACTGTGATGGTTGTGCCATCTTGTGTTACCATAGTAATTGTATTTCCAATGGCCTGCATGTCAGCCTGAGATATGTTGACCTGAAACACAACACAATTTTTGAATTAACGCATGTTTATTTTAATTACAGATTGAATATTAAGTGAGTTTTAACTTTGGGTCACATGGCAATGTGTCTTCAGGCAACAATCTAGGATTTGCAGATATTTCCAAGTAGGAGTTTAAATCAAGACAATGCAAATTTAAAATACAAATGTTTGTAAAATAAACTGCTATCTGGTAACACAATTTCTTTGTCAGCAAATAGGAAGCCAGAACTAGTTTGTTCTCAATAGCAGTAAGAATTTACTTTATTCAGTCATCATATTTAAGTTAAACTGGCTATAGATGCTATATGCTTGGGGTTCTCAAACTCTTCATTTTTGTGACACAGCTGGGAAGGCTTCCAGATGTGCGTGACACACCATGCCGCTACAGCTCTCCCTGCTGCCAAATTTCTGGCTGTAGATCAAGCTGCAATAGCCCCTGCCACCAAAGAAATCTCCCTCTGAAGGGGTTTTTTGGCAGTGGGAGGCTTGACTGGCAGCCCCTGCTGCTGTGAAACCACTGACTCCGTGCAGCTCTTGCAGAGAGCTACCACTGCTTCAGCGTTAAAGGGCCAGCAGCATAAAATCAGCCTGCCACCACAGCTCTCCTCGGGCTGTCAGCTGCAGGCCGATTCCATGCGACTAGAGCCCTGTGTGGATACAAATATGTGGATCTGCATCCGATCTGGATCCACAAGAAATGGTCCAGAGAAATCTGCATTGTATCTGCGGGGGGAGAAATAATGCAGATATCTGCATATTTGCAGATCTCTAGCTCTGCATAGATAAAAATGTGTGGACTTGTATCCAATCTGCATTCATAAGAAATGGTCTGTGGATATCTGCATTGTATCCACGGATGCAGATATCCGGGGATATAATGCAGATATCTGCAGGTTTGCAGGGCTGTACATGTGACACACACAGCCACTGTGCTGCAACACATTTTTGTGTCATGGCACAGTAGTTGAGAACCACTGCTATACACCATCCCCATTCTTCTTGCTGTGCTTGTTCCTGCATTTCCTCCAAAACACTGTCATTTTTCTTCCCCAACTCTTTTTGGACAAACTGTCACCTCCCCAGCTATTTTACCAGTTGGAATCTTTTATCACACCATCTTTCACATATTTCCTAATTCATAATGCAAATTTACAGAAATAAAACTAAACTGCAATGGATAGGTAAGAGCAAATTTCCAAAGGGGTAGCTGTGTTTGTCTAGTCCAGCAAAAAAAAACAAAAAAACAAGGAGTTCTGTGGCACTTAAAGACTAACAGATTTATTTTTCACAAAGTAAGAGCAGCATGCATTTTCTTTCAGTCAGAGAACAGCGTAGTAGTTCTGTTTTAATTAGATAATGTCCAGATTAACCTCAGATATTACACACTGTCTAGGGAAGCATCTTACATAAGTGAACAGAATCAGTTAAAGTTTCACTAGAAGTGTTGGAGATGTGAACTCAACATTTGACTTTGTTTTGTCTTAGCAGAAGCATCAAATATGGTTGCATTTTCATTTGACTTGGAAAATGCTAGTAAAACATGTAATTTTCCTTAAGAACTCAATGGTGTAAGTTTTTATTTTATGTTTTAACTCTCACATGCCTTACCAAACAGAAAAGAAATTAAAAAACGAACATTAAGTTGGGATTGAAGAACAAACAAAGAATTTCTGTATTAAGGTTGCCGTAGTCCTTCACTTTAGGGCAGTGGTCCCCAACCAGTAGATCATGGTCTACTTCTGAAGGGCAGTTACCACTGAAACCTATGAGCATTGCACCACCTCCTGGCAAAAAGTTGGAGACCACTGCTTTAGGTGGTAAAAGTAAGTTACAGTAATGGTCTGATATATTACAGTAGTGTCTCTGCAGTGTTTTGAGCCCTTAAGACAGAAATGTATATTTCATCTTTGATTCAGATTTGCAAGGTGTTTTTCAGATCTAAATAGATGAATCAAACAGCTTGCTCTGCTGACATATCAAAAGCAAGGCTTTTCCCAGATATGTCAGTTTTGCAGGCTCCAAACAAGAAATGAAACAGATGAACCTTGTAATAAAGTCCCGTCTCGACTGAGTTCCTTGCTTACCACGTAAATGAAAACAAACTTTCTGCACAGATCTCTGAGCTGAAGTAGTGTCAGTGCATTTCTCTTCTTGTTCCTCTCTTGCCAGTGACTGAAGCCTACCCTAGTAGGGTTGAGAACTGCACAGCAGCACTGGGCTGGGCAAGACCCTGCATCTGGAAGGCTTGTACAGACACAGGAGAGTAAAGCCTGGACCTGTGATATCTTAATAGGCTATTAGAGAATTTCAGGAAGCCTCAAACACAGGGCTGTAAGCAAAGAAGTTCTTATTAGAGAGTGTGTTTATGGCAGTGGTAATGAGCAAAATGAGCCTGCAATGCTTCTTAAGGCCTTCTAATCTGTGAGGGAAGGAACTGATAAATTAAAAGGCACTAAGACACAAGGACCAGATGGTGTTCACTCAAGAATTCTGAAGGAATTCAAATATGAAATTGCAGAACTAATAAATGTGGTGTGTAATCTCTCTCTTTAATCTGTCTCTATATCAGATGATTTGTGGGTACCTAACATAACATCTCTTTTTAAAAAAAGACTCTGGGGGTGATCCAAACACTTACAGGCCAGGGGGGACTATCTTCAGTACCACACAGACTCTTGTAAAGAACAGAATTGTCACATACTAGAGGAACACAATTTGTGGAGGAAGAAGCAACACAGCTTTTGAAAGGGGAAATCATGCTTCCCTAATCTATCAGAATTGTTTGAGGGAGTCAACAAAAGCATGTGGCCAATGCTGATCCAGTTTGTACAGTGTATTCAGGCTTTCAGAAAGCCTCTGATAAAGTCTCTCACCAAAGGCTTGTTGGCAGCCATGGGAAAGGAGGCAAGATCCTTTCATGGATCAATAAGGCTATGTCTACACTTAAGAATGCTAGTTCGAACTAAGTTAGTTCCAATTAATTAATTAGAACTAATTGTGATTAATTCAAACTAACTTAGTTCGAATTAGCATGTCCACACTTGAAACCTAAATTAAACTAGCATGTTCACACACAGGACTTGCTACTTCAGCTTAGGAGGGGGGCATCATGGGAAGTGTGGCAACACAGCACCTAAGAAGGGCCATATCCTCACCCAATCCATAACAAGAGGAAGGCACCCTGGGAGGAGGAATGTCAAACCGCCGTTAGTTCAAACTAACACAGCCCCATTGGGTTAGTTCGAACTAAAGGCAGATTTTACAAGTTTGAACTAAGTTTTCCTTAGTTCGAACTAAGGAAATATGGAATAATTTAGTTCAGATTAAGCCTCCTTAATTTGAACTAAATTCCCAGTGTAGACAAAACCTAGGTGGCTAAAGGACAGGCAACAAAGAATAAGAATAAATGGTCAGTTTTCACAATGGAGAGAGAAAAATAGCAGGTTCTCTATGGATCTGTGCTGTTCAACAGATTCATAAATGATTTGGAAAATAGGATGAATAAGCTTTCAGATGGTACACAATTCCCCAAGACAGTTCATTCCAAAGCTGACTGTGAAGAGTTACAAAAGGACCTTACTAAAAACTCAGTGACTGGACAATGAATGCAGATGAAATATAACATAGGTAACTGTGAAGTAAAGCAAACTAGAAAACATAACCCCAACTTTACATACAAAATGATGGGTTCTAAATTAGCTGTTACTGCTCAAGAAAGAGTCCTTGGAGTCCTTGTGGACAATTCTCTGAAAACATCTGCTCAATGTACAGTGGCAGGCAAAAAAGCTAAAAGTGTGAGGAAGCATTAGGAAGTGAATAGATAATAGGACAGTAAATATCACAATGCCACTATATAAATCCATGGTACATACAAACCTTGAATGCTCAGGTTGCCTCATCTAAAAAAAAGATGTATTAGAATCAGAAAAGGTGAAGAGAAAACAATGAAAGTGATTAGTGCTATGGAAAAGATTCCATCTGAGGAAAGATGAAAAAGACTGGGATTGTTCCTTTTAGGGAAAAAAGATGACTAATGGTGGATATGACAGAAGCATGGAGAAAGTGTTATTCTTCACCCCATCACATAACACTGGAACTGAGGGTGACTTGCTGCAATTAACAAGCAGCAGGTTTAAAACATATGAAACAAAAGTACTTTTTCACACAGTCACATTCAACCTGTGAAATTTGTTGCTAGGGGATGTTGTGGAGGCCAAAATGGCTCCACATTCATATTGTACAACAAACAGGACCTAATCTGTTTATTTCAGAGGAAGCCTATTCCTAAACTTATTTTTATTCTGATCATGTTATGAAACCTGGCCCTACACATACAAACATCCATTAATCAGGGATCCTAACTCTATCATTATACTTAATGTAAGCATATCTGAAGATCTGTTAAATATCTCAAGATAAATAGCAGCCATAATTCTGAATGTCCTCCTGTTAGCAAATTCTTTACCATGGCGAATACTTACATGCTGGGTTCCATCCTGGGAAATTAGTGCTACTTGTTGACCCAGCCCTGACTGTGTAACTGTAGCAACTTGTGCAGAAACGACATCCTCCTCTTCTACACCTGTCACATAGGTTATCTGAGAACCTTTTAGAACATCTTCACCTTGACCTATTTCATAAAAGAAAAGCAAAAGGTATTTTTCATACTGCAAATATGGAAAGTAATAAAAGAGTAAAGCTAACAAGAAAAAAAGCAACGTTCTGGTTAAAAAGTTTTAAATTCTGGGTTGTAAAAAAAAAGGAGGGGAAGAAGAAAGAAAAGAAAATGGAAACGAATATTGAAATCAAATCAAAATGACAGTTTTACTAGTCCTAGGGCATAATTTTTCAGTGTATAATGATGCATATAAATCCTCTGCATTGAAAACAAGAAAGACATTTTGGTATTTACAGCATATTTACTTAGTTTATAGGCAAAGAGAATATTTAAAAGGGTGACAAACAGCACTGAGATTCATTTCATTAAACATTAACTTCTGCATATGCAGAGTCTAATGTAAACACAATCGGCAGCCAGTTAAAAGAATTATTCATTAACAAACACACTGAACCTTAGAGGAGTAACACTGTGTGAAGACTGATGCAGCTGTATATTATCTTAACAAATGTTTACACTTGATAAATAGAAATCTTCCATTCTAATCTTTCCTTTGGAAGTGGCAATCAGAATGTGGCAATTTGCTTGAGAGGAGTTTCACTTCAGTCTCCCATATACAAATAGTAAAACTGTTTTTTCAGTCAAGATAGATCACTGTATCCAATCACAAGACCAGCTAAAATAAGAATCTAATAAATTACATTTGTTCTCTTTAATAAGAAAATTCATTTTCTTCACACTCTAGTCAGTCTGACTCTTTATGCTCACTGTATTTAGTATCTAAAGTACCATAAATAACTTTTCTATGTAGTGGTCTTACATACTGAAAACTTGTTTGGAAACAGTGAATGGACATCTTGTACAGACTGTGCTGGGAGCAGATCCACATGGCACAACATTGTGGGCATCCTCAACAGTTTCACTACCCATAGGGCCGCCTTGTGAGGCTGCTGTAAATTTAGAGTAGCCCATTTTTGTCTCAGGAGTATCTCAAAATGAGGAGGGCCCAAAGATAGTGGACAACCACTTCTTTCCTCTCTTTTACAGGGTTGTGCCTTCAAGATCAGAACACAGATTCTCACACATGGTATTTTATATACTTACAAGAATCCTTTAACGTATTAAACAACCATTTTGGCCTACTTTAATACTAATACTCACAGAGGGTGTGATCTTACAGTTACAGCACTGGAAGGCTGTTTGTCTCTTTTATTCTCAGCTCTGCCACTGACTGCTTTACGATCAAGTCAATTACTCTCTCAGTGCTTGTTTATTCATCCATAAGTAGCTATAATAATATCTATCTACTGTGTTTCACAAGGATATTTTGAGGTTTACTTAGTGTTTGTAAAGTACTTTAGGACTCTCAGATAAAAAGTGCTAGTTAGTGCAAAGTATTACTTAAGAAAATATCATGCCTGTCCTTTAGTTTCTCTGGCTCTGAAGAATACTGATATTCATCAGGGTTGTGCTGGATGTGCTCCTTGTTTTGCTATTTTGAAAGGAAGATCAGAGAGAGGGAACTCAAATACAAACCTGGAGGTGGCTCAAAGAAAGCTTCCTGCTCTTCTTCAATTGGCTCTGTGTCGTTGTGTGCCGTCCGCTTGTGCATAGCAAGAGTGGAAATTTGCTTGTATGTTTTCCCACAGTGATTACAGTTGTATGGTTTGGAATGAGTATGTACAACATGGTGTTTGTATAAACTGGAATATTCTGTGAAACGTTTGTCACAACCAGGAACTGTGCAGACATAGGGCTTCTCACCTGGAAGAAAGACAAAAGGGATGAAGAAAACTAACTAACTAGGACACGAAGGAAAACCCTGATGACAAAAACAGACATTTAATGACAGAGTTTTACCACCACCCTGGTCAGTCAGGCATTCTCCAGCTTCCTTCCTTCAGGCAGCAGTGGCCACAATGCACCCCATGGCTTTCCTCCTCCTTAATACCCAGGTACTGCCACAACAAGCTGGACCTACTATACTATATGAGGAGCCCATTCAGATCAAAATGGAACATGAATTCGGCAATTCCTAATTTTCGTATACCAGGTATTCATACTAAAAATGATGGCAGTTGCAATCTGCTCCACTTTCTGAAAATAACACATGGCCCTCCAAGCCCCTGTCAGGATGCCAGCATAGCCACCAGTTTGACAAACTATTGAAAGTTGTGCTCAAACACTTTATATTAGCTGCCCCTGCTGACTTTACAGAAAACCTCCATTTCTTCTCAAACATGAAATATGCTATTTCTATAACATAACTTTGGCTCTGGTAAGTTCCAAACTTCAGTCTAAAGCCATCCCCAGGGTAGTGCACTTTGGGGTGCCCCCTGCTTTGACATCACAAGGGTTGCCAAGCCCTGACCTAGGGAAGACTGGAAGTATGGTCAGAACACGACCAAACCAGCCCAATATTTTTTACCATGACAAAGATGGTGACTTTTATTTCCAGCTCTAGTCATGTGTTACTGGGATGCTGGAAATTCAGTAAGTGAGCAGGTCCGGAACCCTTGAAAATGACCCAACATTTTAACAGAGGTCCACAGAATGTCATCTGCCTCAGGTTGCTCTCCCGCCACCTCTCCCCCCAGGGATGGCATCGCCTCGGTCTCTTTAGGTCTATAGGAATTTTTGGATGTATACATTAAAATGATTAGGCTAAACAGAAATGACATTCTTCACTTAAAATCAATATACTAGAAACATAAAAACGTTTGGGTACACAAAATCTTGAGTTCCAGATTTATTCATCCCTGCTAACAATGAAACACAGGAAAACAATAAAAAAAATCATGGCTACCAGGTTCTAGGGCCCTGCACAGGGATGTAGAGTTATTTTTGCTGATTCATCCTAACAATCAGACATGGTTCCTAATAAGTCCACAACAGAAGGTTTTGATTCTTTCCACATGGGAGGGAGATATGGGGACAGGGACAGAGAGGCCCAAAAGAGAAAAAGTGTAAGACAGTCAACCTCAGGCTGAGTTTTGTGCTTTAGTGTTATTTAAGGTAACAATAAGGGCTATCCTTAGGAACAGACTAAAGATTTGATCCAAAACCCATTGAAATCAGTGAAAGCCTTTCCACAGTCTTCAACTGGCTTTAGATTACACCCTAGATATAACTTGTTACTAAGAGCAGGATGAGAGAACCATCTGCTTACAACAGTCAAAGGAGAGAAAAGACAAAAATAACGAAAATATGATCTATCAAATAAGAAATTTTATAGCCCAGCACAACTGTGCAGCAATAACCTTTTCAATAAGGAGAAAAATCAAAGCAGTTAACAGGCAAATTGCACTTAAAAAAAAAAAAAAAAAAAAAAAAAGCGCCACTTGAGTACCTGTATGTATCCTCACATGGTTCTTATAATTGGTTGCACTCGCAAATGCTCTCCCACATCCTGGTTCTGTACAGTAATAGGGTCTCTCACCAGTATGTGTCCTGATGTGAACTTTTCGAATATTGGATGTCGTGAATGACCTTCCACAGCCTTCAAAGGGACATTTGAAGGGTCTTTCACCTGGAAAAAATTAAATAAGTTATATAAGTAAAATTAAAAGCTTCTACAAAAATAACTAACTGGATTTAGATTAAATTTAAGATTCTACAGCAGCCTATTTGATTATTTGTCATGTTTCATATATTTCTTATATATGATTTCATATTTCAGTGTGATCTTACTATGCAAGAAAACCTCACACAAAAAACATTTCAAGATAGATCATGTGGTACATGAAAAGAATGGTTGCTTCCCCACACTATCTGTGGTTCTTCAAAATGTCACGATCTGTGGATCCCACTGTAGGTTCCTATGTGACTTGCGCATGCAGAGCTGGAATTTCTTTTGCATATAGCTATGCATATACCCTGTGCCTCCTCATGTACCCATAAAGGGAAGAAGTCATCAGCCTCAATCAGTTCTCCCATGTTTCTGAGGACTCAAACTCAGGACAGATATTGGATCCACACTGACAACATTTCAAAAAAACCACAAGTTCCAAAGAAGTAGCCATGTTAGTTTACTTCAGCAAAACAAACAAGGAGTCTTGTGGCACTTTAAAAGATTAACAAGTATGAGCTTTTGTGGCAAAGTTCCATTTCATCGGATGCCCAAATTGAGAAAAACTTCCACTGCAAAAAAACCCACCTCCTTCAGCCTCACCATTTTCTGATATGTTGTGTTTGAATCTACACAATTTTTCTGATTTGCTGTAGTAATCTGAGCTGATGCAGTGAAATGTAATCACAGGATTTATATTCCCCTCCCAAACTGTAAGTTTTATTTCAATACAAGTTTTCTCCCCTATGACATCTGACGAAGTGAGACTTCACCCACAAAAGCCCATGCAAAAAATAAACGTGTTAGTCTTTAAATGTGTCACAGAAAGACCACAGTTACTGTAGGGTAAGTAGCCACTGTTTTTCTTTCTTAAGAGTATGTATCAGTGTCCTCCCTGAATGGTGGGAAAGAGATGTTCCAGCTGTCAGTCAAGCACTGCCACAGCTAGCATGCCAAGGAAACAATGTGTAGCAAATAATGCAAATAGGTTATACCACATTGCAGCTTTATGGATCTCAAAGACTAGAATGTTCTTGAAGAATCTGGTGGATTCAGCCTGTGTCCTGGTAGAATGTGCCTCAATACCATCTTGTTCCTACAATATGAAGTATAGGGCAAACTAGCTTAGAGCTCATTGACTGTCTTGGGTTGAAGTGAGAAACTACACTGATGACAAGGTGTACTGAGAAATACAACAGTAGTTAAGAGGGATGTTCTGTGAGTCATAGGACGACGACAGACATTCCACACAAGAGTTGAGCCTCTAGCTGGAGGATAGGCATGAAGGAAGCCCTTAAAGGATTTCAACACAATTAGATCTGAGAAGATATATGTGACTGTAGCAGTGTGTACACTCCGATACTGCTGCTTGGTGAACCTCAAAAAAAATTAGATGCCCGTTCATCACGTTTGAGTAACTTTGTATTGTCAAAGAACTTTGGAATCTGTACATCTACTGGGTCTGTAAGATTTTGGAATACTTACGTGGAAAAACATTTTCATTAGGAGGAGAAAGTCTTCCTGGTAGAAGACCTCCTGCTTTGGATCAGAATTTTCTCAACTTTCAGGGACAAGTCTCTTGTCAGTAGTGCCCATCCAGCCAACATCCAAAGCCATCAACCACAGCAACTGCAGCTCTGGGTGCAAGTTCTGACCTTGATTCAAGCTATTACATCCAGGCAGGCTCAGAGGTATGGGGAGGCTTGACGGACATCTCCATCTTCTCTGACAGCCTTGGTCAGTAAGGGGCTATCAGAACTTTGTCCCACCTGATCTTGGATATTACTCTGCAGATCAAGGGAATCAGTGGAAAAGCACAGAACAGCTCTCAAGACCACCAAAATGGGAGGAAAAAAAAAAAGCATCAGGTAATGAGTCTAGACTCACACTTCTTACAGCGAAGTTTGGTCATTTGGTGTTGTCTTCTGCAGCAAACCAGCCTATCACTGATGAAATAAGAGATCCATGATAGACCCTACAGTGACCATTTGCAACTGGTCACTGGTCATTGCTGACCCTTGGTTGCAAGCAGGTGGCTCTTGTATTGGTGACACCACACCCAGAGCCTGATGGCTTCCTGGGAGAGACAAGATGATCAGCCACCTCACTGTTTGCTATGTATATAGTGCATGGTGGGTATGTGATCAGTCAGGATTTGAGTTATGGAGTTCTGCAGAACAGCTGGGAATGCTTTGCAGACTACTCTAATAGCCCTCAGTTTCAGGGGATTCATATGTCATATTTAGAACCATCTTCTCCTGAACTCTATTGGTCTTAACATAAGGCACTGGTGTTACTTTGTCCTCAGATCCAGTTCTTTCTGGTATTGTGGCATATATGGTCTGGCAAGAGATGCTGATTGGCAGAGACACCACTTCCTTAAGTAAGCATGGCAGAGACTGGCTCATGGACCCCAATAATTCCAGTAAGGCCATGGCAGCACAACATACAGGTATGGTTGGTCCTTCATATATTGGCTAATCCATTCCTTATGAATAAGTGATGGTGTAGGTCTGCAAGGAAAGCTTATAGATATTTCCATGGTGTTGACAACTGACCACCTAGGAAGAGATTTTTTATTTGAAGATTGGAAGTATACTTGCTCTGTCAATGGTGAAGAATAGGTCTCTCCACAAGGGTGCTGCCAAAGTGTATGGTGCTCTCTGTTCCAGAGTCTGTACTGGTACTATCAGACGCTTCCACTCCAATTATTGTTCCAGTTCTCGCCAGGCTTATTCCACTTCTGATGTCAACACAAAGGAGCACACAACTACAACCAGGATTTGTGCTGGCAAGATCTTCTCTCCAGTCACTGAAACTGAGCAGGGCCTGGTGGATTTTTCTCCAAAGGATCTGCAATGTCTCTCCTTATATCCAAGCTCCACCTGGAGTCTTTGTCTCTGCATTAAGAATGGTCACTTTTGGTGTCACATACTGATGATGGAGGTACTAGCACCCACTTCACTGCAAGGGATGTCTTGGGACTGGTTTTAGTGGCCATGCCTGGCCCTTTCTGGGCTCCATCTTCTCCACACTAGTACTTGGTGCAACTTGTTTGCTAGATGGGATGCTGGATAACACTGGCTTGTTCTCTAGCAGAGTACCTTGGACCTTATCTCCTCAAGGTTCAAGGAGACTGTCATGGATAAGTCCAGAAGACACAGTTTCAGCCTCACATCCAGTGACTTATGCAGCCCAGCAGAGAATGACAGACACATCAAGCATCTGTCTATATGAGTAACTTTCCTACACAGATAAGGCACTTACTTTGTCCTTCTTTTAAGGGAAGTTCATTGCAGGATGGACTGCCATTTTAATAAGTGCTAGACAGCGAGTGCTGAAAGGGAAGGGGAGGGAATCTAGCCATTAATCCATATGGACCTAAAATTATTAGTTGAAAAAACTAGGTAATTAGAAGACATTGGATATTACGTTTAGAGGATCTTTCTGATTTAGCCACAGCTAAGAATTAGCAGGTCAGACACTATCAAGCTCCATTTCTTTGCAATGGGTGGTAATTAGGAACTGAGTGAGGACTGCAATCACTCTGCCTTTCTTGCCCTCATAGAGGGATATGAGGAGGCAGAGTGCCTGAATGGCCCCTGACAGACATTATTATTCATAAAGATTCTAGGTTCCCTCCCATCCGGTGCATGAACACATACAGTTGGATGCACACTGATATGCACTTGAAGAGTACATATAATCTTTTCTACTACTAAGAATTTTGTAAAATGTACTATGATATAATGAGGTGCAAATATTGTGTAAGACATAAAAGAACAGCATTCTACAGAAATAAAATGAATCAATAGCGCTCATTTTATTTCATAAAATTAATTTAAATGACTAATATGTGGTCTTTTTCATGGAGCATAAGCTGATTTCGAATGGTCATAGAATAAAGTAATTCATTTTCTTAGTCCATCATACTGAAAGTATTTAAAATTGTATTCCTTTTTTATAATTATTTGGCACTTAAGAACTAAAACTGTGTCCTAAATCCTGCAGGAAGGAAAGGAAGAGATTTATAATGAAACATGTAATGGGCTGACAGTCTTTGCCTGAAACACCCCTCCATGTCAACAGGTGTTGGTCTTGTTGGGAAAATGGTTAAGTAGATTCTGCTGAGTTACTGAAGGGAGGTGACTTGTTGTGTCACCTACATTAAGAAGGGGAGGATTCAGAATGTGGGCTGAGCAGTCCTAGTCCCTCATACAAGCCAATTCTGGGAGAAGGCTTGAGCAGAAATTTATACTTGTTTTTATAATCTTTGGTCCTGATCCTGTAATCATATTCACTTAGGTGTATCCACATGATCACTAGGAGTTCCAATGAAATCAGTGGGGCTCCACGTGGGCCCAGGGTTCTCTACATGAATGAATGAAAATTGCAGTACCAGCACTTTCATTATTAAAGTAACACTATATAAAGGGATTAGGGTTTGATTGCGCACATTAATTTTTAACAAATATGGTAACATACAACTTAACCATTTGAATTTATTTTTGTTGTTATGGAACTTACTGGTGCGCCCAGTGAAACCACATCCCCCCCACCACCACCACCACCAAATGTATAACATTTTAGGGCTTGATCCTGTCATCTGAGTGTTGTGGGTTTTCAGAAAAATTATATTGCATTTTTCATGAAACTCTTCATCATAGAATCACAGAAACTGGAAGGGACCATGAGAAGTCATCAAGTCCAGTCCCCTGTACTCATGGCAGGACCAAGTACCCTCTTAAACCACAGAATCATGAAACAACAAAAATGCTTTACAAATTTACCACCAAATACTGCCAAACTCACTTAGTCAGTGAAACTACTTGTGTGAAAATCAGGGACTTCTTGCATAAGGGCTACTATCCTGGCTCCTTAAAGTAAGTGTAAAAATAAGAATGGATAGTCCATCGGTTATGTAGTCACCTCAGTGGTTAAATGTAGTAGCTACATAACTGCACACAGCACTAATATGCATCAGTTTAGAACAGGAAGTCAATATGGTTCACTGAATAACAGGGGAGATTAGGTATGTAGAAATAATTTACTCTAGCATGAACCTGAACAAGTGACAATGAAGTTCAGTCTTGCATTTGGAAGAAAAATTTTTTTGATTTCTAATTAAACATTTACTGACAACTGCTTACATGTATTGAAAAAAAGTTAGTATATTCAATCGCTCTCCCTATAATTTTCTCCATTTTACAAGCAGCATCAAAATGATAGTTACAATACAAAAATTATACTTAGCATCTTTGCCCCTTAAAGCACATGAAGTCTATACCATCACTCTTGATTACACTGTGAAAAAGCATTTCATGTAAGTCCATTCTGTGGCTTGAACACAAATATCAGGAACATTCTGCATTAACAAGTCATCTGCTAAGACCAGCTTTATCATTATTACTAAATACTCAGCTGAAACTAGGGAAATCAGATGGCCTTTCAGTAAAATTCTCAAAGATTTTAAAAAATATTTAAATTAAATGTCTTATAAATAGGCATATTTTATTCAATAGCTTTTAATTACACATACCCTGTTTATGCTCTTGAACATGTAAATAAGCATTCAGACCATTGTAAGCACATCATACAATTTGTACATTTATAAGCTGAAATTCAAAAATCCCAATTTTTTAAAAAGGGATTTGGCATATAACTGGGTGGGTTTTTAAAAAAAAAAAAAAATTTAGCATTTTCCACAGTTAATAAAAGGGATTACTCTGCAGTGGCAGAAGCAATTTTTTAAAGATAAATAGCCCTCACACTTTAGTCTATTTCTTCAAAATATCAAATGCAAATTCATTATAGATAAGACCATCTTTCTCTTTCTTTTTTTTTTTTTTTAACTCTATTTTTGTGTAACGGCACTTTAAACAGAGCACTTTTAGAACAGTAAACTTTTAGTTTCAAATTTATCCATGGTATAACTGCTCCAAAAAGCACACATGAAAGATGATTTTGACACCACCACCCTCGGCATTTCTTTATTTACACTTATCTATTTTAAAAGAGTCATACTAATTTTTTTTAAACCCAGTAATACATATTATTATATTGGTAGCCTCCCAGATGCTGGAAAAAGGGGGAGGATAGGGTGTGGCTGGTGATCATCATTATAAAACTTAAATTTAAAGGAAAAAAAAGTCAGAGACAGGTAACATTAACTGCCAGATAGAGTCCTGTGGCATTTTTAAAGACTAACAAATGTATTTATCTCATGAGCTTTCTAACCCTCTGAAAATTAACAGCCAGGAAACTCAGAGCAGTTAGCTTATTGGCAGAGGAAAATACAGATAATCCTTTAAAGCAGGAGTTCTGGAAAAAACTGTCAGTCTCCTTTCCAAAGGATCTGTGTGTGTGTTTAAGTGTGCATGCTGCAAGGTAGCATTGCCATGGTTTCTATAATCCCTCCTTTAACACAGAACATCAGATTACAGGTAGAAACGGGTAGAGTTGGAGCCAGACCTGCCCAGCAACTGTGTTTTCCTAAAGTCCGTTTTTTTAGTTTAAGTTTAAAGAAAGCTGCAGGAATGTCACACAACCTGTTTGTGAACCCAGGCCTTTGTGTTACCACCTGAACAGTTAGAAAACAGACCTGTTTCCAGGTGCCTATTGTAAAGGCAGAGAGCAGCAGGGTCTGAAGGATATCTAATTTAGATTAGTCTAGTTTAAAGAGTGGTACAGTGAGTAACAGAAACACAAAGCAGGGCAGAATTATCTAGACCAAATTCTGCTCTCCTCTGCTACCACAAGCCACTAATTCCTGGAGATGGGTCCTTCCATCTGACCATCAATCACTCAGCTACCAGTTTCCAACCAGAGTCCAGGGAGGTCAGGGAAGGTGGCTGTGCCTGAGAGGGAAAACGAGCCTGACAGCAATAGGTGGGCCTTGGGAAAGAACTGGCAATGAGGAAGAGAACTAATCAAGTTAAGATAGTTTGGGGGTGAGTTACAGTAGATGCTGCAGCACAGCTTGTGACTGAACTTTGTGATTTTGTGCTCACCCACAACCATTTCAGATTTGAGGATAATTTATATCCCCAAGTCAGTGGCACTGCTACGGGTACTCGCATGGCCCTACAATATGCCAACATTTTTACGGCCAACTTAGAACAACATTTCCTCAAGTCTCATCCCAAAGCACCTCTCCTCTACTTACGCTACACTGATGACATCCTTTTGCTAGCTTCTCTCTGAATTTGTTTAAACATGGGAGTTTGATGTGAGTGGTAATTGGTTAGGATTGACATATCCAAGATGGGTTTCTTCAGGTGTTGGTTAAAATATTGGGTGTTTGAAAGAGCAAGGTAAGACTCCTTTTCTGAATGAGACATTGGCTCTTTCAGTCAGGAGCAATATTGGTTATTCATGGCTCTCTTTCATAAGGAGGGATATGGGCCAGATTCAGACATCTTGGGTTAAGTCTTCTTTAGAGTTAACAAAATGTCTTAATGAACGAATGTACTCAACTCTGGGACTGTAGGTGGCTGTTGGTTGATGAGCAAAGATGGAGCAGATACATGCTGTTTGAGAAGGCTTCTCAGATGTACATTATCCCTTCTACAAAGTGGTGTTCTTTGCAATGCTTGGTGCTTGGCTTTGTTGTAGGCATTAAGGACGGATGAAGAGGTTTGCCACCCTGGATAGCTCTTATATGGGATCTGGTAGCCTCAATAGAGGCTGACAGGAAGATTTTATTTGTCCTGTAACTCAGCCTTGGTACAGGATTTAAGGAACTGGTTGTATTTCATTCTCTTTGAATCTGCCTTTTTTTCCCCCACCATCAAAGCTTAAGTTTCCACCCTCTCTCTCTTCATCCAGAAGAGAAAATATTAGAAAATCAAGATCTGTAAGAGTGATGGGGAAGAGGGGACCCACAGGGGGTGGGGTGGGGGGTCAAAATGGCAATGGTTGAGGAAACTACAATGGCAATGACTCACCAGGTGCTCAACTCATCCAGCAGGTGGCATACTGTTGTCATTTAGAAAGGTTTGGAATTTGTTGGAGTCCATGAGTCTTCATGGTTGAAATGAAATCACTACTCTTCATTGTATCCTGGGCAATAAAAGTCTCACTCCATTGCCTTAATGACATGATGGTCTGTTCAAATTAGTGGCTAGATTGTGATGTCTTCTATTTTGACACTGAGACTGAAGATCAGGTCCAAGTTTGACTGAATTTGTGGATGTGATTAGAGATGGCCTGTGAATATTCTACATTGGGAAATGAGGACAGGAGTCTTGGAGCTTTTTGTATCATCAACCTTGTTGACATCCATGTTGAAATCTCCCAGGATGACAAATCTTAAATATTTCATCACCATCTCTCACAAAGTATCAGTGAGCTCCTTTGTGAACCCTTTAGTCTGCATGGTCTATAAGCAGGCATAAAATCTATTTTAACTTTGGCCCTGGTTTCTGCTGAGAGAGGAAATGAAGTGGTCTTATCTGAGGCACCTCTTGCATTTCCAGTTTGCAGAAAAGATAAATGCAGGGCTACCTGCCTTCTTGTGCCATCTAGCTCTGTGACATATTGTGAATCCTGTGTGGATGAAGCACCAACACAGAACTTGCAGGCTCATCCATCCAGGTTTTGGTGATGTAGACTATGTTGGGTGCTTTATCACCGATGAAGACACGTTTTTTGTTGTTAGTAGCAGATCTTGATTTATCAATTTCAGCTTTAGTTTGTAATGCCAATCACAGTTGAGCAACTCTAGCATTGTCTACAGAAGAGAACTCAACTGTTGCAACTTCCAGTGGCTCAGCGCACCCACATTAGTTGTCTTGTTTTGGCTGCATCAGAAACAGAACTCTACTGCAACTACTGCTCAGCCTGTTGCATCTATTCATAATTCATGGAGCAGCATTCAAAGTCTGCGGCAGGGATTCCCAAATGATGGTTCATGGACTACTGATGGTCTGTGTAAGACTTGCTTGTGGTCTGTGAAGACCTGGCTGCTCACATGATGCTGGCTCAACTCCTTAGTTGCAGCTGCTAAACAGAATTAAAATACATAATATTCTTTACTAATATATCTATGTATGCAATTGCTGTAATTGTCAAATTCATGTGATTGCAATAATGAAAAGACAGGCAGTCCATAGGACAACTTTTCTATTAAGATGAAGTCCATCCTATGAAAAGGTTTGACAGCACTGGTGTTTGGTATAAGTGTGTATTTGTCTGCATAACATGAACTGTGTAATGATTACATTGATATGGTTCACTTCTCAGTAAAGATCTACATATGAATTGGGAGCAGAAGGCGATGAATATTGGTATACCCTCATACAGATAGCATCATGAATTGTTTCCCGGCTCACTGGCATCTGGAAGCCAAGGAAGACTGAATGAACGAATGAAAATCATTCCTTCATATAATTGTGATTTACCTGTGGTTTTTATTATCTTTTCTGGATGTGAAATACCACTAAGTGTTTCTTTTTCACACTCTTTTAATCTCAAAAATCCAGAGATGTGAGTGGTCAAGGCCAGAGCCTGAAGAAAGGAGATACTCCATGTGGCTCAACACATTCACCAGTATTCCACCCCATCTAATAAATGCAGGGAGGAGGACTACTTTTCTATTACTCTTCAAAGATACTTAGCTGGCAGAGGAAGAACAAGGAGGTGCTGGAGCACTATCATGAGGTATTTAGTGGTATCAGGAACTGAGCAGGATTTAAATGGTAATCCTTGCACTGTATTTTTACATTAACGTCCCTTTTTCATATCTCATGAGTGAAAAGGACATTGTACAGAAGCACAGACCATCAATATAACCAACACTACGTAAGTAGGTGGTGTGTACGTATGCATATAACTGCTGCTAATAAGAGGGTTTTGTTCTTTTTATTTTTCAAGATCAAAAGGGCAGTCATGTTAGTCTAGTTCAGTAAAACAAACAAACAAGAAGTCCTGTGGCAATTAAAGATTAGCAAATATATTTATTTCATGAGCTTTCATGGGAGAAAATCCCTCTTCATCAGATGCTTTGAAGATGGGGGAACTTACAGAATGGGAGGAAATAAATGGAGGAAAATGTAAGTCATAGGAACAGATCACACTGCAACAGCAAATCAAAACAGCTATAAAGATTCAAACACTGGAGAACAGCATACAGAGGGAGAAGAGGTCAAATCACCTGTTATAATGAGAGAAAAATCCAATGTCCCTATTAAGTCCTGAAGCAATGCAACTAAATTTGCAAATAAATTCGATCTCTGCAGTTTCTCTTAGAAGCCTTGATTTAGTATTCATCTGTCTAAGCACAGCAATTAGCAAATCATTAATGGAGTGATCACAAGGATTGAAATGCTGACCCATTGGTTTTTGAATGTTGAGATCTTTGATGTCAGATTTGGGCCCATTTATTTTTTTGTGCAGAGATCAGAGGCTCATTCACCTGTTCATTCACAAATGTGATTTATGCCATCCTGTGCAAGAAATGCCCCTCTGCCTTATACATTGGACAAACAGGACAGTTTCTGCGCAAAAAATGTGTATGTTGAGATGAGGAACATTATTATTATTATTCCAGGGACTTACAGCAGTGTTTTTAATGCTAAAACACTGTTGTATCAAGTAAGCAATTTTTGAGAACAGTTATGCGTTAAGGCAAAGTATACTTATTCTGATTTCACCAGTACAAGTCATTTATTAAGGCAGTATTTCCCAACCAATGTGTCATGGCACACAGGTGTGCCATCAGGTCTAAGCTGGTGTGCCACAAAATTTTTTGAAAAACTACTCAAAGAGCTCTGGATTGGCTCACTAGCTCATGAATATTCATGAGTTCATTTGGAAACTATATGGTGGTGTGCCTCAAATTAATTAAAGGTAGCAAAGTGTGCCACGGCAGAGAAAATGTTGAGAACCACTGTAGTAAGGTAAGAGTTAAATAATGTCTTTTTAGCTAAATAGATTTCAATTTAAAATGAAGAACTAAGATAGCAAAGAAAGAGAATGACTGTTAAAAAGACTTCTTGTACCTGTATGGGTCCTGATATGTTTCTGCAGGTCTCCAGAAGTCTTGAATGACTTGGTGCAGTTCTCTTCTGTACACCTATAGGGTTTCTCTCCAGTATGGGTTCGAACATGGCTTTTTAATCCATAACCTTAAAGATAGTTTTAAAAGTCTAAAAAGGCATGGGGAGGACAACCCCAGAATCTTATATTTCTATTTGCAATATTATAACATCTATCTAATACTCTGAATGTATACGATCACAAAAGCTGTGCTTGACAGTCCAGTTATGAACTTTGATTAATCAGTAACAAAAATCAGTTCTTCCCATTCACCTCATTCTCCAACATATCATCTATCACAAAATCAAAGCAACAGAAAACTGCTTGGGTTTTAGAAATCCCCATTCATTTTATTTGTGGGGAAAAAACCCTTGTTATAATTTTTCTTCCTCCTTACAATGGGACAAATTCTGGAGATTATGTCAAAGTGATCAAACCTTTGCTCATGCCTCTGTAAAAAAAATCCAGAACAATGTGTGTACTTTCTGTCTCTTAGCAGCTAGTCTCATCATAAAGAGTTTCAGACAGAGCCCAATCCCGCTCCCACTGAACTCAGATCCACATCTGGACATGGCTCCCATTTTTCTGGCTTTTATTTTACAAAAGGACTATTTCATTATAAAAATCACACACATTAGTTAAGCTTCCAGGTGCTATTTCATTTTTAAGAAATATATTAACATGTTCATACTCAATGGCCATAACATGCAATAGCCACAGTCACCCTTCTAAGGCAAACACCAGGAGCAACAATTCTGTGGTAGACAGCAGTATCTACAAATTAAAAGATCTGATCCAGAGTCCACTGAACTCAATGGGAAGGCTTCCATTCATTTCATGAGCTCTGGATTAGCTTCTAAGTAGACTGCCTTGCACTGAGCTCGGAAGAGACAAAAGAGCCAAGGCTCTAATGAACTGAAAAGATCTGGGTTGAGGAGCCTTCACTTAGAATATCCCAGCTCCACTACCTTAGAAATATGCTGGTCAATAGAACTATAGAAAGAGATGATGGACACATAAACTAACATGCATCTTCCCTGGTCCCTTAGTGATGGGCACATTTCTCCTGCATAAAGGCCACAGATTCTCAGAATGGGTATGTCTACACTTGAGGCTTTGTTAAGTTGACCTTGGTAAGTCGAGATTTCACATTGAAACACTCTTGTCAACTGCATGCATCCACACTGGCAGGTGCTAGGTTAACCCTTCCTGGTGGCCAGGAACTCTGGGAGGGGGTCTGGAGGCCAATAAGGTTGACTTAAGTATTAAGTCAACCTTAAGAGGTGGTATTATTAAGTCAACTTAATAAAAGCCCAGCGTGGCCACAGGAGTCTGTAGATTGATTTAACCCTCCTTAAGTCAACCTAAGGGTCCAGTGTAGACGTACCCAATGTTTCTCCTGTTTTAACTTTACAATGTACTATATTGCTACATCTCCATAACAACTGAAGTTTTGATTTTCTTAAAAAAACCAAAACCCTATTTGCAAAACCCTGAAGTAAGTCTACCAAAGTAGCCAATTCCCTAACTTATATAATTTCTTACTTCCGCAACACACAGTCTCAGGATCCAGCTCAGAAAAGCTGATACTATTCTATCCTCATCTATCTATCACTTAATCCTTAAAGATGCATTTAAGCATCTGCCAGGCCCAAACAGTGCAATAACTGACCAAAAATTTCTTAAATATTAGCTATGTGTTTGTTCATCTGTCTGTTTTAACGGTACAGTTTCTCAGCCTACAATCTTAACATTGTTTTTCAAACACTGTGCAGCTAAATTTGTGCACAGTCCTTGAAGTGGAATTGTTTCTGTCTTGGCCATTCACCCCTTTATTGCATACATTAGTGTGCCTACGAACAAACCAGGCATTATATATTACAACAAAAGGAGTTCTTCATACAATTTCTTAATTTTTTAAGCTTCCCCGGATTTTCTTTTTTAACCTCATCTCTGTTCCTATATATTACAGTTAAAAATCAAAGCCATAACCCTAGAAAGAAAAGATCATTTTTAAACAGCTACTGATTGTTTTACTACTCTCCATATTTTACTCACTCATCTCAGCGTTCCATTTTATGGGACCGAATGGAATGTCATGCACAAATCAACTAGTCTAGATAAGCTATAAATTCACTTACTTTATGAGAAATGTTACTTCTAGTTGTAGCTGTGATAAAGAACCAGATCAATCACACCACTTGAAACAGAGTATTTCCTACCAAAATTCTTTTCAAGTAGGGATCAAAGGTTCAAAAATCCTTAACCGCAACCAGCAAGTTGAGCCTTTTTATTTGCACCCTATTTAACACATGAAACTTATTCCATGTTAAAAGATTTTTCTGTCTATAATGTAGAAACTGATAACACAATGCTAGATTACACATCTCTTCTTCCTCGTTTTCTGTTTCATCATACTCCTGCTTCAATAATCCTCAAAATAGTCTTTTCCATATGGCTCATTTCATCTGTAAATGCTGGAAATATGCCCACTTCTCTAAAAATCTCATAAATGGATTAAAATCTAGCCTTTTTACATACCAGTTTAAAAACTGCATTAAAGAAAACATGTCTTATATGAACAAAACAGGCCTTAATAAACAAGAGAAGACACTACCCCAAACATTACCTGTTGCAAATGCTTTGCCACAACCGGGATGTTCACACTGATAAGGTCTATCTCCTGTGTGTGACCTTTCATGCACCTGTTCAAAGACATCCACCACATTGATATAATGCAATATTTTCTTTGCGATTTCAAATATAAAAATGATTTCACTATCAAAAATTAAATGTTTAATCTCTTTTCTTGAAAGTTACTACTGGAGTGTTTTTAAACAGTAATAAAGATTTTTAAAAAAATAGGATAATAGTGTGTTCTGGAAAAATAGGAATATGTCTCCGTTTTCAGGATCTGACCTGATCAGTTTTACTGAAACTGCTGATTTATCCTAGTTGTTGTAAACATGCAGAATAGCCATCTGAAAGAGCTACCAAACTGAACTGGCAAAACTGATAGTAGTCTAGCTGTCTGCATGTGTGCTTCAAGCACTATCCTCCACCCCTATTTTCCCTTAATCCTTATGAGGCTGCTCAGAGATCCTCTCTCTGCTGCATGAGACATCTAGACAGTCCTCCACCATAGGTTTAGAGCCATTAGGAGTGACAGACTGATTCTAAACTGAATTATCATTGGCAAGACTGCAGTGAAAGGAAATTTAACTGTACCTTCCCCCTTCTGAAAGTGATTAACCTAGTTTAGGCTGGCATCTGTGCTTCTCTACATGTTCCCCACATCTGAGCTACACAGATGATTAAGAAAGCAAGCCAGGGTGCAAGCAGAAAAATGAGAGCTGTTCCAACTTTTCAGCTCTGATTATTTGCTCACTCTAAAGAATTAAACAACACAAAACAGCAATATGATGATTTAAATGATGGAGCAGAGCTTCCTGTCATATATAATTAAAATCTAATTGTCCCATTTCTAACCTACGGCTGATGATGGCTACCTTGATGAAAAAAAAAAAAGGGACATCCTTTGTGATCCTTTTGTGGATTCTCTGTATCTTAGTCTTTAAATCATGGTTTGAAGATTTTAATAACTCAGTCATAAGAATAAAGGTTTATTGCAAGAGTGGGTGGGTGAAGTTTTTTAGGCCTGCATCGTGCAGGAGGTCAGGCTAGATCAGGGGTACTCAAATGGCGGCCCGCGGTCCACAATCCAGACCGCAAAGAGGTTTCCGGTGGACCGCGACAGTGGCCTATTTGCCCGTTTGAGTGCCCCTGCTCTAAGGGCAGCTGAGCAACTTCTGTTGCTCGCTGCGCTCCCCCTCCCCCCC
>ML681963.1:129612161-129656519 GCA_007922195.1 Podocnemis expansa
CCCCCCCCCGCTCCCACTCACCCCCCACCCCCACCCTAGTTGTTTGTGGATCCTGGTCAATGGTGGAAGGCTGAATGTGGACCGGCTCGCAAAAAGTTTGAGTACCCCTGGGCTAGATGATCCTATTAGACCCTTCTGACCTTAGAGTCTATATTTGCAATACAGGACCCTTACACAAGACTGTATCTGCATCCATCCTGCTTTGACAATCAGAAGAATGACCTACATATTCAAATTTTCTTCCTGCTGCTCTCCCCAGTTCGTACCTATGACGTGTTTATTTCATTCATATTTTCTGGGCAGTGCTTTCTGAAGTGTGGGATGTCTTTTGCTAGCCCACTGACTGCAAGTACCTCTTCGACTTTCTAAAAAGATCATCTCAGAACATGAAGCATGACAATACCAAGAAACTGAGGCAGCTGTACTCAGCTTAGGATAAAAGAACACAACTCTGTCTCACTCTTTGTATGTTTCCATTACCTTTTATCCAAGTAATTTTTTAATCAGTGAATGCTTTCAAGCCATGGACCACATTCTGCAATTACCTTAAGATGGTGAGCTGTTGTGTACAGTTTTCCACAACCATCATATTCACAACGAAATGCCTTTTCTCCACTTTGCTGAGATTTAGTTGTCACTCTTGTTCCATGTCCTTGCAAGACAATCTAGGATAAAACAAGTATGGCAACATGAAAATAATTTAAGATATTTATAACCAATTAGACCAAAAAACCCCCAAACAGATTTTCGAAATAAAAAAAATAAACAAGAGTTCATTCTAGTTGATTTCCTTTGACTCAGTCCACCTTGCCATTTATTGAATTTGCAGATTTTTCTGAAGCCTGCCTTCCTTCCAACCTACTCTCCCTAATTTCCCTTAATATTTCATTTTCTTTCCCACATTCTTGTCTTTGTAAGTTTTTCAATGCAGCTCCTCCAACTGGAATTTCCTCTAAGACTATTCAAGCAAACAACTTTATTTATCATTATTTAAATACTTCCCTAATGTGTTTCTTGTACAAGGCTTTTAAATAATAGCCAGCAAAATAATTAAGATAGCCATAAAAACAAACTCTTTCTAAAAAGGAATTTTTGTCTTGAAGGTTAGACCTTGAGTCTCTATGCATGCATACTTGGCCTGTGACATCTAACTTTAAATTGCACAAAATTAAAAGATACCAGTGCCAAAATGGAAATCCCTGCAAGTTTCTTGGAAAATTATTTGAAGACACTATAACAGATGCTCAATTTAAATGTATACCCCAAATTAAAAAAAATAACATAATACAAGGACTAAAAACATGCCACTGTGAATCAACAACAAAGTAAAAAATCAATCAGAGGTAAAAAGGCATCCTTTTAATAGTGAAAGTTAAATCTTATTGAGGGAAAATGAAAGAAGCATAAACTCTTGAAACAGAAGTGTAAAAATATAATTAGGAAACCTAAAAAAAGAATTTGAAGTACAGCCAGTCAAAGACTCAAAAAGTAAATGGTAAAATATTTTTAAGTACATCAGAAGCAGGAAACCTGTTAAACCACTAGTGAGGCCACTGGAAGATCAAGATACTAAAGGTGCATTCAAGAAAAATAAAGATATTGCGGGGAAATTAAATGAATTCTTTGCATTGGTCTTAATGGAGAAAGACGTGATGGAGATTTCCAAACCCAAGTCATTCTTTTTAGGTGACAAATCTGAGAACTGTCCCAGATTCAGAAGGCATTAGAGGTGATTTTGGAACATACTGATAAATTAAACATCAGTAAGTCACAAGGATGATACAGTAGATATAGTATATTGCACTTAGATTTTCAGAAATCCTTTGACAAGGTCCTTCATCAAAGGCTCTTAAGCAAAGTGAATGGTTATGGAATAAAAGAGAAGGTCTTCTCCTGGATCAGCAACTAGTTAAAATATAGGGAAGAAAGGCTAAGAATAAAATCGGTCAGTTTTCAGAATGGAGAGAGGTACATGGTGGTGTCCCTGGGGTTTGTACTGGAACAAGTACTTATTCAACATATTGATAAATGATCTGGAAAAGGGATAAACATTGAGGTGGAAAAATCTGCAGATGAGGGGGAAAAAACTACTCAAGATTGTTAAATCCAAGCAGACTGTGAAGAATTACAAAGGGATCTCACAAAACTGGATGACTGGGCAACAAAATGGCAGATGAAACTCAATGTTGATAAATGCAAAATAATGCACTTTGGAAAACATAATCTCAACTATACATATAAAAAGAATGGGGGCTAAATTAGCTATTACTACTTATGAAAAAGACCTCTGGATCAATGTGGGTAGTGCTCTGAAAAATTAACAGTATCTGAAACCTAGATAGTGAGGGAAAGGACTCTAGCAGTTTTTCAGAATAAGTGCAGTACAGATCACACTAGTTGTTGGAAGTCACATCAGACAGTAAACTTCTGCCTGCAAATCATCTGACGTGCCTGTATAAGAACAACTTTATAAAGCAAGCACAAGGCACTGAAACAGCATCTCAAGCAAGAGTAAGTAAGTAAGGTAGCAAGAGCCATTCACACTGTGATTTAAAAACAAACAAAAAATAGTGGAGTCCAAAATTAATTATTGTCAATATTTTACCAGAAGAGTCATCAAAGTAACCAAACCTCCTCCTTGGAGTTCTCATTCTCTTTTAAACGGATCTGATTATCTTTTGAATTGTGAATAAGAAGTTCTTTGATTAGGCTGCCCCCTATTAGTCCAAGACTGTGCTGAAGACTCAAGCTTCAGAACTGAGTAGGGCATGAGAGATGGAGCTGAAACAGAGTTTCTAATCCAAGAAAGTTTCTCCTGAATTAACAGATCAACAAAACATCATGCATCAGGAAAAACAATCACTATCACTACCCTCTGATCTGTAGCCTGTACACCAGTTATCACCAGGCACAAAAATATACAGTAAGAATTTAAATACAACGTATCAGGCACATTAGAAAAAAAAAATCAGCCCCCAGGCCTACTTACCTTGTGAGACAGCCAGCATTCCAATGGAATATCAGCACTTAAAGAAACACTTTTGGATTTGGCTGACCTACCAATCAGCAACAAAGGTAATTCTAACAGAAACAAGCAGTGTATTTGTGTACCCAATAGTATTTAATTATTATTTCAGCATATAAAAATACACATGTTTATTGCCAACTAGAGATGCCCCATAAAGCATATAACAGCTAAGGAATGCCCTGAATCAAGTGCATGAATGATAATGCAGCTGTATATAGTGTATTATATTTTACAAACACAGAATCAGACTTATACATTTTTCAAATATTTAGATGGAAACAAGTGAGAAAGAACCTATAAGAAAATTAAAAATTCAGGAAGCACAGCCCTAAATCTTGAGAGTCAGTTAGAAACTGTGTATGCTTGTCTCTTCGGATAATAATCTAGGGACTCCAGAGTACATACACAGATGTGTGCACAAAATGATTAACTTGAAGGCTATCAGGAATTCATCTCTCATTATCATATACAAAAGATATGACTCTGAAATATGTACCTTTAAAAGGTGACTCTCTAAAGAAAGTCAGAATCCTGGGCATTAGAACCAGAAGGGTATTGAACATAAAAACTGTTTTATAATATGAAACTTCTAGACAGCAATCTTCTCTCCAAAATACTCTTAAATGGAAAAATAAATTTATAAAGTAAATGAATAGTAGTTTCAAGAGAAAACATAATATTTAAAAGATGTCATACATACATCCTAACAGAGCTCATAATGGTGACAGTAGAAGAACAAAGGTCAGAAAGATTTCCAACTGCGTATTATTTTCTTTTCAGGCATGTTATAACTGACTTTACTATGACAATATGGGCATGCACTGCTTGAGAAGAAACTATAGCATTTTAGATCACTTTGTATCAACTCTTTTGTTTCCACATGTACAATTCATGTTAGGATTTACAAAGAGGCTTTGTGTTTTCCTATGGTGTGAAACCTAACCTTATGCAAGAGAACAGAATGACTGTTCAGCAATAGGACATCTGTTCTGTTCTTGCATTACAGAAGAAAAAACTGTATAATCATATACTAATTTAATACTATGGTAAGGCAGAAGACAAAAACAGGACTCTCTGAATCTTTTAAATCTACAGTTTATATGGTTATCTACACGGAGGTACATGCAGACACCAACTTGAATCTAGATGATGTCATGGTCAAGTGACTAAAGATTTCTGGATAACTCAGCTAGTCATATTTCAAAATTAGCCCTCATTATGTGTGCCCTGACTCTCCTCAACAGACATATTCCTTTGGGGACAACAAACAACTCGTGCAAGTTACAGCAGACCCCACATGGCTTTAACCTGCAGCAAGATTGTGGCAGGGAATCAATTTTCTTCTACCAAAGGGTGGCCATATTAGTCTAGTTCAGCAAAACAAACAAGGAGCCTAGTGGCACTTTTAAAGGCTAACAAATTTATTTATCGCAGGAGTGTTCATGAGTGAAAATCCTACTTTGTCAGATGCTTGAAGATGGAGAAGTACAGGTGAATGGGAGGAAAATAAATGCAGGGAAGTTTAAGTCACAGGATCAAGTCAGACTGTTACAGAAAATCAATGTAGTTGTTTAGATTCAAACAGTGGACAACAGCATCTAGGAGGGAGGTGAGGGGAAAAAGAAAAGCAAAATTACCTGTTGTAATGGGGGGAAAAAACGTTGTCTCTCTTTAATCCTAAGATGATGGTGTCAAATCTGCATATGAATTCCAATTCTGCAGTTTCTCTTTGAGGCTTTTTGATTTATCTCCACTAAATTACAGAGTCAAGTTTCTTTATATGAAGGAATTTTCATTCCTACGGGATAAAATTACTCAAGATTTGGACCAAGCTCTCTGATATCATTGGGACAGATGAGATGTGAGCTTCAAGTTGCTTTGATATGTAGACAAAGGGATGTTACTTATTGTAACTGATGATTCTTCTTTGAGTGCTGATCCCTATGTGGATTCCAGATATGGGTAGCATAATGAAACAGTAACCAGTATAGAGGTGGACAATGATGCTCAGCAGATGTGAAAGTTTGCAGTATTGCACAGTCTATAGGTCATATCAGTTGCTGATGAGGTAGCTATTGTGCAGTGAACATGTGAATAGAGACCCACACTGCAGCTCTGCAAATGTCTTGCAATAAGACATTTGTGAGATAAACAGATGTAGCAGCCTGTGCCCATATGATGTGAGCCTTGATGATCACTGTCTGCAGAACTTGGCATAAAGAGTAATGCTCTATAATACAGCATGCAATCCATCAGAAGATATGCTGGGAAGAGAAAGTGGCCCGGACAGTGCTCTGCTATCACAAGAAAGAGTCTTGCTGAGGCTCTGAAAGTGCAGGTACAATGGAGATAGAAGGCCAGTGCACAATATATGTCAAGGAAGCATGGAGTACACTTTCTGTTGGAGGCTTGTGGTATGAGATAAAAAACAGGGCGGTGGATGGCATAGCTGAGATGGAATGGTGAGGCCACCTTGGGAAGAAACATGGGGTGGAGTCATAGGGAGGCTTTGTCCCTTTGAAACACTGTGGAGACCTGTCATCATGGCCACTAGCTTGCTGATTCATGGGGCCGAGGTGATAGCCAAGACGACTACCTTCATGGACAGGCAGATAGGTGAGCAGGTGGGCAGGGGTACGAATGGTGGGTTTATTAGAGCTGAAAGGACTAGGAAGGGGTGGGTTCCCTTAGGAAACAGAACGTGTTCAGGAGGCCCCATAGGAATTGAGTAGATGTTGGATAGCTAAAATATGCAAGTTCTATCTACTGGTAGAAGAAAGTTGCTAACAGCTGCCAGGCATACTCCTATAAAGGAATGGGCAAGGTCTAAGAGATGAGGGTGCAGTAGATAATCCAGGACAGTTGATATGGATATAGTTGATATAGTGTGGTGGTTGTTGGAGACCCATTTTGTGAACTGCTGCCATTTGGCCTGGTAGCAAGCTTAGTCACAGGGCATTGACTGTGTGTGTTTATGTCCCATGCCAGTGTGGAACATGTATTTTCTACTTGTGAGCCCCATCCAGATACCAGGCTGTGAAGTGGAGAGGCTGCAGGTTGGCATGTTGGATCTGGCCCTGTTGCTGGGTGAGTAAGTTCAGAAGGGGAGGCCGAGGGACTGGAGAGCAGGTTGAGAAGTTCAGAAGGTCTGTGAATATAGGTAGGGCCAGGATGGTCTCATTTCACTCTGTGGAGTACCTGTGGGATGAGCAGAATCTGTGAAAGAAGACAATGGAGGCTGGGTGTCCATGGGAGGAAAAAAGTGTCTCCTTGGTTTCCCTATCTGAGATTTCCTCTGGAACAGAAGAAAGGAAGTTTGCTGTTCTTGGTAGTGATGAAGAAGTCCAATCAGGGTATACTCCACTTCCGGAAAATGTCACAAAGAATGGAGTCATAGAGTTCCCACTTGTGGTTGTAGTGAAAAAATGACTGAGTATCTGCTGGGGCTTTATCTGTACATGGTAGGAGGGTTGCAAGCAATGTAATATTGTGTCACAGTTTCATAGTCAGACTGCTTTTCAACAAATGGAGAGACATCTGGCTCCACCTTGTTCATTTATATACTGTCCTGCCATGAGTGCAGGGGCCTGGACTTGTGCTCTCTCATGGTCCCTTCCAGTTCTATGATTCTATATAAACCATCATAGTCTTGTTGTCTGCAAGGAGTAGAACACGTTTCCCTTGAAGGAGTGGAAGGAGCACATGACATGCTCATTGGATCACCCACAGCTCTGGATGCTGATATATATCCTTGCCTCTCTGGTGAACCATAGTCCTTGTGCTGTGTGGCCATGTTTGTGGAAGCCCCAGCCTGTAAGCAAGGCATCCACTGTGAAAATAACATCTGGGTTGGACTGGTGGAAGAGGGCGCCCGTTGTAACCTTAAATGGATTGTGCCACAATGACAGGGAGGTCAGCAATAGATGGGGAAGGTAGATTCATTTGTTTTGATGGTCTATGGATCATACACTCTTTTCAGCCACTGGTGAAGGCATCTCACATGGAGTTGGGTGTACAGGGTAACTGAGGTGCATGTCACCATGTGGAGTGAACGGAAAGGGCAGACATGTGGACACAGACAGTTTTGCACTAATGTAACAATGGCTATGAGTGTGGCAAACCAGTTCCCTGGTTGAAAGGCTTGTACTGCTCAAGAATCCAACCTGGCTCCACTCAACGTGAGCTCTCTGGTAGGGACTTGTCTTCACTGATGCATGTACTGAGATTGGCAAGATCCCGCAATGTGCTAATGATACTGAGCAACTGTTTGTGGAATGATGACACTAGAAGCCAGTCATTCAGGTAAGGGAAAAAAGAGTGGCCTTGGTACAGATGCATGCTGCAATGACCACAAAGACCTTCATGAACGTGCAAAATGTATTAGCTATCCCAAATGGGAAGACACAGAACTAGTAATGAGATTTTCCCCACACTGAAGCACGCATCCTTAGTTGGATTGAATCAGTAGTAGGTGGGAAGGTGTGGAATTTTATTGGGTAACCATGGTGGACAATATCCAGCAAGCACTGGTTGATCGTAATCTTGCTTCAGCTGTGGGCAAAGAGAGCAAGACAGCTCTCCAAAAACAATCTGGGGAGCTGAGGTCAGAGTGGAGAGGGGTTCGCAGTTTTGCTATGCATAATCAAAAAGATTCCTTCAGAAGGTGTTGATGGAAGGTGGAAATTGCAGAGGTAGAGACAGTGGGATGTTAAAGGTGTTGCAGACAGCAGGTTGGCTCTTGCTAATGTGGAGGGTAATGCAGATCAGGGTAGGCATTTAGGCTAATATGCCTGGAGATTCTGAAATAGTGGGGGGCTAGAGTGTACAGGCCGAGAGACGGAAGCGTGGCTCTAGAATTTTTTCAGTGAATGAAGGATCTCCGTTTTATCACTAAAAAGCTTCTGGTAATCGAGAGGGAGATCCTCTAAAGTGGTTTGGACTTCCTTCATAAAACCAGAAATTTGTAGCCAGGAGTCCTGTCTGAGCATCACCCCAGAAGTGAGGGAGCAAGCTGCCATATCTGCTACGACCACTGCTGCCTGTAGGGAGGCTTTGGATACCAGTTTGCCTTCTTCAATGAGAGGCTGGGACTCCACTTGTTTGTCCCCCTGGGATGGAGACTTGGAATTCTACCAGAACGGAGTATGACCAGAAGTCATATTTTGCCATATGGCATGGTAACTGGCTATGCGGAATTGGAGGACAGTAGTATAGCTTGCAGAGAGTAAGGTCCAGTTTTGCAGCTCAGTGAAGAATGGTCCTGGTGGACTGTTGTGTGGTTTACTAACGGCTGCTTGCACTGCTAGTCTGCAGTTTGTTGGTGGGGACACAAAGAGAAAATCTTTGTTCTGGGCCAGAACTAAGCACCACCTCTCCACACATTTAGGCACTGAGTACAGGAAACCACAGCATACCAAACAGCCTGGGCCAGTTGTACAATGGCTTTACGAATGGGCAACCAAGATGGACTTGTTGGTTGGAGGACATCAAGGAACTCATCTTAAGAGTGCTTCACATCTTCTGGTGGTAAATTAGATGCTGTTGTCATACACCTTAGAGATAGTGTCAATAGGTTGATCATTTTCTCTGGTGATGATGCACTGATTGGAAGAAGTGGCTCCATTGGTCCTGGTAGCTCCATGAGTACCAGAGGCCCCACGGTTCTGTATGACTTGTTGTACACCAATGAAGGTATGGTAAAGCCTGATGAAGGTGGTGGACCTTATATCTTGGAGTAGGGGTCCCACCCAGTCCACTATGACTTTTAATTTGGGGCCTGATGAGTACCCAAAACATTGTTGCTTAGGTGATACCAGCATCAGTGCACATCACTGCATGTGTGGACTATGTAAGTGACCAGGGAAAGCAGTGGTTTGGGCTCTGAGGACCAGTCAGACTCTGATTGATCTGGTAAGAGTGGTGCTGTAAGAGCATGTGGAGTGAGTAGAGATTGCAGCAGTTCTGCTGACTGCATCAGAGAAGTATGATATAACAGCAGTGGTACATCACCTGGGGACAGGGGATGTGTGGTGCTTAGCGTCTCACAGAGACACAAGGGTCCCCTTTAGCAGCTGAGGAGTTCAGGCTGATACACAGGCCGGTGTCCATGACACTGGTAGACTGTATGTTGGTGGCTGCAGAATTATTGTTGGTTCCAGCAGTGGTGACGGTTACTGGGGCACTTGTGGGGGACCTGTAGTGGCCTGAGTCTTGTGGTTGTCTAGCTGTCTCGTTTTATCTGTCTTCGCGCATTTGGGAACAGCAGCCACTTTGTGTGCACAAGATTTCTTGCCTGGCTGCTCGTGGCTGGTGAAGGGAACGTAGTGCTTGGAGGTAGGCCCGCTCAGAGATCCACTCTTGCACCAGCAATTATGTTTCCTGTAAGCATTATGGGTCTTGATTGCTGCCACCAATACCACTGATGTCACTGTGCTCAGAAATGCTGTCACTGCTGGACATTTCAGTGGGTTCATAAGTGCCATGTCATGGTGTGCATGTGGTTGCAGTGCCTCCTCTATAAGGTGTTTCTTGAGCCTGAATTTTCTCATCACAGGGGTTCTTGAGGAAAAGGAGTGACAGACAAAGCACTCCACGAAGTTGTGGTCTCACCAAGGCAGTAAAGGTAGTGCTGGTGCTCGTCACACACCGAGAACAATCACAGGTATGTGTCATAGTTCTGGAACCCAGATTGTCTAGGCATAATCCCCCAGACAGGGTGGACTGTCCCCAGTGATGTATACTGTCAAACTATTTTTTTGTTACATAGCTTTCCTGAAGGAGAAGAACATTCTCATTCTAGCCATGCAGGGTAGAAGTTGAGTGGGCATTTACCCATGCAGCCATGAGACCTTGGACATAGCACGAGAAAGACGGTTAGTAACCTTTCCCGTAACTGTCATTCTCCGACAAGTGTTGCTCGCATCCATTCCAACTAGGTGTGTGTGCGCCTTGTGCACAGCTGCTGGGAAAATTTGTCCCTAGCTGTCCCTCCCTATCAGGGTTGGCGAGAGAGCCCCCTGGAGTCCCACCGTCATAGCACCCCTTACATGGGCTCACCGACCGTTGCCTCGTCAGTTCCTTCTTGCCAATGTACCGACTGAGGGGCAGGTGGGTGGGTCTGGAGTGGATGTGAGCAACACTTCTTGGAGAACAACAGTTATGGGAAAGGTTAGTAACCGTCTTTCTCCTTCGAGTGCTTGCTCGCATGCACTCCAACTAGGTGATTCTCAAGCCATCAGTGGAGGCAGGAGTTGGTGTCTTGTGGTATCACAGATTTCAGCACTGCCTCACCCACTGCAGCATCTTGTCTGGCATGAGACGTGATAGCATGGTGTGCTGCAAAGGTATGTATAGATGACCATGTTGCCGCTTTGCAGATTTCCTGAATCGGAACGTGGACCAGAAATGCTGATGATGCTGCATAGGCCCTAGTTGAGTGGGCTGTTAACGGAGGGACTGGCTTCTTCACTATGTTGTAGCAGGCCTTAATACAAGAAGTGATCCACTCGGATATCATCTGGGATGAAACCGGGGAACCCTTCTTTCTGGTCACAACCGAAACAAACAGGCGACTGGATTTTCGAAATGGTTTTGTTCTTTCTACATAGAAGGCTAAGGCCCTCCTAACATTCAATGAGAGTAAAACCCTTTCCCTGTCTGAGGCATGGGGTTTTGGGTAAAAGACCAGCAGATAAATGTCCTGGTTACAATGAAACGCCAACACCACCTTCGGTAAAAAGGATGGGTGTGGTCGAAGGCGTACTTTATCTTTAAAAAACACTGCATATGGTGGTTCAGTCGTGAGTGCTTGTAGTTCGGAGACCCTTCTAGCCGACATAACTGCCACTAGAAAGGCCACCTTCCATGATAAGTATAGGTCCGAACATTTAGCCAGCAGCTCGAAGGGGGCGTGTGTTAGCACCCGCAAAACTAAGTTCAAGTCCCATTGCAGGAGTGGTGCAGTCACGTGGGGAAAACTCCTAGTTAGCCCCTTCATAAACCTGCTCACCATCGGGTGGGAGAAGAGGGAGAATTTCCCTACTGGGTTGTGGAAGGCAGTAATGGCAGCCAGGTGGACCTTGATAGTTGAGATGGCTAATCCCTCTCTTTTTAGGTTGAGCAGGTACTCTAGCACATGGGGAACCTGTGCCATATGTGGTTCAATCTGTAAGCGGTTGCACCATGTGGAGAAGTGGCGCCATTTAGTCTGCTAGGTCAACCGCATGGATTGCTTCCTGCTTTCCAGCAGGACCCGTCGTACCCAGTCGGAACAAGACCGCTCTTCGGGGTTCAGCCACATATCCTCCATGCCATCAGGTGTAGGGATTGTAAGTTTGGGTGACGTAGTCAGCCCAGATCCTGGGTGAGGAGGTCCTTGCAGAAGGGAATAGTGATGGGGGGCTCTACTAGGAGATCCTGAAGGATCGGGAACCATATCTGCTGGGGCCATGCCAGGGCGACTAGGATCATCGTGGCCTTGTCTTCCCTCACTTTTGATAAGACTCTGGAGATTAGGGGAAACGGGGGAAAGGCGTATAGCAGGCTCCCCTTCCAAATTAATTGGAAGGCGTCTGTTAGGGAGCCATCGTCGACGCCCCTGAAGGAGCAAAATTTGTGGCACTTGGTATTGACCTTGGTGGCGAAAAGGTCTATGAGTGGAGTGCCCCACTTCCTGAAGATAGAGAGTACCACCTCCCGTTTGAGGGACCACTCGTGTGCACTGATCACTCTGCTGAGGGAATCTGCTAGGTGATTCTGAGATCCTGGGAGATAATGAGCTTCCAAGTGGATACCCCTGGGGATGCAGAACTCCCAAAGGGCTATTGCCTCCCTGCACAGCAGCAGGGAACATGCACCTCCCTGCCTGCTTATATAAAACATCGTGGCTGTATTGTCTGTCTTCAAAGCCACCCGTTTCCCCCGAAGGTAGTGTTCGAAGGCTTGACACGCCAACCTGACCGCCCTGAGTTCTCTCACATTGATATGGTCCAGCGCATCCCGGGAACCCCAGCTTCCCTGTGTGGTCATTCCGTCCAGATGAGCCCCTCAGCCGACATCCGATGCATCTGTCACTAGAACCTTTGAAGGAGGGTCTGTGGAAAAGGGGACCCCCACACAGACATTTGACGGGGCTAGCCACTATTGTAATGAGTTTAATACATGTGGGGGAACCGTGACAATATGGCCCAATGGGCGTCTGGAGGGGTGGAACACTGTTCGTAGCCACATCTGAAGGGGCCTTAAATGTAGTCTGGCATGTTTGACCACCAAGGTGCATGCCGCGAAGTGTCCCAGCAACCTGAGGCAATTGTGGGCCATTGACATTGGGAAAGATATGTTGTGGATCAAGTTGACCATGTTGTGGAAGCATTGGGGGGGGCAGGGATGCCGTTGCCATAGTTGAGTCGATGACTGCCCCGATGAAATCTATCTTTTGTGTTGGAACTAGTACCGACTTTTCCTCGTTAATGAGCAGCCCCAGGTCATCGAGGAGGTTTCTTATCATTGCTACGTGGGATATGACCTGCTCCCTGGACGAACCTTTCACCAGCCAGTCGTCGAGATATGGAAGATGTGGACCCTGTTTCGTCTGAGGAACGCAGCCACTACCGCCATGCACTTTGTGAAGACTCTTGGAAAGGCCAAAGGGGAGGACAGTGAATTGAAGATGGTTATCACCCACTGAAAACTTCAGATGCTTTTTGTGGCCTGGGGTAATCAAGATGTGGAAATACACATCGTGTAAGTCGAGGGCAGTGTACCAATCTCCAGGATTCAGGGAGGAGATAATGGATGTTACCGTTACCATCCAAAACTTTAACTTCTTTATGAACCTATTCAGGTTCCTAAGGTCTAGGATTGGTCTGAGACCCCCTTTAGATTTCGGGATCAGAAAGTAGTTTGAATAGAATCCCTGACCCCTCCTCGTCACCAGGACTTCCTCTACTGCCCCTAGCTCCAGTAGGTGACGAACTTCTGACATCAAAATTTGTTCGCGAGGCATGCCCCTGACGAGGGACTGGGAGCGAGGGGGAAGGGAGTGTGGTGTTGAAGTAAATTGGATAGAATACCCTGTTGTATCATGTGTAGTACCCATCTATCTGAGGTTATTCGAGACCATGCTCGATAGAAGCGGGATAAGCAGTGCCGAAACATGGGTTCTGGTACGCTGTCCTCATGGCTAACCTTAAAAGCCCTGTTTAGGGCCCTGAGACTGTTTCGCTGAGCCTTCGGCTCTGCCCGACGGGTATGACCTCTGTTTCCCCAAGGGCGGGCGTTGAATAAACCTTGATCTCCTTCGTCCTGAGTCTTGTCTCTGACTATGGAACTGTCATGGTAGGGAGTGGGTCCCAAAGTGACGCCTCTGTGGGTTCTTGTGGTGAGAGCCAAGGGATCTCAGTGTGGCTCTGGAGTCTTTCAGATTATGAAGCTTTGAATCTGTCTGTTCTGAGAAGAGAGAGGTTCCCTCGAATGGGAGATCCTGCACTGTCTGTTGGACGTCGTATGGGAGTCCCAAGGCTTGGAGCCATGAGCTACGCCTCATGGATATGCTGGAAGCCATAACTCTGGCTGCTGCATCAGCTGCATCCAAAGCCGCTTAGAGGGAAGCCCTGGCTACAGCTCTACCCTCTTCCATTAACGCTGTGAGATCTTTGCTGAGTTTGTGGTTGAGGGTCCCTGAGAATCTCTCAAGCGAATTCCAGGCATTGAATGTATAACTGCTCAGAATGGCCTGATGGTTGACGACTCGGAGCTGTAAGCCGCCTGTAGAGTATACCTTCCTATCGTACATATCCAACCTCCTGGCGTCCCTAGAATTAGGGGTTTGTGTCTGTGCCCCTTGTCTCTCTTTCTCATTAGTAGCTGCCACCACTAGCGAGCCGGGGGAGGGGTGAGTGTACAAGAACTCATAGCTCTTGGGTGGGACAAAGTACTTCCTCTCCACCCGTTTAGGCATGGCCAATACCGACGCCGATGATTGCCAAATGGCCTGCATGGATTTATCTATAGTCTTAATCAGGGGCAGGGACACTTTAGATGGGCCGGAGGGCAATAGTATGTCCACCACTGGATCAGAGGAGTCCTCAGTAACCTCTGCTGCCTCTAGACCCAAGCCCTGGGCCACCCCCCGAAGAAGGTCATAGTAAGCCCTATTGTCTTCCCCCGGGGATACAGTTGCAGACCCGGTAAGGGCGTCGTCTCGAGGAGGAGATGGGGAGTCCCTAGATGTAGCCTGATCCCTGGAATCAGTTTCTGGCGACATGCTACCTCTCAAGTCCATATTCTCAGCCCCCGTATCTGAGTCCGTGTCCAGCACAGACCGTGGCGGAGGTATGGGTTGGCCGTGGGTTGTGGTACATGTTGGTGAGCACCCTGATGTTAGGGTCGGGCCTGTGTCGCTCTCCACACACTGTCCCCCGACCGGGCTCACGTGGTTGAGCCTGGGACTGTGATCTAAGGGTTTGTATGTGTCCATACCCCCTATCGTTTGTTAGGTCTCTAGGGGACCACTGCATCCCTAGAAGGGTCGGCCGTGCTGTCTGGTGTCGGGGGGTGGGGGGAGGGATGAGGCATGGGAGTTGGCTTGCCTTGAGAGTGTGTGGGGGGAGCCAAGGCAGGTGAGGCTCTGCACACCAGCAGAGGCAGTGCCGTTGCCTCTATTAGTTCTTTGGCCGCTTCACAGGTGTCCGGGGTAGAGGGGGGGCTAAATACATACACCTCCTCCTCTGCCCCCTCTGACACACTCGGTACCAGGCTCGCCTGCGGGGATATGGCGACAGGCTCGGTTGACAATACCGGTGCTGACCGCGGCGGTGCGGAGCCGCTCAGGACTGAGCACGGTTTTGCTGCCACTGCCACTTTTTTATGTGCTGGTGGTCTGCTGCGTTCCTTCTGGCGCCTTTTCTGCGGTGCCGGGGACTGTGAGCGTTGCCTATCAGTCAGCTTGTGCCCCGCAGTCTTGCCAAGATCTGCGTTGAGCCCCCATTTTGCTCCTAAGCTTTCAGAGCTTGCTGCGGAGCGGGGCTAGGCAGGCAAAGAAGCTGCAATCTGCTCTGGCAGGCTGGAGGGGGGTTTTAGCGCCACCTCCATCAGCCACACTTTAACTCTTCTCGCCCTGTCCTTTCTTGTTCGAGGGTGGAAGGATTTACAGATCTGGCACCTGGCTGATAAGTGCTCCTCTCCCAAGCACTCCAGGCAAGTGCTGTGCGGGTCACTCTTAGGTATGCACCTGCAACAGACACTGCAGGCTTTGAAACCCAGCGATCTCGGCATTCCCCAGCCTGTGGCGGGCTTGGGGAAGTCAGCGTTATCTCAGCTAGTAATGTTGAGATGAAACTACTCTAATCTACAACAAACAAACAGGAAAAAAAACACAAAAGGAAATGCTAAGCAAGCAACAAGCTAGGGAAAGTCTCTAGAAGACTGTCCGCTCTGTTCCTTGACCGGCTTTCACGGCAGGAAGAAGGAAACTGATGAGGCAACAGTCGGCGAGCCCTTATAAGGGGTGCTATGACGGCAGGACGCCAGGGGCTCTCTCGCCGAGCCTGATAGGGAGGGACTGCTAGGGACAAATTTTCCCGGCGGCTGTGCACAAGGCGTGCACACACCTAGTTGGAGTGCATGCGAGCAAGCACTCGAAGGAGAACAATGCAAAGTATGCATGTTGGTTGACGGATACTCCTCTGAACAGTTCTGGCTCCAGAATATGGAGAGCATGCACACCCACAAAGGCAATTTATGTAGGGACTAGCACTTCAGGAAGGCTATCGAGTTCTAAATATCTTATTGGGCCAGGCTTTCTGAAGAACTATAACCAGACTATTTGGCAGGCATCATCAAATATTAGTTTCTTATCTTCCATTGGTGGAGTCACAAATTTCATTTTGTGAGGTAATTTTCTACTGCATCTAAATCATGTCCTCATAAGCCAAGTAAGATGGAATTACAGAGACCTTTTGTGACATTGCAAGAAAGAGGATTTTTTTTGTTTAAGGTTTTGGAGTTTAATTGCCTTTTTTTGGTGACTCTTTACGGCAGGGATTCTCAACCCAATTTTATGCTGTGACAAGGTTGGCAGCCCTACCAACCATGCACAACACAGGACAGCTTCCTCTGCCAAAAACAAGTGCTGCTGAAACATGTGGCACTATCCCACTGCCACCAAGGCTTTCCACAACTGCAGGGGGTTTTGGCAGCAGTGACAACCTCCCACCACTGCCACTGGAATTCCCCCACTGTTGAAGCTTCTCGCTGCAGGAGGTGTTGGTGGTAGCACCCTCCCTCCTGCTGGTGCCACGCTTTCCCTCCTTCTGCTGCCACAGCTCCTGGAGACAGCACAAGCTCCTCAGGTTCCCTCGCTGACAGGACTGTTTTAGCGACAAAAGGGTTTCTTTCAGCAGCAGGGTGAGTTGCAGTGACACACTCAGCCGCATACTGCAATACACTTTTGTGTCATGACACAGCAGTTGAGAATGGGAGACTGTGCACACCATGAGACCACTTTGCTTGACAGACCCATGTTAATAGTGGGCTGCACTGCCTACTGAACCTCCAGAGGTTGGCATCAGTGAAAAAACTTTGGGAACTCCTGATCTAGAGATCAGGATGGCATTAAAGTCTGTGGGTCTATGATATACATGCATATCCATACGTGGAATACACATAGGGACCATCACCCAAAGAAGACAGATAAATCTGCATGAAAATATTTTTTTTAAATCCACTGAATGGTTCTTCTACAAAGAGAGAAACAGAGCCTGTTATGTGCACAGGTCTGGAGTCCGAGAACTCTTGATGGAAAGCCCCATGATCTGGCTCAGAGCTAAATATTTGGTTTGCTTCCAGCTCTTACGAAGAAGGTCAATACTTGACCCACAGAGATTTTGGAGCATAGAAGAGACAGAGAAAGTAAAAATCCAGGGGATCCAATTTTATTGTACAGTCTTACTTACCTGCATTTTTTTCTCTTGTTCATTTTCACCTATCATTCCTGTGCTACTAACACTTTCACTTCCATCAATAGACACCTGAAAATAAGAAAGAAAAAAATTAAAATGATTTACCAATTGCTTTTCTTCAGTGGATAATACAAAAGGGAAAAGACCCAGCTTCTGAGGGAGCATAATGCACACTTTCACAGCTCTGTTACTTCACCGTTTTGAAACATGGCTACCACACAGTACATTAGCTCTTAATAATGTAAAATCCCACTGAAGTCACCCATCTTATAATAAAAAACCTTGAATAACAACCAAAGTGCTGATATTCTTAAGGTTGTATCAAAATAAGGAGGAAGAACAAGGACTAAATTTGTCCCTGACTTAACTACATTGACTTCAAGAGCTAGTTCAGTTATCAGTTACTTAAATGAAGCTAAATCAGGAATGAAGTTGGTTCTAAAACCTTCTTATAACCAAACAATTTCTGTCATTGTTATGTGCATGAAGTTCCTGAATTTATTAGTAAAAGGGACATCATGGCAAATTTAAAAGGCAGTACTAGATCATTTCCTTACAATGGCCCCTTTGAACTGTTCCAATGGCACAAAGAGACAGTAAAGCTAGCTTAACAAATAGCTAAGAATTCCTCCAATGTAGGAGGATCCTTGAGTGATATAAAGCCACTATAACCTCTTCTACACTATCCCCAAAGCTCATGGTACAGAAGCATGCCAGGGCATGACCAGAATGCTGCAGCCTGTTGGAGAGCAGTGCAGATTTGCCCCTGCTTAGTTATGCTAAACATAACTCAGTCTGGAACACTTCCAAATGGGTAGCCGTGTTAGTCTAATTCAGCAAAACAAGAAAGGAGTCTAGTGGCACTTAAAAAGACTAACAAATTTATTTTTTGCATGAACTTTCATGGGCAAAGTCCCATTCTGTCTGTTGCCAGAGTGGAGAAAACTTACACTGGAAAGAAAGAAAGAAAGAAACCCTTACCAAATAGGAGTAAAAGTTGCTACTCTCCATGAACTTCACCTCCTACCAAACCACCTTTCAGATTATTTAAAATGACCCTTATGGTTTTCTATCTATTTGGTTTCACTGTATCCCTCTGGTTTTCTATCTACTTACTCACTTGCTAGCTTACGCTGAACTTTCAGTATTTAACTTCATGATCCCTCCTTACCAATCTACACCACTTGAAGTTGGATCTTTTATTTCTGCTGCCATGTCTATCAGGAATTCTCTCTTTCTCATTTTCCATACTTCTGAATAATTCCTCTAATTAATTCCATCTTATTTGTTAGTTTAATATAGAACATCACAACATAGAGCCTCGTAAAACATTTTACATAGAGTTCTCAATAAGAAACAATACACAGATAAAATATTCTCTATTGTACCTTGGCTGCATACTGCTCCAAGGCAGTGATGGTATCTGGATCAATTGTTGCATCTCCCGTATGAAGGCCTGCTACTGTGCCATCAGCTTGAATAGCTAAGATAGTATCTGACTGTGGCATCTGAACTGTATGGTGAATGTAGGCAGTGGTTCCATCTTCCAGTTGGACTGCTTGTAATGCACTCTGGTCATAACTGTCTGAGAAATAATATTAAGAACATGGTTAAGACATGGAATGAATATCAGAGTCTGTGTTTCTCCAAAATAAAGGGAACACATATGAAACCGTCATTACACATTAAAATGCTACTGAAAAATACAATAGTTTAGAAAATTGCAATCAATATCATCTGTTGAATTTATTGTAAACAATTACTTCCCCCAAATACTTTTATTCCTGTCCACTCATACCTATACAATTAGTATAGGTATTACGTATAAGTATTCCTCCACAGACTTAGAAATTTCTGCTCTCTAGTGATGAACTAATTGTTAATATGGTCAGGAGCTAAAGTGGCAGAACGCTGTTTCAGGGCCCCTGTAGTAACCTGGGGGGGAAGGCGTTAACACTCTGGTCAGTGAGTCCCAGGGGAGCCAATAGGAACAAAGTACAGGTTTTTGAATTGGAGCAGCAGCCTTGCCTGTTCCTGTTTGGTAGCAGCATAGCTTCTGGAAGGATCAGGAAGAGGCCAGCTAAGAAGTCCTGAAGAAGGATCCAATGACATCTTTGCCAAAGATAAGCTCAGTTTGTACCGACCAGGGGAGAGTAGAACAGGGAATGTTTACTTAGGCACGGTCAGGGTATTTCTTTGTTTTTGGATTTCTCTGTGCTGAGTACATGTACGCCTTCCCAACTACCCTGTCTATCTAAGTTAAATCCCAGAGAAGCAACTCTCTGTGTTCTTATCTGTTCTTTCTAATTAAAGATTTTACCCTTTTAAAGCAAGCTCTGGTTCTGGGTCCTGAAAGGCAAGAGGTTTGCATGCATGCATGTGCCTCAGACTGCACAGCCAGCTACTAAAGGGGACTCTGTCCCAGTTCCAGCTCATACCCCAGCTTTGGTTCAATTACCCTCCTGAGAGAAGAATAAAAATGATTGAGGATACCTCACAGGAAGGAATTCCCAAGTGCACCTTCCTGGGTTTCAAGAGGTTTTTGCATTTGGGTGGTGGCAACGACACCACTCTAAAGCCAGGAATGGGTGGCCTTGGGAGAGTTTTAAGACCAGGCTTTAAGGCCAGTGGGTTTTAAGGTGTGTTGCGGGCCCCCGCCTTCTGCACTCAGAGTGCCAGAGTGGGGAAACAACCCTGACAGCCCCTAAAAATAGAAAATGGTGCCAGAACACTGCATTCTGGGGCCCACCATTTAAAAATAGTAGCCCTGGAATGCAGCATTCCAGTTCCATTTTCTGTTTTTAGGGGCCTGAACACTAGGCCGCTAAAACAGCAGGCCCTGGAACAGTGTTCTGCTGTGTTCCAGCAGGCAGGGGCATTGCTGAGTAGGGCCCCCCCCCCCAGTTCAAGCCCTACCCCAACCCCCCTCTTCCAGGCCCCGTCCCAACCTGGGACCTGGGCCTACCCCCACTTGTCCCCCCAGCCAATCCCAGGCAGTGCTGTCACACCAACCGGGGGCCTGCCACCTCCTTCCCAGCCCAGCCACTCCCTGACTGGTGCCTACTGCCCCCCCCATCCCCAGCCATGCCACCACCAGTAAGTACTGGTGCAACCTGACTCGCACAGGGGGTGGGGGTTTGGGGGGCTGGAGGTGGATATGGGGACAGGGGAGTGGGTATTGGGGGTGGATATTGGGGCTGGGGTGGATTTTGAGGACAGGCGAATGGATATTGGGGGCAGGAGCTGGGGTGCTTGAAGGGAGCCTGGCTGTGCAGGAGGGAGACCCACCCATGCGGGAAGTGGGCCTGCCCATGCAGGAGAGTTCCAGGGCCCACCAAATCATACTTTAACCCCTGAATATGGTCATTTTTACCACTGGTATATCTGCTTCCTGTACACTAAGAACCAAGCTTCCTTTCAACAACTAAGCAATGTTTTGCCTCTACTTTAATTTCACATAAAATACTTTGCAGCATATGGCACATTTATAGTAACCAGAATAATCTGTGGGAAACAGGAATTAATTGTTGTGATTGCTCTTTGACATTAAAAATCAAACACACACAGAGCTTGAAACGTCTGTTCAACACCTACAAGTCTGAGTAGCATGTCTTCCATATAGGGCAAAACCACCTGTGCTGTCACTCCCTTCAAACCACTATAACACAGGTTCTCTGCTCAGTGTCAGCCACCCTTGTAAGACTGGACATACTCACTACACCTAACAGTGCTGTGATAATTTGTAACCCAACAGCACCATATGATACACTACTAGAAAACTAACAGCTCTCTGATTATTAAAATTATCATGTGAGGTATAATGAATATAAATATGCATTAAAATTATGTCTTTAAAATCTGTTTGCCAACCAATGCATAAGCAATGTCTTCCTTACAGAAAGGAATATGTATTTGCTTGCCTGACCAGAGACAATGAAGAAACCCTTATATAAGAGCTAAACAAACCCATTAAACTAGTAAGTGGGAGAGACAGTCTCTCAAATATAAAGAGAGCAGTGACTGAACCTTAAAGAATAAACTGTTGAATCAGCTGATTGCATACATATTACTGTATTATAAAAGTGTATCAGGTATGGTCCTTTATGAAAGTCTGTGATGCACTGGTGATTAATATAATTGTAAATCACTAAAGAAGGTATTATACATACTCATTATTCTTGTGCTTTAAAGTCTGTGACCACACACAAGGAGAAACAGGTTTTCTCCCCACAGAAAGCAAGGCAGCTATCTGCCTGTCTCCAATATAAATTAAGCAGGGTGGAATAAAAACAATGACAGCTCAATTTGCAAACAAATCAGCAGGGGCATGGAGATTATGCCCCTGCAAAGACCTTCCTGCTTTGTGAAGCAGGGTCAGTGAACTTTGGAAAGATAACACAGTATCTAAACCCCAATAGGTGAGAGCAACTTTATCTGAGGTTACTTCCCAAAGAATACATTTCAAAGGTTTATTGGACTATTAAAAAAAGGGGGGGGGATGGAGAACCCCATAGTAGTCCATAACTTGGCAGATTTAAGGGATCACAGCTCTTGAAATCACAAAATCTTGGGTCCTTCAGCTAACAGGCATGAAGTCTCTGGGAACTGAATACAGGTTACAACCCTGCTTAGGCAAGGATTAAAACTTAACTGTAGCAAGTTACAGTATTCGAAACATATTTTTCCTTCTGTTTGCAACAATTTCTGTCTTTATTCCTTGTAATTGCTATCACTTAAACATATGACCTTTTGTTAATAAACCTGTTACACTTTTGCACTATGACAAATAAAAATGTATTAATTTCATTGTGGTTTGACAAACTACTGTTCACTGTCTCTTTGCAGGAGCAATATATTTAATAACTTCTGTGAGTGTTCTGGGAGAAAGCCAGACACTGTAGGGAGGTGCCTCTGAAGAATTCAAGAAATAGGGTTCACTGTTACTTGTGAGACAAAGTTTGGAGTGGCAGAATCCTGAGCAGTTTTCTCGCAAGACAAACAAGCCGGTGTATTAGGGAATTGTCACACATCTCAACAGCAGCAAAACTCTCACTTGCTGAGGCTCAGAAGGATAACATAATAACTCACAATTCTGGGTGCGTCAACAGATTGTCACACAGTAAGACAGTTTTGGGTAAATTTGGGACTAGGAGATCACTGGGGTCACCATGCAAAGATAATTGGGCAATGGAAAGCCTGATGTAATTTGCATGGTGTGTTAGGCTTGCTACTGGTGTCAGCTGTAAGCCACAGCAGCATAGCATTAAAGGCACCCAGAGTTGCAGGGCAGGTAGTGACACAACCTCTCACAGTATGTAGAAATCATACACTGAACTAACCTTCAATTTAATAAAATGTACAGATTCAGAGGCTTCAGTAGCACAGTGAAGCCAGCAATACTCTGGTCGGTTTTTACTCTGACGTATCTCGCGAAAGCCATAAGAAGTAGCAATAGCAAGGCTATCTTCCACTCGGCAGACTTAAGAAGTCAGCACAACATCAGTTTATACTCAGATTTTTTTCTTTATGGTCATAAGGTTCAGAAATAGTCACTCTCTTCTGTGGTGGATTTGGAAAGAATACTGATAGAGGACAGGGGACTTCTAATGAGATAATGAGGAGAGGAAAGATCATACACTGTCCAAGTCCTCTGGTGATGTAAACTAATACTCATATGATTTTTTATTTTTCCCTTCTTTCCAAGACCATGTGTACAAAAGGAACTTCTGAAAGATGGATCTCCAATATGACCTGAGGTTTTTGGGGTTTTTTTGAGGAAATAATTCCTCAAAAATTACCTATTTTATGTTCTGTCTTTTTACTTTTGCTCATCTTTACAATTCTGGACAAATAAAAGTTTAACTGGGTTTGAAAAGCCAAGGGCAAATAGCAATGTTTCCTAAATTTGTGACATCAACTTTTGCAAAATCTAAAGCTTAATGTGCACATTTGAGTGCCAACTGTGGCATTCTTTGTGTGTTACATTGATAAGTCTTCCAATAAGTATCAAGTCTCACTCACAGGGTATTTTAAATATCCTTTCTCCATTTTCTGGTCCACTTTTTATTTAAATTCATACAAGGGTTTAAATTAAAGCAGCATGTCTGTTTCTTCGTTAAGATTCTGGGAAAGCAAATACAAATCCACAGCAATCTTTTGACAAAGCTAGTCACCACCACGTTCTGCACAGGAAATCAAACCGTTCCTAACTCAGTTGTTTCCAGGTGTTCCTATTTAAATGCACCAAGTCACTTATATAAAAAAATCCTTATAAATAAGGTCATAATCTAAACACAGTGTGAGGCATGATACTCAAAGAGAAATTACAATTAAATTGTTTCATAACAATGACTCACACTTCAAAATATAGTTTACCTTTTGAAGTGTGATGAATAAAAGCAGTAGTTCCATCTTCCAGCTGAACTGCCTGTCCATCTTCCAGGCGTAGACTGTCCCCTGTTCAGGGAGATCAAGGGAAATGCATAACTTTAAACATCACAAACCATAAATGCATTTGGTTTAATGTTTTAACAACAGATTAGAAACAACATTCACGAAAAATATTAAATTACTGTAACAACACTTCATTGATTCTGACAATACTATATCAATGTAGTAAATATTTTGTAACATATTCATGATTGTAAAAGACTTACTACTTTTTGTCATGGATACATGTTGAACGTAGGCAGCAGAACCATCTTCTAGTTGAATCACTTGACCATCCATTAATTTACCATCTGGAATATATCATTATATTTTTATATAAAGTGTCCTACATGACAGGTCACATTTGAAACCATAGTACTGAAACCTTCTGGAATAAAATATTTCACAGAACAAAAATTTTGTTTAACATATATTAAGCACACTATTAGAATGTGTGAAGTGCTGTTAGATGCTGGGGTAAAAACACTATATAAAAAGGCAAAGTGTTATCACAAACACATCAAGTTTAGAAACAAAACTCTGCAGGCTTTTCAATGTGTAGGATGTCACAGTTTAGTTTTGAACGTTAAAGAACGATCATCCTTCTTTCAGTTGACCTTCTTGTTTTGTATTTAGTATTGGCATGAGAAGTAACTACTTATTTTATAGAAACTCTCAAAGAACCCAGCTGGGACTGGAGCCCCATGGTACTGGGTGCTATACAAACAAGCAAATGAATACAGTAAAGAATTATCAATTTTGAGTCATGCACATACCTTTAGAATTGTGCTGTATGTAAGCAGTGGAGCCATCAGCAAGTGTAACTGCCTGCAAACTTACACCTTCCATGTTTTCTAAATTGTCACCATCTATAGGGGGAAAGAGTTTATTATAGTGTTGCTAGTTCCACAGGCTCTAAAATCGTGAGTCAAGCCACAAAATATCATGGGATGACTCAACTCCCCTCTACCCCCCGGTACTGAACCTTTAGGATACACTGAGGTCATGCTGTTGAATTTTTTATCCATAAGCATGAGAACTAAAATTTTTATTGTAAATAAATGCTGGAATTCTAATGAAATAAATTCACTTGAGAACTAGGGTTTTAAGTAAAACCCCCAATATTGAAGACTCACAATAAAATCATGACGGCAATATTACAGGCACATTGCATTAATCATTGTTCTGTGCACCAGTCATAAAAGTATATACAAGATCATTTCAAATAAAACATAGTAATTAGGCAAAAAAAAAATTACTGTATTCTTATATAATTGCACGTCAAAGAAAGACTGAACATGTTCATATTCATCCCATTTGTAAAAATGAATTTATTTTGTACATCATTTACGTATTAGAATAACATACTCCAAAACAGTACTGTATTTTAATTTGATTGAAGTCAGATCTTATAATGCAAACAAAATTATTTTAATTAAGCAATAATTTCATTTCAGAATTAAATCAAAGTTCAGATTAATTAAATACTATCTAAAAAACACTTTGGTCATTTATTATATACTATATTTGTAACACACTCTATCACCCCTAATCTGGAAGCTCAATAGGGTACACGCTTTGCTTTTTCTGAATCCCAAACTGAAAAGACACGATGATGTGGAGATACTTTAACCTAACTGCTCACCTTGCACAGCGACTGCTTCTGTCAAACAGAGAGTTACATGCTGAGCTTCCATCCCTCCTCCAGAAAATTCAGTCATTCCCTGAGAATCTCGATTTATCTGGGCTAATAACATTGTCTGTCTAGAAACAAAACAGACAGTTTACAAAACAAAGACTCAGAAGTAACATCAAAAAAATCTTACGCAATCTTATCTAATTTTTGAGATGGCAAACAAATCCTAGAGTTTAAAAACAATCCTACATCAACCAGAACTTTATGTCTCATGTTATGAGATATTTTGTTCGACCTATCTCACAGAGATGATGCAATACTGATTAATGTCTAGAAAGTGTCTAGAACAGCAATTCCCAAACTGTACCATGTTGCGCAATGCCAACATCAAACACCATCACCTGTAGTACCACCACCAATATTTTACAAATAGATTATGTACAAAAACCAACTGAAAAACTAAATGTTGGGAGGGCATTTTCCATCAGTGAAGCATAGTGGGGACAACAGACTCATTAGAATTTAGGAAGTTGATGGACGATCTCTATGTAGTTTGCATATCTCCTGTCAACTTCCACTGAATTTCACAGTTCAGTGGAGACTAGCCCTTAACTAATCAATTTATCCATTATTAGATTTTACATGACTCTAGTTATACTTCAATTAAACTTTAGGAATTACATCAATAATTAAGGCTGACTAACTTACAAAAAGTATTTGGCCTCCCCCTGTAATTTACATTGCACTATAATTTCTTTTCAGATTTTAAAACAATCATTTTAACAAATCACATATGGTCAGATGGAGAATTCTTTGTAAATCCTATTAAATCAGTGGGATTACTCATGTAAGTAACTGCTTAACAGTAAAAGCAAGAGGCCCACAGTTCAGCCCTTACTGAAGAAAGGCCTGAAGATTGGGAAGTCAGACAATGATTCAACTGTTTATTTTCTGGCTCTATTATTCAGTATTATATTAAAAGCTCAGTTATCAGCTCAAAAGTAACTATATGTTTTATAAAAAAGACAACCCAAGAAATCCTTCGAAGGGTCTGACAAAGTGGGATTTTCTCCCACAAAAGCTCATGTAATAAATTTGTCAGTCTTTAAAAATGCCACAGGACTCCATGTTTGTTTTGCTGAACTAGACTAACACAGGGGCCTTGTCTGTATATTTTATGTTGTAAAACTGCAACTGTGAAAAGAAAAATTGACTAGCAAATGGAGACCGCAACTGAGCACTTGCCTGATAAAACCACATAACTTTATCTGTACAGAAATGTGAAATTTATTTTATTTTTTCAAAGTTTCAACACTACAGAACACTGTTGGAATCTAAAATCTGCAAGTACTGTTAAAAAATCATGCACTACACACTTAGCCAGCAGTTACAGATTAAATAAACAAGCGACTTATCCCAGCTCTGATGCTGGCTCTATCAACACAGAAATCCAAGCTGGACTGCATGTAGACAATACAGTTGGCTTTCCTCTGCCAACTGAGTTCTGCAGTACTCTTTTAGTAACATCACATACCAGCTCAACTAGGAATTCTTGAAATGGATTTTTATGGCCACTGGAGAAGCTCATTCCCTTCTGACACGTTGCACATAGAGCTACACATTCAGAAAAAATCATATAAAAAACCTGCATGAATGTTTTAACCCTCTGAAGCACTTAGCTAGTTGGCTTTAATGTGATCTTTCTATTTCATCTCTTCCAATCAGGCAGCTTCTCTTAAAGTTACAGAAACATAGATCATATAGAAAAACATGCATAAGAGTTACATTGATGCATAATTAACAGGCAGATGAAGATAAATACCTGGATCAGGTATTATTCATACAAGGTTTCTGAAGGGGAAAAAAGTTGGAAATAGCAGACATCTTTAAGTGGTAGTATCATAGAGAGGACATGGATTTGCGGCAGGGAAGACGTCAGTTGCCCAACAGGTAACCATGGACAAGTCCCTTTCCCCTGTGGGCTTCAGTTTCTCCACTCACACCAGGTGCACAAAATGAACATTCAAATAAAGCCTGAACACCATGCACTGCACAAGATGGATTGGTGGTCAATTAAAGATTAACTATTCAATATTTGGTTTAGCCTCTTCATTCAATGTGAGACCTTAGACCTATTTATTACATGATATGCTTAGAAGACAGAAATAATTTCCTCATGCACATTTCTGGGCATTCTTCATTTAGTAACACAGTACATCTACATACCAAACAAAAAGACCCTGCGGCAGCGAGTCTCAGAGCCTGGTCAACTTGCTCAGGCTCACTGAGCTAACAGTAGCAGTATAGACATTTGGGCTCAGTCTGGAGCTCAGGTTCTGAGACCCTCCCTTGTTGGATTTCAGAGGCCAAAAAACACTACTATTTTTAGTCCAGCAGTGAGATTCTTGACTCTGTAGGCCCAGATTCTGAGACTCACTTGGGGGTGGTGGGGGGAGGTTGTTTGCTTTGTTTTTGCTGTGTAGACATACCCTTAGAGTAATTCACAATACATCCATCTGGAGTGTTTTACAGATGGGAGACTTGAGGCATAGAGAGATTAAGGTCAAAAGTATTCACTAATTTTGAGTGAACAGACAGATGTCTTGGACCAGATTTTTCTGAGTACTTAGCTTTATACAGACTTTATTTGGTCAAAGCACAGCTCCCCCCGATTTCATTTACAGCCACAAGTGCACAACACTTCGGCAAATCGGACCTCTGGTCTAAAGCTGGGAACCCAGAAAATGATGATCACATAATTAGAGACCACTTGTGAAAAGTTTGGTTTAAGCCATTTGACTAGCATTGACCAAGAGGCAGACACAGGAATAAAATCCAGTTATTCAGGACAGCATTAAGTTTGCCATGGCCTTAACTATAACATAACACCTCTTTGGAAACCCTGATTCATACCCAGAGCATCAGCTATCCTGTAAACTGAATAAGTCAGGAGATTCTACAGAAAAAAAAACAGTATGGGATCATGTAACTGAAGAGATGAGGCATATGCACAAGTAGGCCAAATTAAGGTGGCAAAGTCAACCTAAATTCTGGCATTTCCTAACTTTTGTTTGCTGGACTCTGTAATCTTAATAATGTTCTTCATAGCTTTTTATGTAATTTGCTAGGTTTCTATAAATCAACTTGGAAAAAAAAAACCCTAAAGCCAGAAATATAATCATGTGGCCTTCTACTGACACCCACCCAGGTCATGAGGAGGACTGGGATCTTCAGATTCACCACATGGGCCTCTATTACTTGAGCCAATGGATACAAGTTTGCAAGAGGCAGCCGTGTTAGTCTAAGCCAGCAAAACAAAAAAGAAGTCTGGTGGCACTTTTTTAAAAAGACTGACATTTATTTATTGCATGCGCTTTCATGGGAGAAAATCTCACTCTGTCAGACACTTGAAAATGGAGAACTTTCAGAATGGAAGGAAAAATAAATGCAGGGAAGTGTAAATCATAGGATCAGGTCAGACTATTTCAGCAAATCAAAGCAGTTGTTTAGATTCAAACAGTGTGGAATAACGTATTAGAAGGAGAGAAGGTAGAGAGAGGGCAATGACCCGACACTAACCGAGAGCATTAGTAGACTCTCATCCTCTATATGGACCAGCCTCAGAGACAGATGAAATTCATGTTTTGCCAAAGGGGCATCACTGGTCCCCAAAATTTCTCAGAACCCCACCCCCTGCAGTGCTGGCCCCATCCCCCTGGCTTGATCTGACCCCGACCCCAGCTAGGGATGGGCCATCACAGCAGTACCCCAGCTGCGCTGCCTTGATGGCCTGGCCCCATGGCCCCAGCCAGAGTCAGGACTCTAGCACTGGGACTGGGGGCTTGTGGCCTGTCCCCCCCCCACACCTGGCTCCCCACGCCCAGCACCAGCAATGCTCCTGCTTTGCCAGTGAGTTTTACAGACATTTGTTCAGAACAGAGGAATGGGGAGACTGAGGAATCGTAGGCACCGTTTCACACTTTGAAGAAAAGTGGGTTCTAGTGGACACATGCTTGTTCCCCTGCCCAACACCCCCCTGCCTCAGTCTTGAGACTTTCTGTCTAGTCTCCTTCAACCCTGCCCCAGTCTTGTTTCTTACCCACTCCTGGCTCTTTGTCTCAGTCTCAGATCCCATCTACCCATTCTCCACTCCTCATGCTTCTTGTTCCAGTCTCCTGGTCCAGCCAGTTTTAGTCTCTCCCTCTGGGTCCTTGGAGTCCTCATCTTCCTTCACGACTTCTAGTCTCTCAGCCCTACTCCCAGCTCCTTGCCTGAACTATGTGGCTATGTCTCCATTAGCCAAAGTTCATTCGAACGTGTTAGTTCAAAGTAATCACAAACTTCTTAGCTCAAACTAACAACCACTCCACATTGTTAGTTCAAACTAACTGCCTTAGTTTGAACTTACTAAGTTCGAACTGAGAGTTAGTTTGAGTCTTTGACATACTTAGTTCAACTGTTTAGTTTCAACTAAGCATTCCAATGTTCGAACTAAGGAAAGGCTAGTGTGGCCATGGGCTCATTTAGTTCAAATTAAGCCTCCTTAATTCAAACTGAATTGCTAGTGTGGACATAGCCACTGTTTCCCACCCAATGGCTTCACACTACAGACTCCCTTCACTGGGTTTCTTACCCAATCTCATTCCCCGCATCCCTCCCTTGCTCCATGTCTCACTCTCTTTGCCCAGTAAATCCCAATTCTCCCTACCATTGTCCCTGGGTCCTTTGCAAAGAAGCCCCTCTTCTCCTGCTAACCCTGTCCCCCACCCCCCACTGCTTCCTAGTACAGTCAGTCTCCGTCTCCTCCCTTCACCCCAGCTCCTCATCTATTCTCAGCATTGTTCCCATCAGCTGTCCATTGCCTCCTTCTTGGTTTCCTCACTGCTTCCCAGTCCCAGTCTCCCTTGTTCCAATGCCCAAACTCACACCAGCCCAGAGCCTATGAAAGCAGCCATTATAGGGTAAGTCCTTCTGAGACCCCACAGCCCACATGCCCAGTTGCTGTGGAGTGAGTGAATGTGCAGTCCATTCACATGTAGCCATGAGGGAATGAAGACACTCAGGTGCTCTGTGAGGATAGCACGTACGCAGCTTGGTCAGTTTTAGGAACCGTGAGAGGCTTGAATATGCTCAGTAAGGATAAAAACTTCAGAGATTTTTGTTGTTACGCTCTACCAAGCTTCTACTGAGAATGCTTGACCTGAATTTTCTAAACGTTTGTAACTTGCCAAATTTAGGGTTACTTTTACAGGGACAGTAAAAAGACACCCCCCTCCATAAAGGCCATCCCTTCCAAATTTCAAATTCCTGCTACACTCATGCTACTTAACCTTTTTAAAGAAATGGTATCAATAATTTTTTAATGGCAATAAAAGAGTATATTTTTTTCATCTCGTTTTTTGAAAAAGCTGAAAAATTCAGTCTGAGACAAACACCGTACATGGAAAAAGTTTGTTAAAGTTTGGCCAAACAATTAAAAATGGGGTCTTATTATATGATGTATCAGGAAACCTTAGGAAGAGGCAATAATATCAGGCTTGACTATAATTATTTGAAAGCAAAACTGGATAGTGAATTAGTGATGTCTGCTGCTGGCAGTATGGGGATTAAGTGCAGAAAACCTATAGAGAAATGTAAAATTCAAATCCATATTAAGTACTGTCAATTGGTGGCAGACAATATATACCTTCCCTGAATGTAGAGCAATGCATATTTTATAAAAAAAGAAAATTAACTTTGAATTTCCAAAAGCCTTTGAGGAAAGAAATACTGGATTTATCATGCAGAAGCAGTCAAACAAGATGCCTATATACTCAAACAAGGAGCAGAATGTTTTGGGTTCTTTTCTTTTAATTGGTGAAGGAATGGTATATTTAAATCCAAAAGCTTTATGTGAGTTAGAAGCAGCAGCTGAAACTGGGAGCGTCATTTAAGTACTAGGCAGATAAGACCAGGAGTAGCAGCGGATAGTTAGGCAGTTGGGAGTGTTAGTTAAAGAAGGGGCCACTGGGAGTGGAGTGGCAATAGGGTTATGTGTGCCTGGGAAATCAACAGCTAGGAATGTGACAGGAAGAAACTAAGCAGCTGAGAACTGGACAAATGGGAATGGCAGCTGCCAAAGGGGCTTGGAACAGTGAGGTCAGTTGACAAATAAGAAGCTGGAATATGACTCTGATGTTCCCAGAGAAAGACAAACAAAACTGAAGAAAGTATCATGACAGTTGCAGGATCTGCAGAGAGAGAGAGGAGAAACAAGGCAGTCACTGAGGAGAAGCTAATAGAAAGCACAGTACAGTTTGTAATAACAGCAATACAGGGAAAGATAAGTGAGCTGATGAATATAGCAAGAGGAAACTAAAAGACCAAAGAAGAAATTGAGGGTAGAGGTGGAGAAGAAGGTTGAGAAAAAACTACCCAAGACAGTAAGTCAGCTGTCGATTATTCTCTGTCCTTGTAGATGGTGTTATGAAGGTTCTGAAACAATAGCAGATTTGTCATGTTTTGAAATTAATATTTATTTATAATATCTTGGTGATGTAAAATAATTTAATTTTTAAAAATCTTATAAAAACACAACTAAAAACACCACTATAAGACTACAGCCAGAAGGACATAGCCCTATAACAGAACAGAAATAAAGAAGCAATACCAGCTTTATTTCACTGACGAGGTTTATGAAACAGATCTTGTAGTCTGTAAAACTGTGGATTACATGCTAAAAGACCACTGCATATATTTTAGGACACTCATGCTCAGATCCTCAAAAGTATTTAGGATTCTAACTTGCCTAAATATTTTTGAGAATCTCTCAACTGTCGAACATATTTATGCTTTGTCTAGACTAGTTTTCAGTCATGTTGTAATTTGTCTATATAGGTTCTTATACAACTGTAAACACCCAAGCAGACACTTCACAAAATGAACTGTACCCTGGAATAAACATTTTAGCCTCTGTGTTTTGATAGCTCAGGTGCTGGCAGAAGTTAATTGGTAATTAATATGGATTAGTGATGGTCCATAACTTTGCAGCTTAAGTTTATGGTCTTTATGGTAAGTATGAGTTAGGGTAGTGAGCTTGCATATTTTTGATTTGTGTGGGTGGCAAATAAAATGTGTGTGCAGCAGTGAGGGTCTGTTTGTGTAGTGGCTGTGTTGGTTTGTGTCTAGGTGGTGGTGCTGGGGAATTTGGTGTTGATACATGGGAAGGCAAAATGAGTAGTGCATGTTGCTGGGAGGGGCGGGGTGTTTTGGGGGCTACTGTACATGCTTCTGTTTTACGCTTCCAGATGTGCACTGGTAGCAATGAGCACATAACAGTGGTTGTTGGACCAAGTAATTGTGTGCAGTCTCTCCCCAATGCAACCAGTGGAACTGCTAAATGCATATCAGCTGCACAGTAAGGGTGGTGATTGGCTGAATTACCTCTGCTATTACAAGGGCTCTTGGCATGACAGGTACATGCCTTACTGTAGCTGTGCACCACACAGGTGTAATCTGTAAAGTTAAAATTCCTAAGAACCTAAAAATTGGAGGATAACAGACCAGTAATGATTTCATCTGGTGATAATCAGAATAAAAGGAGCACTCCGACATGCTTGTAGCCCCTTCCATTGCTTCAAAATGATTCCACAGACATGAAATAAAATTTCAGAGTGACATACAGAGAGCTAATCCTAAAATCTTTATTATATGGATCATAAGACTCCCAACATTGATGCAGAAGGTAAGGACTGTCAATTATCTGGAAAATTCAACAAAACATGAGAGTTTGGAATAGCGTGAATACAGATTATAAATCATACAACATTTTAAAATAATTAGTTACACTTTGAAAAATAAGTAAATTCCAGAATTAAGGTTGTCTGTGCATTCTTAGTTCCGCTCCCTTGTACGTATTATAGCCTTGTCTAACATTACATAGGAAGTCTGTGACAGGGCAAGGAATAAAATCCAGCTCTCATAGGTCCCAATCTAGTACTTGGAACAAAAGAAATTATTCCTTTCTTCTTGCAGCACTTCGCCTCATTAGACGTCTCACCTGTGCACTAAATGTGGCATGGATCCTGTAGAATGGACAGAATATAATCACGTAAAGACTATATAGTTCATATGCACAATAAAGGCAAATGAAGGTTGCGTATGCATCCTTAATTCTGGTATTTCCTCATTTCTGAGCCCTTGACTTTGAAACCTTAACTTTCTTTCAACATAATATGTGTGCACAATTTCCTCAAGCTTTATAAAGCAAACTGAAAAGAAATTTAAGTTTTTATCACATGAAACCAGACAGACCCTTTGCATGGATCATTAATATGACTGCAATCCATAATTTTCAAATCTACAGCACAGACCTCCATTACTTGAACTAAAAGAGTAACTGGTAGAAATACTTGGCTAATAACCTCTATAATATAGAGTCTATATGGACCAGCCAGTAGAGGGAGGTGAGATATGCATTTTGAAAGTGGCTTATACAACTATTTGCCAGACAGTAATGGAAGATGGGGAAAATCAAAAATCCTGGATATCTCTTCCTGGCTCTGGAAGGCACCCTGTCACAGACAATACTGCCAAGAATACAGGTATATTACATTAATTCTGAAAGTCAGTGTAGCTAAGTGGATGAAACTTGGGTCTGTCACATTAGAGTCTCTGGACAAATTCTATCAGGGGTCTCAAATTCATGGCATGAGGGCTACATGCGGTCCCTAAAGTTATTTCTTGAGATCCGCAATGACACTATCATTATCAATATTTGCAATACCGTTGTATCGAAAAGGTTTCAGTGGTGTAACCCTTGGGCTACTGTACTAGTCCTCATGTGTTGTGAGGCCCTTGTGGTAATTTGAGTTTGAGACTCCTGTTCTAGATCATATTTTGGTCTCTGTATGACACTTCAGCTCTTTTGCACCAGAAACTGTTAGAAAGGACTTCTTAATTATAATACCGTTGTTCTCAAAGGTAATACATTGCTGCTAGTTTTGCAATCCCCCTGCAAATAAGAAATAAGCTCAAGACCAAATTTATCATTGCCTTAATAAGATGCGCCTTTATTAACTTCATTGTAGCTTATACCTGCTTATGAGAGCAGTGCTAATGACTTAACTCTTTGTGCCTTCTTACCATTCTAGCAATCATACTTTTCGCCCCAAACAGAAGTCAAGAAAAACATGGTCATCTTACATTTCATTTAATGTTCCAAAAAGGTAGCCGTGTTTGTCTATTTAAGTAAAACAACCTAGGAGTCCTGTGGCCCTTAAAGACTAACACATTTATTTATTGCATGAACTTTCGTGGGAGAAAATCCCACCTTCAAAGCATCTGACAAAGTGGGCTTTTATCCCATGAAAGCTCATGTGACAAATAAATAAGTTAATCTTTAAGTGCCACAGGACTCCTTGCTTATTTCATTTAATGTATGAATCATCTTTAACAATTAACTTGAACACATGATTATTGCCAATACTTGCATTTTATACATAAGAATCTTATGAACCAGTTTTGGTTACACAACAATTGACATTTTAAAAGTCTTCTCCCTCATTATGATTGCTATAAATTGTAAGTTTCCAAAGGGATAGCCGTGTTAGTCTAGTCCAGTAAAAAAACAACAAACAGATGTGCAGCACTTTAAGACTAACAGATTTATTTTTTGCATTTTATGCAAAAAATAAATCTGTTAGTCTTAAAGTGCCACACATCTGCTTGTTGTTTTTATAAATTGTAAGCCATCCAGTTATGAACCATCTTTCTGTCCTGGGCTTGTACAGCATCTAGCACAGTGGGATGCTAATTCACAACTGGGTGCTACAGTAATACAAGCAAGAATACATACTGGTAGTGCCCAGAGTACAGTGCAGCCTTCACAGAGTGTGACATTTAAATAGACTGTGAGAGAGTTAGAAAAGAATGCTAGGAATGTGAAGAAGATTCAAGATGATGAACATTAAGATGGCTTACACACACGGCACTACTCCTGAATATCACCCTTAGCAAAGGAGTGTTAAAAAATAAAGACCTAAGTGACATCACTTTCATTGATGCAGTTCAAACTAGGTAAGCTGCTATTTCACAAAAACCACCATCCTAACTGGCACTGACTGGCAACCTTTTTAGCAGAAAACTGTACTTCTGTTAATTCAGCTGAAGAACCAAAAATGCAGCATGTCCATGAAAGCAGGGCTGTTCAGCTAGCACAGATCACACATACTATTGCTGTGCTTCACCATTAGAGTGGCACTGCCTTTGGATAACTACCCCATAGATCTCAACATAGGTTTGGGAAGCAGTGGCTTCTGGAAGATTCTGAAAGGCTTTCTGAAAGAGCTCAAATTTCAAAACCTCCTGAGGAAACAACTTGCTGCTGATGTCCATCCAAAGTGCTTCTTCCAGCATCCTTCAGCCCTCTGCTGTAGAGTTCCGAAGACTATAACAACAGGTTCCTAAGTTGCAAACTGTGGTATAGTTAATAAAATTATTTTCATAGTTAAGATAATTACGCAAGTGACTGTGATCCTATACAAACTGCATTGCACTAGTGCATTTAGCATGAGGAATGACCACTCTTTGGTCAGCCCAGCTCAAGACTAGTTCAGTTCAAAAGGTGAAACAAGCATCTGCGGACCACTGGAAATATGTGTGTGAATACAAGATGTTACAGGCATATTAAGAATAATTAGAAAGTCAAATTTCTCCAACATAGGCAAGGCCAACAAGCACAGGGAATCATTCACTGACTCAAAGAGACCAGCACTAGAACTGAAGGCTGAGAGTGGTGGGACAGGGAGAGAAGCTTACACTGCCGCAGTATATGCAGCTTTCCTGGGAAGTGGATTGTCTCTGGATCCGTCAGCTGGCCAGTAAATTCACATACTTATTTTAAACATACTCAAATACCTGATGACTAGGTATGGAAAGTTTCTAAAAAGAAGGTCTCTGATCAAAAGGGGCATTTCCGGATGGCTTTGAATATGCCCTAGTCTACGCTTACCAGGATTTTCGATGACACTCAATGGCAGATACACAAGGCACATAAAATACCTTGCGTATCTGCCAGTGACTTTCTAAGCCACTGGGATACATTAGGAGGGAGCCACCTGCAAATGGCTTGCAGTCGGCTTTCTGCAATTCTGTTAAGGGCAGGAATTGGAATGATGACTTCTGGAGCGCAGCAGCAAGTTCCTACTCGCTGCTAAATCATGCCCAGAAGATCACACTGACGGCAGCAAAAGTCAAGACATGCCCTAAGACAAAGAGAATCTGATTTAGAAGCAGCCAAGATGGACTTCTCATTCCACATGCCGGGTCATCTTCAAAATAATGCAGGACTTGACAAATCTCCCTCAGACATGGAGGCCAGCCAAAAACTAAAGTGCTCTTAGGTGTGAGGCAGCAAAGGAGCCCCCTACTACCGAGAGAGTCACTGCCGCCACTTTTTCCAGTGGTGCTGCAGAGCATGTAGGGTTTTTGGTGGCAGCAGCAGTGCCCAAAATTCCACCTTACCCCCACATCTGAAAAAGCCACTGCCAGAAGCACTTTCAGAAGTGGTGGAAGGCAAGACGGAAAGGGATGTTAGCACTGAAAATATCAGGTTTGTTTTGTTTTGTTTTGTTTTGTTTTTTTTAAGGGTGCCAGGAGGCATCTGCCTGCCTGGCTGCCTCGGCACTGCTAGGCACCACGGGCAACATCCTCGGTGCCACAGCAACCTGGCACCCAGGATTTGCTGAGGCTTGAAGTAAGCTTGTATAAACCCAGGTGCCGTGGGAAAACTATTGGGCTGCAGCAAGAAGTGGTCTTGGGGAGAAAAGAGGGTTTAAATCTTTTCTCGATTAACAGTGGAAGTAAGGATGAACCACCTCATATTGATTGTTAGCTACAGTGGTAATTGGCTATGATGTTATCTGTTGAAAGTTATGAAAACTATAAATGTGAGAGCTTCTTTGGCAGCCCCTACCTCCTCATTCTAAAGCACACAAGGGTGAGATTGTTTTCCCTAGGGCAGGGGTTGGCAACCTTTGCCAACCACCATGCCAGCCCTGCCCACTGCACCCTCAGTGAGTGCTGGAGCAGGGCCAAAAGGGGTGGGGCCAGGCCTCTGATTCGGGGCCAGGGCCAGCTCCTGCCCTTGCTGGCAGGTGCCCTCCAGGTCCCGGCTGGGGCCACCGCTCTTCCCCGCCAGCAGGCGGCTGCCAGCTCTGTGGTTGGAGCTGGAAGCGGAGAGGGGGTGACCCGCCCCACTGCCCTCCAGCCCTGCCCAGGAGGCAGCAGGGGGCTGGAAGCCAAGCCCCGTGGCTTCTGCTGGCCTGGAGCCGTGGCACGCGACTCATTCCACCCAGCTGCACAACACTGGGGGAGCGGCTTGGCCCCAGTGCCATTTTTGGCACGGGTGCCAGGGGTTGCCAACCCCTGCCCTCAGGTCTGGCTAGAATACTTATCACAAACTTAGAAATATTTTGTTACTGCACTGGATTAATAAACATCTTAAAAAAAAAAAAAGATTGTTGTCATGTTTAAAGTAACTGTATAAGATACCATTTGGGCTTTGACTTTAAGGAATTTTTGTTTAAATTAGTGTTTGGTGATCTCCCATATCAATAACTCTAAACTATAATTCCAAAAATGTCAATTGGATCCTCTTCATTTCACAGGTGTTCATAACTTCATTCCAAAATCAAAGTTTTAAACATTAGCAAAAACCATTCCTCATTTTGGGATGATGTATGTCAACAAAAAAGTCATCTTGATTTACGAGACCAAAAATGGCTGAATACTTTATAACAACCGAAAGCATATTATTGTTTTTGTATTAGTCAAAACACAGATAACAAACAAGCAGATCTTGTTCAACTATTTAGAAAAATATGTTTTTGTGATGGATCAAGCATGACAAGTTTTATTCCAAAAAAAATTTTTTTAATTATGAAGTGAAAAAGAGACATAACAGAGCATACCACTGAAACATAATTATGTCACCATAAATGCCATATTTTATCACTGATTTGAACATTTAAACAGCTGAGTATGCATATGAAAAAAAAATCATGTTACATAAAGGAGCTATTGGTTACATGTGGACAAGTAGGTATGAGGAGTGGGGTGCTTGTTAACATTATTTTTAAAAATGAATGGAAACCTACCTCCTGTTACAGTTCTGAAAATACTTTCAGAAATTCTAAAATACTTCAGAATGCTAATTTCTGAGGTCAAGGGAAGAATTCTCAAAGAAACAAAAGGCAACTGAAGGAATACTTGAAGATGTGAGGGAAAGAGAAGAAATGTCAAAAGCATACAAAAGATTATTTATTCTCATTATCACTGTCAAAAGCCTGTCAAACATTTTTCATGACTTTTTAACTTTGTAAAGTTCACAAAAAGTGCCAAATTAAAATAACTAGAACCATAATTCCTCCCCCTTACAGCCATTCATTCCTTGACTTCTACTGAAACTGCCAATAAGATTGCCAGTATGGCTGTAGTTATTGTGATGTGAATATGTATTCACTAATAAACTCATAATTAAATCGCTGCATGTAAAGACATTCTGTAAGCACTGACCATGTCAAAGTTAATATCCTATGCAAGGATCTGTATGTCAAAATCATAAATAAATATAAAGTATAAATATAAATAAATAAATTATTCAGGCAACCCAATACACCTCTCTTTTCATTTACAATTATATGTCTTAAATTAAACAGCAGAAATTAAAAGTCACCACAGTCAAATATTGCTAAACAGTGAAGAAATTATTGCAAATTCTGATTTATTTTGCTGACATAAGAATATGAACTGTTGCTATTTCATTCAGGCCTGCTCTAAGAGGCAGGCATACCACTGCCCATGCATAAACAGAGGATGCTTTCAAGTTCTCTGCAACCAAGGGTAAAGCAGATAAGGACTGAACAGAAACTAGAAAACAGTAAAGCAGATATGGACTGAACAGAAACTAGAATTTTTACCTCAACATGTTTTGGGGCTGGTTGCAGAGGAGTAAGAAAGCAAAAAAACAACAGACAAAAACATAATGCTAGGCAGGACGAGTAGGAGGCGAGAACAGGCAAAGGTTTTAAATTCACCTTGGAGGGTCAGTCTAGAATTCTTGTAGCATTTGTAGGAGCCACACAATTCTTCAAAACAGAGAAAACTGGGTATAGTGCAAGCATGTGAGTACAGCAAGAACAGAACAAGGCTGTTCTGCGTGGCAACATGTGACAGAACAAGGAGCAATGGTCCCAAGTTGCAGTGGGAGAGATCTAGGTTGGAGATTATGAAAACCTTTTTCACTAGGAAGCTGGCAAAGCACTGGAATGGGTTACCCAGGGACAGGACCATCCCTGCAACAATGTGAGGCTCAGGGCAACTGGCCTGTCGCAGGGCCCCCACACCCTCTCCCTGTGCGGGGGGGTGGCATGGGCCAGTCCGGGGACTGGGCTCCACTCTTCTACCCCACCTCTAGGCCACCCCGCCCCACCTCCAGGACAGAACAGCCGGCCCAGGAGAGAGGCAAGAGCCAGAAGCCCAGCCTCTGGGCAGGCCCACTCCGCCCCTGGGCTGGCTGTTCCCCATCCTGGGGGCGGGACGAGCCAGCCCAGATCAGAGGCCAGCTCTGCATACTCCCAAGCCACTCCCCCCTTCCTTGCTACCTTTGGTTCTGCACCAAACACAGCAGCGAAGGGGTGCAGGACAATGCAGACGTGGGGGGCAGCAGTGCAGGCCCTGCGCTGCCCTACTCACAGCAGGACAGCGCAGGGCCCAGGGAACCGCAGGGCCCAGGACAATTGCCCCCTTGCCCCCACCCCCAACATGGCCCTGCCCAGGGAAACGGCAGAATCTCCATCCTTAGAGGTTTTTGACAAAGCCCGGGCTTGGATGGTTTAGTTGGAGTTGGTCCTGCTTTGAGCAGGAAGTTAAAATCGGGTGACTTTCTGAGGTCTCTTCGAGCGCTAATCTTCTACGAGTCTATTAAATGAGGACACGTGATAAGTAACTCCACAGTATCTACTAAATCTATAAGTAGTGGGGGGGGGTTAAATCTTTTGGCATGAATTGCTATTCCACTACTCACACAACTCCTATGGGTCAAATTATTGAACATGTTCACTAATTTAGTGTCTCAGTTTCTGGGTAACCAACTGAAGACTCTTTGTTCCATGGTGCTCTGAGTCTTCAGCATCTTTGATTGGACAAACAGAAACTGAGACACAAAATTAATGAATACTTCTGAAACTATAGCTCCATGAATAACTGAAACTCCTAAAACTAGGGTAAGATACAACCTTCTGATACATCTCAATTTGTTAAATCTCAGCTTGTCCGTATTCAGTAAAAACTTGTTGCAACTTGCAGCTAAATTCTCTGAAGACTGTCTGTACTCAGCATCTCCATCCAGGGACTGCAACTGCTCCTCACAGTTTCTGATGTCTGTTGTGCCACTGGGCACAGGAAGTGAGAGCAAGTAAACTCTCTCTCTATGCCAGGGGTGGGCAAACTTATGGAACTCAAGAGCCAAACAAGTTGATTATTAAACCTTTGAGAGCTGCAGTGAAGCATATAGCCATATACTTTTACCTACTCAAAATTACTAAGTTTAGAATTCATTGCATGCTTTAATTTTATTGTAAAAAGAGGGCAAATATTAATCCTACTTATGTCAGATTCTAATAATTACTTAAGATTACCATGAAAACTAGGCCTATACTGTAAAACCAAAAACAAACAAACAAAAAACAACTTAGCCGTCACTCGATGTAGTAAACTGCAGGTTAGTGGCAAGTTTTTTAAAAGCCCGACCGTGCCACACTTCTCCCTATCATCCCCAACCATGCCACCACTTCTCCCCGCCATCCTGACCCCCTTCCAAATCCCCAGGCGCTGAGGCTGGCTCCCCAGGGCCTGCTGAGGGTGGGAGACTTAAAACTCCTAGGGTGGGGCTGCTTTCCTACATTAATTTGCTGATGGTCTTCCAGGAGCTGCAGTTTTTCATTCAAGAGCCGCATGTGGCTCCTGAGCCGCAGTTTGGCCACACCTGCTCTCTGCCAATCCCTTTGCAACCCCTGCAGCATAAACCAAAAAGTTTGGAGAGGATCTGAGAGAGAGAGAGAGAGAGAGATAGAAGCTGGCAGGAGGCCAACAGGAGTGAAGAAAAGAGGTAGAGTTTTGGAAATCTGCATATTGGAAGGACAGAGGTGAAAAGAGGTAGGGTGAAAAGGAAGAAGGATGAGGGCAGGGGACAAGGCCTACATAGGGAATGGAGAAGAAAAGCCAGAAGGATCTGACCACCTTAATAAGGGTATTTCCTTACTTACGAGTACTAAAGGTTGAAACTTTAACATCCTTTTAGCATAGGGTTGTGATGTAATTATTTAAACAGGGAGAGGGAATTCTCATAGCTCACCTAGCCTAACACTTACAGCAAAAGAATTACAAAGCCGAGCAGCTGTTTTCAAAGTGCCTATTTTATTGCAGAGGTGGTTTCAGAGGAGTGCGACTGGAGACCAGCAGCAGGCACAGAAAGTGAGACAGGGAAGGAGGGAGGAAAACTGGTAGTGGCTGGGCAGGGAGAGTGGTACTACGAGTCAGAGTGAGAGGGGCGAGCAAGGCTGAGCCAAAGGAAATGAACAAACTGATTAAGAAGGTTGCTACTGGCTTGGCAGAAAGACTGGAACTGGGAAACAGGGAGAAAAGACTGGAAGTAGCTGGGCAGAGGGTCTCGACTGGAAGGTGCCGGGGGAGATACTGGACACAGGTGCTAGACTGGGACTCACTGAGATTGGGTGCCAGAGGGGGGTTGGGCGGGAGAGACCAGGAGCGGCTAGGAAGAGAAACTAGGACCAGCCACAGAAGAGAAACTGGGAGGTCAATGATAACTAATGGTGGGAAAGCTGAACTTTTTCATAGCTTGTCACTAATCATGCATTCCTCATTTTCTGGGTACCCAGTCAAACTCTGGAGTCTGATGTGCAGAAGTGCTGATTACCCACAACTATAACTCAAGGCAATGAGGCTACGTTTACAGTGCAATTAAACATATATCTGACCCATGCCACCCGACTTAGGCTCCCATTAAGGAACTACTTAAGTGGAATGTAGACGTTTGGGTTCTGGATCGTGCACAGACATACTAAGAGCTGTATTTCGGACAAACAAAGTATTATGTAATACAGAGCACCGCAGCCAATGGGGCAGGAATGAGGGGGCACAAGGGCTATTTGAACTGGGCCTCAAATTTAGAGATGTCAATTTTGTGGCATTTGCTAAGTTTCAAAACCCTCTTTTAGTGCCTTATTTTGTGAGAGGGCCTGCAGAGTACTCTGAAAAATCAGATTTGAGACATCCACAATTAGTGAATGATTTTGACCTTAAATCTTTTTGAGAGTCAGTTCTCCACCTGGAGTAGAAATAATACTACTACTTTCACAGCAGCATACTGTGAAAATATATTATAACACATTTAGATACCACCAATATACACACACACACACAAAACAATACATGAGAAAACCCAATGATACATACAGGATTATCCCCATGATATGTCACATGCATAGTTAAGTGTTTGCTGGATAAAAGCTATATAAACTAAACCAGAAAAAAATTGTAGGTAGTTGTGGAATAACACTTCACACAAGCTAACAAAAAAATAAATAATGTGGACTATGCAATAAATTCTAGAGACAGCTCTCATCAGTAAAAATAATTTTAACACGTTTATTTCACTTGATTTACCAATATAGTATCCTGAAATTAACATGAACATACAGTATTTCACTGCATCTTCTGAAGTAAGTAGTTTTATCTTCCTTACTGATTAAGATGAAAAACTTTCCTGTGAAAATAATAATCATGTTCTTATTTCTCTAGAAAACATGAAACCTTGGAGGATCAAGCCCTCACACAATCAAATGAAATCTAAAAAGCCATTAAAGTACATTTGTTATACTGTATCTTAGAAATTAAAAAAAAATGCATATATCTTGATAACAAAACATGCAGTTACATCAAATGCATATTCCTATTCTCTAGGGAGACAAACTATTAAGTACAAATAAATTTAAGTGTCTATTTTCTACATGAAGTAACATGACATTTTATTTCTAATACAGGAAAAAAAAAGTCCCCTAATTCAACAAATTTATAATTGATAGTCATAGAAAAGAACATTTATGATAGTCAAAAAAACCCAAGCTTTTATACAAGGAAAAATCTGTGAAGAAATTAGTCACACTTTGCAAGTTAATGCAAATTTTAAACCCTTAGTAGCTTAAAATTTAAACCAAATAGAATTGTATATAACACCCTGGTAACTGCTAGTTTTTCTACAGAAGTATTAATTTTGACTAGATAAGCCACATTAACAAAACCACCACACAACAATAGTAAAAATATATTGTCAGCTTCAAAAGCAATGTTTTTTCTATAGTGGGCTCTAACTGTATATATGCTACTGCAAGTTCTGAACAGAGGAAAGTTAAGACAAGAGAGAAAATGCTATTTTAAAAAGCACTGTTTGTTTTTATGAACCGAGAAAGTTACATTAAAACAGACCAACAGTGCAAGGACCCCATCTTGCGAAGCAACATGTATGCTCTGAGAGACTGCAAACACGAGCAATAAAACAGCATCTTTTTTCTCTATGAATGAACAGCTTCCCAAGTCTCTTCAGTTTGGGAAGGGGACACCTAACCTGGACAGATTCCCTTTAATGATATCTGACCGATTTAACTCCTCATCCACTATCACTGCAGCCAGCAGCTTCCCCAGGACTTGAAATCAGGGGGAGTGTAAATGGGAGGCGTATGGGGGTGTTGGGTGCTCACTATATTGGTATAACACTGTTACTAGTTGACAACTGGGGAGGGTCTTGGGAAATTGAGGAGGGGTGTAGGGGGTACTCACTAAATTGGTACAAGACTGTCACTAGCTGACAACTGGGGGGTCTTGAGAAATTCAGGAGGGGTGTAGGGGGTACTGACTAAATTGATATAAGACTGTTGCTAGCTGACAACTGGGGGGTCTTGGGAAATTCAGGGGTATAGGGGGTACTGACTAAATTGATACAAGACTGTCACTAGCTGACAACGGGGGGGGTTGGGAAATTGAAGAGGAGTGTAGGGGGTACTCACTAAATTGGTATAAGACTGTCGCTAGCTGACAACGGGGGGGGGTTGGGAAATTGAGGAGTGTAGGGGGTACTCACTAAATTGGTATAAGACTGTCGCTAGCTGACAACTGGGGGGGCAGTCTTGGGAAATTCAGGAGGGGTGTAGGGGGTACTGACTAAATTGGTATAAGACTGTCACTAGCTGACA
>ML681963.1:129656919-129754997 GCA_007922195.1 Podocnemis expansa
GGGGGGGGGGCAGTCTTGGGAAATTCAGGTGGTGTCAGGAGGGGAGTGAGGGAAATCCCCGACTGCAGCACACCTCTTAAAAAAACCTTAAAGCTTCTCGATTGGCGCCAGGGACATTTTGCAGAAAGGAAACTCCACCACGCCGGACAAACCCCTTCGACATGTTGCAAAGGGGCAGCGCTTAGTTTGATAAAGCAAGGCCAAAAGAGCACCAGGAGTCCCGCGGCCCTCACAGACTTAACACCCACTCAACCCGCAAAAGCATCTGACGAAGTGGGATTTTGCTCCCGGGGCGCTCAAGCCATAAGCAAACGCTTTAGTCTTTTCCAAGCGCCGCAGGACGCCCGGTCCGTCGGCCGAGGGAACTTTTGCCGGAGGCCATTGAAAGAGCGGGGGAGAGCAGGGAGACCCCCCCGCCGCTTGCAAACGGCAGCACAAGCGCGGAAGCCAGGGGCTGGCGACGACCCCTCCGGCGCGGGCGGGCCCCGACTCTGCCCCCGCGGAGGCGGCGCTGGCGGGAGGCCTGTCCCCAGAGGCGCAGCAAGTCGCTCGCGCCGCCGGCGCCAGGAAAGCGGCGGCGCGGGGCTCGGGAGCCGGTCGGTGACGCAGCGCGGCTCGGGCGCGCAGCAGCGGGGGCCGAGGCAGAGCCCCCGGGGAGCCGCTCCGGCCTAGCCACCGCCCCGCGCCCGGCAGCTGCGCCGGCCCCGAGCGGCAGCGCCCGCGGGGAGCCGGCGCGGCGTCGGCTGGGAGGCGCGAGGGGGGAGGGGAGGAAAACGTGCAAAGCGGGCGGGCGGGCGGCAGAACCGCGGCTTTATTAATGTCACTCCGCGCTGCCCCGCTCGCTGCCTGCCCCGCTCCGCTGCCCCGCGCGCGGCGCCCAGGCGCCGAGCGGGCCCGGCGAGCCGGCCCCAGCCGGAGATGGCGGTGGGTAGAATAAGGCACACTGGGTAAAAACACATTTATATACTAACCTCGCCGAGAAATTTTCCAACAATTCCTCCGTCCGACCACCATGCACCAGGACAGGAAACGGCCTCCTCAGCGCCCGCCCGCTCGAGCGCCGCCCTCAGCCGCGCGGGCGGGCCCCGCAACCAGCACTCGCCCAGCCGCCATTGGGCGGCCGGCGGCGCAAAGCCCCGCCTGCGCGCTTCCATTGGTCGCCGGTGGCCCGACGCCGACCGCGATTGGCTGGGCGCCGCGGGCTCCGCGCGCTCGCTCAGCTATGCTGGGTTCGGGGCCGCCGCCGCCGCCATTTTGTAGCACGGCGAGCGAGGCGCCTGTGCGTCAGCCAGCGAGGGAGCCGGCCGGGCTGTGGGCGCCATTTCCCCGTGGAGGCGCGGGAGGCGGACGGTAGCTAGCGCCGCGAAACCTGAGGCTCCCGCCTTTAGCGGCCGCGCTCGTAGGGCGGAGGCTGGTTTTGCTCTGCGAGCCACGCAGGCCGCCTACTGCTGCATGTGGCGCGGAGCCTCAGCTTGACTCGCTCCGCGGCCTTGTTGGGGAGAGACCCAGCGCGGCTCCCCCGCCAGCGGCTGTAAGCGCGGTGGCGGCCTCAGCCTGGCTCGCCTCACCCGCCTGGGCGGCTCGGTCTCCTCATCTACCCCCCATAGGAGCCAGCTCCAGCCGTCACCTTCCCCTGGCGTTAACAACCGGGACAGGGGATGTGAGCCACGCAGGCAGAGCTGCTCTGCAGGGAGCCTTGTCCCAAAACCGGGACGGCTCGTTCCTGTGTGTCCCCCCCGGCCTTAGGTCAAAGCCTGGAAAAGAGGAGACGGGGAAAAAGTAGTATTAATGTCATCTCTGTTTTAAGAGGGCCCTGGAACGCTTTCCCTAAAAATAGGGTGTTTCAGGGCATTCTAGCATCCTTTAGCCTCGTGTAAGTAAATAGCCAGACAAAAATCATGTGTTTTAAAATGCTTGTTAAACAGAGGATGTGAAGGTAAAAAAGGAGGATATGTCGTCCTTTTGCCCAATATCCAGTAATCCTGGGAAAGGAGGATGTATGGAGCAAATGTAGTATTAATGTCATGTTTTTAGGGGGCCCTTAAATGCTACCCCCTAAAAAATGGTGTTCTGGGGCATTCCAACATGCTCTAACCCCTGTAACTAGACAAAAGTCATGTACTTTAAAGCGCTTGCCCGACAGAGGGTGTGAAGGTAGAAAGGAGGACATGTTCTCTTGCTTGACATCTGAGAACCTTACGCTGGCGCATGGCTGGTGTGGATTCACTCTCTGACACTGGACAGAGGTGGAAAGTGACTAATGCGCTTTTAAATACTAGCAAGTTTATTGCATGAGCTTGTGTGGAAGAAAATCCCACTTCAACCACTTGAAGATGGAAAATCCATAGTTTTCCATCTTCTGGCCTCTGACAAAGTGGGATGTTGTTCCACAAACACTAATGTAATAATTAAAACTTGTTAGTCTTTGAAAGTGCCCCTAGACTCTTTGTTTTCCAGAACTGGACTAAGACACCTACCCCTTGGAACCCATTGAAAGGGGAGGAAGAAAAGACCCTTATTAGAAGTTTTTGCAAGTTCCACTGTTACTCTTACAATTAACCTCTCAATAAAATGGGATGGGGCATGAGAAAGCTTGTGCAATAAATAAATCTTAGTCTTGAAAATTGGCACAACTCCTTGCTTGTTTTGCTGAACTAGAGTAGCACGGCTGCCTCTCTGGAACTAGTGAATTAGGTTTTTAAACCAAGTGTCAGGTGCATGTCTTTAGTGATGCATCTACATTTGTTTTAAACGTAATCATTTTTGTTTTAAGAGTGAGAGCCAAAGCAGTTTCAAATAAATAAAGGGACTTTTTAAATTACTGGTAAAATTTAAACTATTTAACAACATAATTAGGGAAAATAACCCAGGTTAATACATTACCAAGATTTTTGAAAGAAATGTTTCCAACTGGGGATCAAAAGCCTTAGCTATCAGACTATAAAATCTTTAACAACATATGGCTATAAAACATTTGGACTAGCTCCCACACCTCCATTCTAAAAAGGTCCAGTTAAAATAGGTTTTCAAAAATATTAAGAGACTTTCTCCAACTGTTGTTCAAGTATATTTAAGTAACTTCACATTCAGAAAAGGCCTCTGTATATATGAAAATAGAATAAATACAGGTTTTTTTTTGGTTTTTTTTTACTGTTCAGCTAGAGATGTCTTTTCATATTTAGAAAAAACAGCACTTGAGTCTAGACTTAAACTGTTGTATTGTGTTACACACGGACATCTGGTAAGAAAGGTAGGATGATGTTCTTGGGGCAATTTCAGATCCCTCACACATTAATGTGACTGAAAGAATTCAGAAGAGTCATTCACCTATAATAGCATCAAGTCTTGGATGATGGTTTTTATTTGTCCAGTTCTGGATTGCTATCCTTGTCTTTCCTTATTTTCATTAATTATCCTAGAGCCAGGGTGGGCAAGGTAATACCTTTTATAGGATCTTCTTCTGTGGGTGAATAAAGGCTAGCTGTCATGATCTACAAAGCTTTTCATCAGATCTCAATGCTACCTCACCCACCCTGTCTCAAGTCTTGGAACCAGTACAATTAAGTAACAGCAGGTGTTCATTTTCTTCTTCCCACCACATGTAATTGTGTTAACAAAGGATCAAAAAGCCACTTTCATTTTCAACTCTAGTTAAAATACATCAGTTACTTGCTGTTGCACATAAGATTTTTTGCAAGTCAACATTCACACCAAAAGGTTTTTTACTTTTTATATATAATTTGGTTTCATACATTTTACATATTTACACAAGACATTCTTCGTGAAAAATCCTCAAGCATCAATAAATGAGAGATGTATACAAAAACAGAAAAGCATTTTTGGGGGTTGAAGTTACTGGATGTATTAGAACAGGGTAAAGAGGGGGAACCTTTATACTTTGGGACCCTTAATGCCACACACAACCAGCAGACTGATTAAGACTTAATTCATGCCACATTTTATCCAATCACAAGGCAATAGGTCATGTTTATTGTAAATATGAGAATAGCTAAAAGCAGTCACACATTCATTCATACCCAAGAAGTTCTGCGAGCTGCTGTGACATAACTACTATCCTTTCATGCACTGCTCACAAGGCTGAGCATAAGGAGGGAGCCAGGCTGCTGTCAGTCGTGAATGGGATGCTCCAAGATGATAGTTGCAGAATGAGATCCAATGTTTTCATGTTCTTAACCATCCTTTATGCTTGCTGGCTTTCATGCAAGTCTATCAAACATAATGAACATGGCTGAGAATTACTTAAACAACAAGGAGTTGTGTGGCACTTTAAGACTAACAATTTTTTTTTTTTTTTTTTTTTTTTTTACTGGACTAGACTAACACGGCTATCCTTTTGAAATTGAGAATTACTTAACCTAAGCTGTACTGATTTAAAGTCATTTAATGAAACACACTATTCAAGGAACTGGCTACAGAGATCTGAGCTATTACCTATCATATTTTAGAACTAAAGGGAGACATCCTAGAGGACTGGAAATGGGCAAATACGGTATTTATGTATTAATACCTGTATATAAAGGGAATAAGGACAACTCGGATTTACAAACCAGTCAGCTTAATTTCAGTACCCAGAAGGATAATGGAGGAAAATCTCTGACCATCTAGAAAACAATAAGGTGAAAAATACCACAATGTAGTCTTGTTAAATCATTTCAAGCCAACCTTCTACCTTTTGGTAGGGTAACACGCCTTGTAGATAAGGGAGTAGTAGTAGTCTGGAAGGGCGTGAGTGGGATCCTGGAGATATGAACCCTGGGTCCAGTTGTTTAGTATCTTTAGATATGATTTGGTTAAAGGCATAGAGAATACAAATAAAATTTGTGGATGGTAGATACCAAACTGTGAGGTGTTGCAAGTACTTTGGAGGACAGGAAGGAATAATCAATCACACAGATACAAAATAGGAAATGATTGCCTAGGAAGGACTACTGCAGAAAAAAATCAGGATTATGGTGGCTCACAGACTAAATGAGTCAACGTTGTAATACCGTTGCAAAGAAGCAAAAATTCTTGGATGCGTCGGGGAGTATTTTAAGCAAGATGCAAGAAGCAGTTCTTTCATTCTACTATGCCTGTGAAGACCCCAGCTGGAGTATTCTGTCCAAATCTGAGTACCACACTTTGAGAAAGAGACAAGCTGGAGAAAGTCCAAAGGAAAGTGACAAACATTATGAAAGATCTAGACAACATGACCCACAAGGAAAGATTGAAAAAATGGGCTTATTCGGTATGAAGAAGAGAGGAATGAGGGGACATGAGGTGTGTCTTCAAGCGTGTAAATGTCTTATAAAAAGGAGAGCAATAAAATTCCTATTCACTGAGGACAGGACAAGAAGTAATGAACTTAAACTGCAGCAAGGGAGATTCAAATTAGACATTAGAAAAATCTTTCTGAAGAGCAGTTAAAGCTGTGGAACAAATTACCTACCATAGGTTGTGCAATCTCTGTCAAGTGAGCTTTTAAGAATAGGCTAGACAAACAGCTGTCAATGATGGTCTCGATAAATGATGGCCTCAGTGCACTGGACTCGATGACCTAGTGAGATCTCTTCCCATCTTACATTTCTATGATTCTCTGATATGAGAAGAACAAGAGTATAAAGTTATTTAATATCACACAAATATAGTATGTTTTTTACAGTTTGATAAAGTAACAGGTTTCTATCTTCCCTACTTAGCTGTCCCCAAATAATTCCATCAATAAATTAAATGAAAATTTAAATTGTGGATGTCAAGGTGTACTTTGTAATCCAAGATACACCTGGTGAAGTTGATAGGAAGGCTTGAATTACAAACAATAGTTACACCAGTTTAACAAACTGGTTTTAACCGTTGGTGCAAATCCTCATGTGGATACACTTACATCAGTTTATAACTGACATATGAATTTAGAAATCGTATCATTTAGTTCCTTTGGGGATCTTGGGCCAAAGCATTTATCATCTGACATGCACTTCTTCTCTCATTGTAAGGGGACATTACCCCAGCATCTCGGCCCAAGCATCTCACTGGGAAGATGCATCAATAAAAGATGTCCTGTTTTCCCGGATTCCAAAGGGGTAGCCATGTTAGTCTAGTTCAGCAAAAACTAACAAGGGCTGTGGCACTTCTGAAGATTAACAAATTTATTTATTGAATCAGCTTTTGTGGGACAAAATCCCACACCATCAGATGCTTTGCAGATGGGGAACTTGTAGAATGGGTGCAAAATAAATGCAGGGGAATGAAAGTCACAGGATCAGGTCAGACTGTCACAGCAAATCAAAGCAGCTGTTAGGATTCAAACAGTGAAGTACAGCAATGAGCAGGGAGGGGATGGGGGGGGGGAGAAAATCAAAAATTACTGGTTGTAATGGGAAAAAACCCATAGTCTTTATTCAGCCCTGAATTCATAGTGTCACATCTGCATATGAATTCCTATTGTACCGTTTATCTTTGAAACTTTTACGTTATTCATTTGCCTGTGTACAGGTAATTAGGTCAGAAGTGGAGTGATCACCTTAAACAGATACTCACCAGCAGCAACAGACCTAACAAAGGAAATATTAAAGTAGGCACATACCCCTGCAATGAACCACATTGCCAACTTTGCCCACATACTTGTACAAAAGACACCATTATAGGACCAGATCAAGCCAGCTACTCCATCAAAGGCTCAGTCTCCTACTCATTCACGAAAGTGATTTATGCTATCGTGTGCCAGAAATACCTCCACACCTTATGCATTGGACAAACAGGACAGTCGCTACACAAAAGAATAAATGGACGAAAATCTGACATCAGAAATAACCACATTAAAAAAGCCAATAGGAAAACACTTCAGTCATCCTGATTACTCCACCTCTGAACAGCTTTTCATGGAGAGAAGCAGATTAGAAGCCATGCTTCTTTCCTGAATCTGCTGAGGACCTACTTTAAGACAGGCATAAATTGACAGAGCTAGATGGGTTTACCAAAGTCATCTACTACAGGAGAGGCCCAAGAAAGAAAACAACAGAACACCACTAGTCACCACACATAACTCTCAAGTCAGACCTCTGCAACAGATCATTAAGGACGTACAGCCTATTCTAAAAGATGATCCCTCTCTCTCTCTCTCTCTCTCTCAAGCCTTGGGAGACAGACCTCTCCTTGCCTATAGATAGCCACCCAATCTTCAACAGATACTCACCAGCAACTACAGACCTAACAACAGAAACATTGGAGCAGGCACACACCCCTGCAAACCATGCTGCCAAGTCTGCCCACATATCTGCACAACAGATACCATCATAGGTCCTAATCAAGCCTGCTACTCCATCAAAGGCTCATTTACCTGCCCATCTACTAATGTGGTCTATACCATCATGTGCAAGAAATGCCCCAACACCTTATACATTGGACAAACAGGAAGATTGCTGTGCAAAAGGGTAAACGAACACAGAGCTGATGTCAGAAATCACAGAACAAAGAAACCAGTTGCTGAGCACTTCCATCTTTCTAATCACTCGATGAATGATTTGTTAACGACTGTCATCAGAGATGTGGCTGGGACATCAAGACTTCAAAGAGAAACAGCTGAACTCGAATTAATATGCAAGCTAAATTCTGGGAAAACAGGACTTAATCGAGACTATGGGTTCTTTTCCCATTACCAAAGGTAATTTGATTTCAGGCTCCCTGTAGTTATAACCTAACAACTGCTCTGATTTGCTGTTACTGTATGACCTGATCCTATGTTTTACACTCCTTGCATTTCTTTTCATTCCATTCTATAAGTTCACCCATCTTCAAAGCATCTGAGGAAGTGGGATTTTCTCCCATGGAAGCTCATGTGAAAAATAAACTTGTTAGTCTTAAAGTGCCACACAACTCCTTGGTTTTTCTGCTGGACTAGACTAACACGGCTATCCCTTTGGAAATAGAACTGATAGCCTTACAAGCCTCTCCTTTTTTCAGAGAGTGTTCTGGGAATTACCTCTGAGCTGAGTGGTCTCTCTCTCTTCTGGAACCTGTCCATGCTTTGCACTGAGTTTTTGGCCTATTTTTCCACACTGGAGTCAGAGGTGCCTGGATGGGTGGGGAACATCAGCTGCCTGTCTGACTTGTCTTGGAACCTAAACAGACAGTGATGGAAGGCTAGGTACAACATGCCACCTACAGAACTGGGAAGACTGCCTCACCTACAAAGTACCTTTTGGATTTGATCCAGTGCTTTCTTGTATGCACTGCCAGACCTGTAAGAGGCAGAAAAGCCAGAAGGAGACATAGCAGCAGAGGCTCAAGAAGGGTTAAAAGGATGAGAAGTTAACCAGCCCAGTGAGGAGGAACAGTAAGGAGGAAGAATACTGCTTGCCTGTGCTGCACAAGGTCAAAGAATTTAAAACAGTTGAAGTGACAGCAAAAAACTGCTACCCATTAGCTGCTCCTGCAGAAGCAAAGAATCTGCCAACAAGCAGGAACAGGGGACACGGCTGGATTGTACAGTACTAAAGCACTGATCCACATTGCAGGAGACACTGGGCTGCAGAATATTCTTGTTGCTGAGCCCCAAGAGCTGAAGTGACCAATCCTTGTAAAGATGTCTCTGAAGGAATCTTGAGTAAGAAGGATGTAGAGAAACTGAAAAAGTCATCTCTTCTTATAGTGGTCCAGGGGTCAAATTAATGTTATTTTCACACTTGCTGTATGCAGTTGTGAACAACTTCTCCAAAGACAGAGGGGCTTCACACAGGAAATTACACACACACACACACACACACACTGTAAGAGGAAGGTCTGAAAATAAGATTAAGATTGTTTAGTTGAGAAAAAGGAGAGGGTACAAGTATCCAGATAAAAAACATAAGGAACATAGTCCAGGCACTCCTACTTACAGTGGAACAGTTAAAAAAACCCCTCACTTTTTTAAAAGGTACCTAATTAACCTGTAGAACTCATTACTAGGTATCAGAAGTCAAGTATTAGCAGGATTTTAAAAAAAAAAAAAAGATACGGCTAGAGAACAAATTTTATACTTTGAATTTGTTTGTGATCTAAACATTCACACTTAGGAAAAACATTCACACTTAGGGCTTCTGTTTTAGGGGTTTGTTAATTTATTTTTGTGGTTTAATTTTAGCAAATTTTTAGTTGGATGTACTGTCCAAAAATTAGGTGCTTTCAGTGCTTCCCCTGTATGCACTATGATGAACAATCTCTTTATAAATGTTCTTGAGCATGCTTTAATGTAGTTGATTCAAAGAGTACTGTAAAAACACACTAGGAACCTTTAGTGAACATCAGCAAGGTTCATATGTACCACATTAACATACTCTTAGAAATCTCCCCCCAGTCCACATTACTGTTCTGTATACACAAAAGCATAGGTGATCATTTGGGTTCTTTCCCCAGTGTTTACTCCATAAAGTAATTAATTTATTTTATATATTTAATTTTATTTTGTATCAATATTTATTATTTAAAGCCAAAAATCAGAAGCCTTAGATAAAAGTCAACTACTAACAAGTATGGGTTAACAAGAAACTTCCCCATGGGCACTTTATTCCATAATTATCTACTGGAGATTCTTCAACTTCCCCTAAAGCATCTAATATTAGACGAATGTCAACCTAAACAGGGCTCTGTATTTGAACAGGAATGGTGCTTCTGTTTAAAAAGAATTTTGCTTTTTTTCCACCTAAAATGGACAAAATATCCATGAATCCAGTTAAGAATATGTCACAGGTATTTTTAGGAAAAGTTAGGGACAGGTCACAGGCAGTCAGTAAAAATTCACAGAAGCCCACAACCTATCCTTGACTTTTACTAAAACTATCCTGAGAGATGGTGAAAAAGAGCTGTTGGGGGCTGACAGCTGCTCTAGCCCTGCCCCAAAAGTCAAAGGTCCCTGAAAGTCAGGACATCGGTGACCAAATTTTATCCTTAACTGTGAAATATTACTTCTGTCCAGGGTAGGAAAAAGTAAGAAAATGGTTTTTAAAATGGATGCCTGAAATTTACCTTAAGGTAAGCTTTATTCCTTAATGCAAGTCAAATTCATGCAAGGTTTCACAAGTCTTTAGGTATCTTGATAGCCAGCATTGCCTGCCTTTTCCTTTAAACTTGGGTCAAAATTAGGTTGTGAAGGGAATGTGGGGCAGTGAACAAATGTCTGCTTGTAAAGAGAATAGTCAGTGGGCTAAAGCAAACTTCAGTAAGGTGTGATGTAATTAGAGCAGGATTCCAAGATGTTCTAAGGATACAGCCATGTGGCTGAAATTACATAGCAAGAAAAGTGGTGAAGATGTAGTTTAGATATATTAAAATAAACACTCTAGGTTAAGTTCCCAAGCTCTCCTTTAGCAACAAAAATTCTTAAAGAATTAAACAGGATGAGTGAAAGTTTTCACAAGTCAGTTCTGAATTGTACAATGAGGATATCACTCAAGTGGAGAGATGGACATTACTCATTAGGTAATTTAGCACAGTGGTTCTTAACCTTTTGTGGATTGAAACACTCTTGGTGACATATTGTACTCCTACAAGATACACCAGCAAACCCCACTGGGCTGAATCCAGCCATCTCCCCACAACACATTTACCACTGTGTGACACCACAGTAATCTGTCCTAATACAGTGGTTGAGAATCATACAATCATAGCATTGGAAGGGACCTCATGAGGTCTAGTCCAAACCCCTGCTAAAACCAAGGCCACTCCCACTAAATCATCCCAGCCAGGGTTTGTCTAACCAGGCCTTAAATGTTTCCAGAGCTGGAAATTCCACCACCTCCCTAGGTAACCCATTCCAGTGGTCCATCGCCCTAAAAAATGCTTCCTAATATCCAACCTTGACTGCCCCAGCTGCAGCTTGAAACCATAGCTCCTTGTTCTATCCTCTGTTACTATTGAGAACAGCTGAGCTCCCTACTCTTTGGAGCACCCCTTCAAGTAGTTGAAGGTTGCTATCAAATCCCCCCTCAGTCTTCTCTTCTGCAGGCTAAATAAGCCTAGTTCCCTCACTCCCTCCTCTTAAGTCATGTGCCCCCCCCCCCCAATCATTTTCATTGTCCTCCGCTGGACTTTTTCTAATTTGTCAACACCTTTTTTGTAGTGTGGAGCCCAAAACTGGACACAGTATTCCAGATGTGGCCTCACCAGCACCAAATAGAGGGGAATAATCACATCCCTCAATATCGTGGCAGCACTCCTACTGATGGAACTCAATATGTCATTGGCCTTTTTGGCAACAAGAGCACATTGTTGATTCATATCCAGCTTCCCAACCACCATAACACTCAGGTCCTTTTTCACAGTGCAGCTACTTAGCCGATTGGTTCCCAGCCTGTAGCAGTGCATGGGATTTTTCTGTCCTTTTTCGCACTTGTTCTTGTTGAACCTAATGAGATTTCATTTGGCCCAATGCTTCAATTCATCTAGGTCTCCCTGAATCCTGTCCCTGCACTCCAGAGTGTCTGCCTTTCCCCCCAGCTTGGTGTCATCTGCAAATTTACTGAGCATGCAATCTATCCCATCATCAATGAAGATGTTAAACAGAACCAGCCCCAGGACCGACCCCCAGGGCATTCCACTAGTCAGTGGTTGCCAGCTAACATTAAGCAATTGATCCCTACCCGCTGAGCCTGATGATCTAGCCAGCTTTCTATCCACCTTACAGTCCAGTCATCCAAAGCATACTACCTTAGCTTGCTGACAAGAATGCTGTGGGTCACTGTATCGAAAGCTTTGCTAAAGTCAAAGTGTATCACATCGATGGCTATTCCCATATCCACATATCCAGCCATCTCCTCATAGAAGGCAATCAGGTTGATCAGGCATGATTTGCCCTTAGCGAATCCATGCTGACTGTTCCTGATCACTCTATTTCAGTGATACCCAACCTCTTCAGGCTGGGGACCCCTTTTTAACAAAAATATCTTTGCAGCCTCCCACCACTCCCAGCTGATTTCTTAATCTGGCCCATGCAGGCAGACTCTGGCCCATGGAACTCTGGCGGTGCCACCTGGACAGCCAGCGAGCAGCGCCACCACCACGACGGCCCGTGCTGCTGGGGAGCCGAGCTGTGGCAGCTGTGGCTCCCTGCTCTTGCCCTCCCATGGAGCTGCCATGGCCCTGTCCCCCTGCCAGGATCTGGCCACAAGTGGGGAGAGGTGGCCCTGGCGGGGAGCATCAGGGCTGCAACTGGATTCCAGTCCCAGTAGGGAGAGGCTCCATGGACCCCCTGCAACATGTACACGGACCCCCAGGGGTCCCCAGACCCCAAGTTGGGAGGAAAATAGAGTAGTGGTTCCAAGTGGTTCAGAATGGATTCTTTGAGAACCTGCTCCATGATTTTTCCAGGGATTGAGGTAAGGCTGATCGGTCTGTAGTTCCTCGAATCCTCTTTTTTCCCCCCCTTCTTGAAAATAGGCACTATATTTGCCTTTTTTCAATCATCCAGGACCTTCCCTGTTCGCCACGAGTTTTCAAAGATAATGGCTAGTGGCTCCACAGTCACATTGGCCAGCTCCATCAGCACCCTTGGATGCAGTTCATCCAGCCCCATAGACTTGTGTACATCCAATGTCTCTAAGTCAATGGTTCCCAACTTTTCTCTGCTGTGGCACACCTTGATACCTTCAAATTTTTCGAGGCACACCACCATTAAAAACATGAATATTGAGATTAGCTCAAAGTAACATGAATATTTATGAACCATGGCACAGTGGTTCAGAAATGCTTCTGTGTCGGGTAGTAGGGGTAGCAGAGCAGGGATGACAAGACGGGAGGGACAGGAGTTTTTACAGTGGCAGGAGTGAGTGTGGGGAGCAGGGCAGGGCAGGGGCAGGGCCAGTGCAACCTGGTAAGCCTGGTAAGCATTGCAAGGGGGTTCTGGCACCTGCTCTGCTTGCAAGGGGGTGCCAGAAATGGTAGCACCATTCCTGGGCAGGGGCGGCCGAAGAGAACGAGGGCAGCCATGTGGGGAACAGCACAAGGGTGCCAAGAGAGGAGAGGGGAAGGGAGAACGAAAGTGACTTTGTGGGGGCGGGCGGAGGGGAACCTGGGGAGTGAGAAGGTGGGGCAGGAGAGCACAGCGCAGCACACACTTCCCCTTCTCCACAGTGGCTCCCTGCCACCCAGGGCAAATCCTCACCCCACTGCTGCTCCCTCCCACCCCCCCCCCAGTGGGTTCTGTTCCCCAGCCCCCTGCTGCCTGTGATGGACCCTCCCATCACTGAAGGGGCCAGAACTAGCCCTCCAGCTCCAAGCTCACCCTCCCCAGCTCCACACACTCCCAAACAAACAGCCACCCTACCACCTCAGCTACACACCCTCTGCTACACATCCATGCCCACCCACCTCTGCTACAAACATACCCCCTGCTCCCCACATCCCTCAGCAGCTCACCTCAAAGCCCTTACTTGGCTGTTTGCAGGCTGGCTGACAGGCTGGGAGCTGCTTCCCTGCCACAAACTACTTTGTGGGGCCCTCTAAAGGGCTCACTATCAGTCCCCACTGCTACTTTCCCTGTGGTCCCAGTCCCCCCCTGCAGCCCTAACCACCCCACATGACCCCCCAGGACTCCTTTTTTGTTTTCCTGAACTGAACTAACATGACTGTCCTTCTGGAACTCAAATTATTCTTGGGTATGATATTTTTAAAGATCTTCCCATCATGAAGCTTGTAGGTTGATCATCTTTCACTTAACATAAATGAGCTAATGCTGAACTACAAAGTTAAAATGAAGATTTTTTTTTAAAAGTATGAGCATTAATTAATAAAAGTGGTAACATTAATGATGGCTCAAAAATAAATACCACATTTAAAATTTTAGCAGTCAAATCTTACAAATGTTTCATATAGGCTTGAGTTTATATGTATTAGACATTTAATACAAATAATTATAATAAATAAAAATAAGTTTAAAAAGTTCCTAGTAGTAGCTATAAATGAAAAACACCAAATTTCAGTGAAATTCTCTAAAGTACTCAAGTTTATAAGACTCTTGCCCCTTCAAAAATATTAAGTAGTACAGAAGAAGCTAAAAAAACTACTTACAAAAAACAAAGATGCAGCACAGACATCACACACAGCTGTAATGATTGTCTTAAAGAGGGCAGCACTGTATTTATATGTAGCAGCCTATATGGACCTACCTGGTAAACTGATCTAACCAAAGCCAAACTAAAAATTGTCACAAAGTCAAAGGAAAAGGCAAAAGAACAGGTAAAAAAAAAGAAAGAGCAATATTTCACAAAATTAAAAAATGGCCGAATAAATGGCCACACTGAGGAACTAAAAGCTGAGCCCAAGGGAAAAGTTCCTACTATCGTGCTGTCTGTTGCTTGCTCCTGCTTTTTTAGCATGTCAGTGTGAAGGTGATGGGCAGATAATGGTGAAATCTGCAATTCAGACAAAGCACAGATCCTAAAGATAGTTTGCCTCGATGAGCCAAGAGTGAAAAGTGCTTAGGCTTCCAGCCCTACTAGCTCTGCTAGATGGGAACAATTTCTGTATTTTTCTGTATTTTCATTTCTGTCCACCAAATTGAAGACGGGACCCCTTATTGCTTGGGGCTCGAGGTGGCTGGCTGCTTCGCCTACCCCAAAAGCAGCCACTGTTTATTGGCAGCCCTGCACAGCCCACGTGGCTGGGCTGAGCAGGGAGGGAGCTCTAACTCTAGCTCTCCCAGATTCTGGCAGCACACCAGTGTGCTGCAGCACACTGGTTGGGAACCACTGATCTAAGTAGTCCCTAACCTGACCCTTCATTACTGAGGGCTGCTCTCCTTCTCTCCAGCCTGTTACCCACTATAGTAGCCTGGGAGCTGACCCTGCCTGTGAAGACTGAGGTAAAAAAAGCATTGAGTACTTCAGCTTTTTTCACATCATCTGCCATGAGGATATCTGCCCCATTCAGTAAGGGACCTACACTATCCCTGATCCTCTTCTTGTTATTGACATACTTGACGAACGGTAGGTTACTTACTAGTAAACGTCCTTCTTCGAGATGGGCTGCTCGGATTCATTCAGTATTAGGTGTTTACATGCCACAGCGCATGATTGGCCAGAACTTCTTTTAGCCTTAGCCTGTCAGGACAGGGCTGGCAGCCACCGCCCCCTGGCCATATATATGGCCCCAGCCCTGCTCCTCCCCAGTTCCCATTCATCGCTAACTCCGAGTGGTGGGGATGGCGGGAGGGGACTGAATGAATCCGAGCAGCCCATCTCGAAGAAGAAGGTTTATTGGTAACTAACCTACCGTCCTTCAAGTGCTGCTCGGATACATTCAGTATTAGGTGACTGCTAGCTGTACTGAGGAAGGTGGGCGGAGTTAGACTTTATCCACCATCAGCACGGCTACGCACAAATTCCACAACCCCCAAACTGGGTGAAGAAGCAGTGGGCCACCAGGCACATGCCTATGGACACACCACCAAGTGCAAGATCCTCTGGAGAAGGCATGCCTGAGAGTGCCGAGGAGTCATTTGCCACTCTGTCAGGGGACTATAAGCCGGGCAGTCCCCGGTTCGTTGTTGGGGAATTGCTATATCATAATAGGAAGAACCACCTTGTCACCAGCAAGACCATTTAGTGTAGGATGGTTGCCCCTTCCTAGAATAATCAACTCCTGAGAGAGGCAGTCATGATCCAGGGCAACAGATTCCCACAGCTGCAGGCGAAGGGCAAGCGTGGAATAATTGCTGCCCTTGCCACCTCAACCCCAAAAGGGGGAGGTGAGTTGGGTTAAGTACTAACCAAGACTGGGGCAGGGAGCGCATCACCTATTGGCCAAGCGGGAGATAGGCAAGAGGCCTTTCTCCATAGGCGTACTGGCAGGAGATGCCATGGGTAGGGTTGATAAGGGGCGCCCTAACTCCATACGGAAGCTAATGCAGGAAGAGGGGTATGAGGAAGAAGTGGGTGGAGACCCCTGCCCCTCCATCTGTTGATGCATGGGGATGGAGGGCCTGGAGGGAGGGCCGCAGAGTAAGTCCTAGATGCTTGGCAGACCCACCTCTGGGGCCTGGAAACGTCAGAGACACTCCTTCAGGGAGGTCCTCATAAATGGAGACGTGGACATCTCAGAAGGGCCCTTCTTTAGAGGTAACCCTTAAGCAGGTTATTGTAGTAAAAAGAGAGCCGTAGGAACACCCATCCTAGTATCAGGAGAGAAACTAGGAGAAAAGTGATTGAATTCTGCATGTTAGGTTGTCCCCAACCAAAAAGGGGGTAATGACCTGAAGTAGGGGTGATGAAAACATCACGGGGTTCTGGTGGTGGGGAGGTCTTACACAACTACAGCACTTGGTGCGCATTTCTGTCCCCTGCCCTCGTACTCTACTCTTCTGGTACGTGGACTCACGTAGGGAGAGGTGTGCTGAATCAAGGGAAGGGGTATCTGGCCATCTCTGTAGATGGGTCAAGTCCACCTCAAAAGGTCATCTTTCCAACTCCAGAATCAGAGTGTTGGAAAGGGCATGTAGCTTGGAAGGCACTCATCTCTCACTTCTATGGAGAGGCAGTCAACCTTCATAACATAGCTGGATGACTCATTCTAGCAGCGGGTCCAGGTGTTGGGTCCTGGCTACAAAGGGCCAACTACGAGGGACCTTGCATTGGTCCTGATGAGGAGAATGGTGACGCCTTAGGCAAGACACAAGTTGGACATGGTATGTAAATCCTGCTCCAAGGGAGGGAGTATTATTGGTGTACCACCCCACGTATTGGAAGGGTTAAGGCTTGGGCAGGTCCCTGTTGGGAGGAGGAGAAAAGTATAAGGCAACGCTTACTTAGGGAAGACGAGAGAACTGCTGTGTCCTTTAAGGAACACAGAGGGGCAAGAGGGAATGTTATAAAAAAGTCACCCATAAGGCATCAGGCTTTCCAGTCCATTAAGGACTATAAGCTTCCTTGGGCCAGAGTTCTGCAGGGGGACTACCCTGAGCTGGAAACCACAGGTCCTCAAATGGCTCACTCAGATGTATGAGTGCCAATGGTGGTTAGAAGTTCTATCCTCTATCATCTCCCTCCGTAGCAATTCTAGGGAGAGGGGTGCAATAGAGGGGTCAGGGCAGCTCCTAGATGGCTGTCTAGTGCTTAAGGGGGAAGCAACCTTTGCCTGATAGAGGGAGGCACCAGAGCAGAGGGGGTTCTAGTCAACGGCTAAACTGGGGTCCGCTCGTGGGCAGAAGAACCAGTGTAAAGTGGTGAAGGTCCTTGGGAAGGAGGAGTAGGGGCTGAAAAGGCAAAAACCCCTACACTGAGACTTGAGGATCTCACAGGCAAAAGCCTGATACGAGTCTGAAGAGCACTGCCCTGATATAAAGGGTGCACTGCCTGGGGGTGAGGGGAGTAAGAAACGATAGAGGGCGGGATGCATTATCCCGCAATAGCTTCCCCCCAATCCATTACAAGCTGACATGGATGAGGAGGGTAGCGACATGGGAGTGTCCCCTTTTAATGTGCCTGACTGGGAAGGAGTTGCCGAAGTGTAGGCATCCTGCCCTTGACCCAGAGGGCTATAGGGGTGGGGGGTTTTTTTTGTTTTTGTTTTTTTTTTTTAAGCCAGGAGGACAAACCTTCTGGGACTCCTAGAGGACCCTGGGTGAATCAATAAGATCGGGCCGCGTGTTCCAGCAATGTCATGGGCACGAGAATGGGGGGGGGGGAGAATATAATGGTGGCCGGAGAGGTTTGAACCCCAGGTCAAATAGGGGGTTCTGGGCTCACTCAAGGGGTGTGACCCTGACTGAAGGTATTCAAGCGTGGTAGGGTCTCTTCCTTAAGGCCCTGGTCCCTTGTAATCGGGAGAAGGGACAACCCCGGTACTAGGGTGCCCTCACTGGGGGCCATGGCACCAAGTAGGAATTCCCCTTGCAGGCCCTCAGTAGGAGGTAGCGGGTTTCAAGTGCAGTGCCGGGAAGAGCCGGTGCTGTGGACCCTTCAGTAAGGAGCCGGACCTGAAGAATGCACTTCAGATCTCTTGTGGTGCCAAGGCAAGGTTGGCGGGCCCGTAGGCACTAGAGCCCGTAGCCGCGCAGTAGCACGGGCCCAAGTAATGAGCAGCTCTCCCTGGTGCTGGGTAAAGTAGAGAAAGGAAGAAGATAGACTTACCATTTGTTTCGGCAGCCTGCGGTGCATTCAGGGGCTGGAAGGCTTCTGTCACTTCAAAGGCCTCCGGTGTGGTTGGCACCATGATAGGCTCCAGGCACTCACCCTGAGGGGAAGTGCCAGACATGGTGCCGGCACTTAGTGCCGGAGTTGGTCCCGAGCACGCTTACCCGGATTCTGCTGGGGAGCGGCGTCGATGCCACCTGAGCACACCGTGCTAAGTTAGAGGCCGATCATGGCTGTATTCATAGCCAGAGAGCAGCACTGAGAGGGCTCTGGTGCCGACCAAGCATGCAGTGCTGGGTCTGGTCATGGCGTTTCCTCAGAGCTGGAGATCGCTGAGTGGAGCCAGCAAATTCCTGGCGTCAGCTGTGGGCCTGTGCCCAGGCGTGCTATGCAGCCTTCCCTCCCTGCCGAGTCCTTTGCTTAAGACCTACAAATAGAGCATAATGCACCTGGTGAAGCTCACATGGCATTAAGAAACCCTCCCAACGTGTTCGGGTTGCTGTTGGAAGGACACGGTGGGAGCGCCGGTGAAGTCCGCAGGCAGATTTTCCAGTGAAAATACACATAAAACAAAACAAAAAGACAGGCCCTTGCATAAAGCAAGAACAGGCTGTTCCGTAACTGTTGCTGAGGGTGGGGAAAAAAAAAAAAAAAAAAACTGGGGAGGAGCAGGGCTGGGGCCATATATATAGGCCATGGGGCAGTGGCTGCCAGCCCTGTCCTGACAGGCTAAGGCTAAAAGAAGTTCTGGCCAATCGTGCAGTGCGCCACATAGACACCTAATACTGAATGTATCCAACCAGTGCTCGAAGAACAACTCCTGTTATCCTTCACACCCTTTGCTAGCTACAACTCCAATTGCCCTTTGGCCTTTCTGATTTTATCCCTGCAGGCCCAAGCAATATTTTTATATGTCTCCCTAGTCATCTGTCCAAGTTTCCACTTCTTGAAAGCTTCCCTTTTGTGTTTTAGCTCACCATGAAGTTCTCTGCTAAGCCCAGGTGGGCACCTTCCATGTTTGCTGTTCTTTCTGCACACTGGAATGGTATCATCCTGTGCCCCTAGTAGGGTTTCTTTAAAATACAGCCCGCTCTCTTGCATGCCTTTCCATTTCAGATTAGTCTCCCAAGGGATCTTGCCCATCAATTCCCTGAGAGAGCCAAGATCTGCTTTTCTAAAGTCCAGGGTTTGCATTTTGCTTTTTTCCTTTCTTCTTTTGACCAGGATCCTGAACTCTACCATCTCATGGTCACTGCCATTCAGGTTGCCATTCACTTTTACTTCCCCACTCAATTTTTCTCTGTGAGCAGCAGGTCAAGAGGTGCAAGGCTCCTAAGTTGGTTCCTCCAACATTTGTACCAGGAAGTTGTCCTCAACGCTCTCCAAAAACTTCCTGGATTGTCCATGCACTGTGTATTGCCCTCCCAGCAGATGTCAGGGTAATTGAAGTCCTCCATGAGAACCAGGGTCCATGATCTGGAAACTTTTGCTAGTTGTCCATAGAAAGCCTCATCCACCTCCTCCTTCTGGTCTGGTGGTCTACTGCAGACACCCACCACATCACTCTTGTTGCATTTTCCTTTATACTTAATTCAGAGACTTTCAACAGGTTTCCATTTTCATAATGGAGCTCCAAGCAGTCAAAGTTTTTACATATAGTGCTACTCCTCCATCTCTTCTTCCCAGCCTGTCCTCCTTAAAGGGTTTATACTCATCCATGGCAGTGCTCCAGTCATGCAAGCTATCCCACCACATCTGTTATTCCAGTTACATCATAGTTCTTTGTCAGCACCAGTACTACCAATTCTTCCTGCTTGTTTGCCAGACTCCTTGCATTTGTGTACAGGCACCTAAGATACTGGGCCAATTGTTCTATGTTCCCCTGCTGATACTCCCTCTTGCTGCATCTTCCTCCTTGAATTTTCTGCTGGTGTCCTTCCTCCCTGCTTACCTCAGGGATTAGGGGTTCATCAGGACTCCTAAGACACTGATTTGTCATGTGCCCCCCCCCCCCAGTTCTGACTAGGGTCTCTTTTATCCCTGCTGTTACAGCCCTGGCACCCAAGCTCTATCCCTTCTGCCATGTCTGTCTCATTGTAATTTACCTGGGGGCTTTGGTCACCTTCCCTCTTCAAACCTAGTTTAAAGCCCTCCTCACTAGGTTAGCTAGTCTATGTTCAAATATGCTCTTCCCCTTCCTCGATAGGTGGAGTCCATCTCTGCATAGCAGTCCTCCTTCCTGGAGCAGCACCCCATGGTCTAGGAAGCCAAAACCCTCTTGGTAACACCATCTTCGCAGCCAGGTGTTCACCTCCAAGATGCATCTGTCTCTGTTCAAGCCCCTGCCCTTGACCAGAAGGATCGAAGAGACCACCACCTGCGCACCAGACTCCTTTACCCAGGCTCCCAGAGCCCTGTTGTCACTTTTGATCTGCCAAGGGTTGTGTCTCGCAGTATCATTAGTGCCCACACGGATGAGTAGCATGGGGTAGTAGTCAGAGGGCCAGATGATTCTCGACAATCCCTCTGTAAAGTCTAGGATACAGGCTCCCAGCAGGCAGCATACCTCCCAGAACACCTTGTCAGGGCAACAGATGGGCCTCCATCCCCCTCAGAAGAGAGTCTCCACCACTACCCTGTATTTCTTCCTGGGTCTGGTGGCTGAGGTCCTCTCAGCTTCAGGGGTGTATGAGTTCTCCTCTTCCAAGTCATCCCTTGTTGCCAGGGCTGCATATAGGTTCCTCAACACCATGGAGGTGGAATGGGAGCAGGGGTGGAGCACTGTTTGCTGCTAGATGTAACCAGCTGCCAGTGCCCTCACCCCCCACCAGAGCCATCCCATCCTTCTCTGATGGTGTGGCAGTCGTCCCCTGAATCTGGATAGTTTCTTCAGCCCTGGATGACTGACTAGTGCATCATCCTGCCAATGCAAAACAGTTCCTTTGGACTGTATAATAATACACCTATTGGAGAAGACAAAAAGCAAACCCCAGTTCGAACCAGAAAAGTAATGTTTTTGGTATCAGTCTTATATATGAAATTCTCTGAAATATCACAAGACTGCATTATCTCATACTGATACAGAAATTTTCCACTGACCCAAGAAACTGAACTATTCAAGCTCTAAAGAACCATGAAACTAATTGAACTCATTAACTTCCCCAAACTCCCTCCCTCACTCTGAAAATTTCCCACCCCAATGCCTGAATTGTTATATCCACCTACCCAAAATTTGTTATACTTTTTGTCTATTTTAGAAAGATTGTAATTTCAGTTTTTAAATACTTGAGAAACATAGATAAGCTATTGTCTCACAAGTGGAAGTTTATTTCTAACACGTTAAATTAGGGACACTTTACTGTCCACTCCTGAACCTTGAAAGTAAATGCTTCAGTAATAGCTTGTGCTTCCCACAAAATAATAATTTTTGAGATTCCCGTCTCAACAGCAGAATACATTCTGAGGCCTGCAATAAGAACACATTTTGAAAACAGTTTTATTCCAAGTATGTACTTTACCAGTCAACTTTTTTTTAAAGGAAGCAAGTGATAAAGGGGCTATCATACCACACTTCTGTACAGGATACCCAGACCTGAGACTAATCTCAGGCTCTTCTATACCAGATACCATATTCCCTCCTTCCTACTCCATCCACAAACAACTTACACATATATTCCCTTAGTGTTCAGATTTGGACAACAGGCCATCACAGCCTTGGATTAGTCTATAACATTAGAACTGTATTTTGTTCACATGGAAAGATAGGTTTGTGTGAGAAAGGCAATCCAAAATGAAAGCATAAGTAAAACATCCATTATCCCTGCTCAGAACAGTCCTAGAGTTGTGTGACAAGCCACTGGTAGTAACTACTACTGGTCAAACTCAAGGAAAACCCAAATTCTGGATACCTATTATGCTGTTGATTCAAAAAAAAACACACACACCACACAAGCCAATTTTCTGAAGACTGCATTTTGAGTATCATAATATATATATATATATGTGCATTTCAGTTTCATTTTTACAGATATAAACTCAGCTCATTTCAACCTGCATTTATGTTTTGGAGGCTTACATTTAAATTAAGGTAGCTTGTTTAGTATCAGTTGTAACAGCAGGTGACATTTAATATAAAAAACAGCCAAAAAAGAATATTTGCTTTAAAAGATTTGACACCAATGATCTCAAGACAAGATCAAACTGTTAATTTAGATTTTCAGAGAAGGGGGCACTAAATGAGCCCATTCACAGCATCTTACTGCTGGCTTCTAGATAGAGTGGTTTTGATAGTGGTCCCAGAGGGAGCTTTCTTTTGCCTTTCTAGCTAAAATACTAGGTACTGTAACAGCTAGAGATGCTGGGGGGAGGGGAGCGGGAATTATGTCTTCAAAACAAAAGCTTGGTGAAACCTCAAACATCCCAACTGGATCAGGCAAACAAGAGCATATATTAATGCTGAGACTGCAAAAACAGGAAAGAAAATGTAGTGGTTAAAGCCACTATCAGCTGCTGGAAGAAAAACCAGGATGAATTACTTTGCAGAATTAGGAATAAACTGCAATCATAGATCAAGCCCATGTTAGCCGAATCAAGTTTTAATAGATTGCATATATAGATGTTTCATCCACACACTTCAATCAACTCTTTAAGAGCAGAATTTCATGTTCAATTTACATGCTTCAGAGAAAAGAATGTTTCTCAGTGCTTACATTAAGTTTGTCTCCAAATTTCCACTTGTACATTGAACGCTTTAAGAAAAACAAAGGACACAGAGGGTGTTTGCCTTTTTTTTTTTTCTTAGCAGCAATGAAATATCACTAACCCCTTTTTTACAGAACCGAATTCAAGTCACAACCAGAGGTGACTGCACCACAAAGTCACCAGGTACAAAACTGCTAGTTCATTTTAAATTAATAACTTGAAATTATTTTCCCCCCTTACATCCCCCCCTTTTTTCCTTTTAATAAACAGCAAACATTTTGCTATTTTTGTACATAGGCTAGCAGGCTTGTTTCAATATGAAAGTGCTAATTTCATTTACAGATTTACCAGTTATGTAGTGCTACAATAAGTGTCCAATATTCTACATATGAACAATCTTGATAAATGGAAATGATGAAGATTAAGTAAGGCTATCCGATTACCTTATCTTATTTACATTAAAAGAATAAACACCCAATAGAAGGAGGGATGGGGGAAGGAAATTGGGCAAATACTCATACTGCCACAAGTGTAAAAATTAAATCAGCCTTCGAGCTTGAACTGTAAATGAGATATTTTAAATAGTCCTGCAGCCCATGCCTATTTTTTTCCTCAGAAAAAGAAAAGCTGCCTTCATGGCATCCCCTCTTGATTTCAGGTTTCAACAGTGTGTCTTTTGAAGCTTTAAAGTCAGGTTCTTCCTATCATCAAAAAGACTCTGGTTTGCTTTCCAGTATTAGGTTGCATGATCAGGTCCCACTTTCTGGGTTTTTATTTTTTGTCCAATTATTTATCAATTGTTTAGAGTGAGTTGTAGATAACATGAACCAGTTCTGGAACCACTATTGGGAGGAACACAAGCTCTTCACTACAATCACACAGTAGCAGGAAAAGTGATCATTCAATTCATTCCTGAAGCTGGGCCTCCAAAATTGAACGAACTTGGCACAACTGGAGCATTGAATTTGTATCCTCCATGCTTTTCAATCATTTTGGATTCTGAAAGAAAAAATATTTTAGTAAGATATAAAGGTGACAAAAAACGTAAGCTATCACAATCTTGGTCTGTGAGCAGATGGTGTTTTTGATTGCCTAAAGTTTTTGGGTGCTTGACTTGAAACACCTATAAAAGCACCAGCTCAGAAACCCTCTAAAAATCATGTCTGTTGGCCACCCAAAAAACACTAGTTTCTTTATTTTACTATGATTATAAAATACTAAAAATATTAAAGTAAAAACTCAAAATTTACATTTGATAAATGAAACACTTGCTGTGTGATGTGTTCTAGGTACAGAAGTCTAAAAAGCAAAAGGCATAACATACAGTTCTGTCCACCTTTCCTTCAACCAGAGGATTATAGTGGCCATCAGGATACATTATCTCCAACTCCACAAGGAACATCTGTTGCCTTATTACTTCCTTTGAGACATACTCTATCCCAATCTGAGTCATTTGAATGGTGCCTCTCTTCCTGCAAATATTAGGGCAGTTCAGACTTGTCTGTGGTAGGACAGGGCTAGTCTTTCCCTCTTCCGCACTCAGGCCAAACACTTCATCCAGAGCATTAAGGAACCACTGAGAATCAGAACAATGTGTGAGCCATGAGCCTGTCAACAGCTTCAGAGGCTGACAAGCTCTTCAGTTAGTGAAATCCCTGCATAGATATAGGCAGCGACAGCCAACCACATTCTAACCTCCAGCATAGGGCATGTCACAAATATGTTCAGTGGCAGCAGGCCCAGCTGGAGGACCACTGGGCTCTAGGCAATCCCTAGCAAACAGCATGTAAACACATTACCAGCTGATATAAATTAAACGAGTCTCAGAGTTGCTGCAGTTTGTGACAGGGACCAATAGCTTAATATTTTTGAAGTAAGCCTTTTATAAGATGTATATTTAGTACGTGGAACACACTCCTCCAAGGTATTAAGACCAGGAGTTTAGCAAGAAGCAAAACAGGGCTGGACATATTTATGTATGAATAAAACCCACTGAAGTTATAATAGTAGATATTTAAAAACCCAAGTGTTTTGAAAACATGTTTCAGAGCATAAACTAACTTCTGACAAGAATTAGAAAGACATGTTCCCTATAGGTGAATCTTCTGACTCCTCTGACTTTAATAGCTATATCAGGGGTAGCCAAACTTACGGAACTCAAGAGCCACGCAAGTTGATTATTAAACCTCTGAGAGCCGCACTGAGGCATATAGCCATATACTTTTACCTACTCCAAAATTAATAAGTTTAAAATTCATTGCACACTTTAATTTTATCATAAGATGGCAAATACTGATCCTACTAATGTCAGATTCTAACAATTACTTACAGTTACCATGAAAATTAGGCCTATGCAGTAAAAACTTAGCTGCTGCATGATGTAGAAGACTGCAGGCTAGTGGTGAGTTTTTTTAAAATCCCTGACCATGCCGCACTTCTCCCCACCATCCTGACTCCCTCCTGAACTCCTAGGTGGGGGCTGCTTTCCTGAATTGATTCACTGACATTCTTCTGGGAGCCACTTTTTCATTCCAGAGCCACATGTTGCTCCCGAGCCACAGTATTGCCATGCCTGAGCTATATGCTTGTGTTGAACAATAATGGTTAATAGTGTAGTATTTTAGAAACCAGTTACTGAATGACCACAAGGCAGCTTTACAGATATCCTTTGGCAACTGATGGCCTTTCTCCCCAGGCTTCCACAGGCCATACTCAGTAGACTCCATCACTTGATTCACCAAACTAGAGATGGTCTGGATGCTTCTGGGCCCAGTAATTGGGAAGTAAAGAAATAATGCTTTCCAGATTGTCAGTCTAAGTTTTTTTTTTTTTTTGCACTAGTGCTCATATTTACAATATGCCACTCTTTATGTCATGTGTTGAGGTTTTGTGTTATCTAAAGGAAAACTTCAAGAGGCACTGAAGGTGGGAAGTGCAAGGTGGAAAAGGTAAACATTGGTTACAGATACTCTGGAGTATAAAATTATACACTCCTCATGGATGATGCATTAAGTTCTTTAAGAGCAGAAATTTTGGGGATTCTTCCCAGCATGACTGTAGCTAGGAAATACATTCACGACAGTCAGGAGGCTGCTAGATTCCTTGCCAGGCAACTTAATATTAATAATTCAGTTGGGAATGAACTTGTAACAAGACTTTTTCCTTAACATAGACTGGAAGGAAGTTTGGGAGTTTTGGGTTTGCCCCCACAGAATCCGTAGTCATGAAAATGACATTCCATCTTGCTGAATCCAAAGAGATGAAGAAATGACTCTGAAAGAGTCTCTGTTCTCATGGGGGGATAGAGTTGTATGCCAGCCCAAACAAGCCACAAAGACTGCAGCCTGTCCCCCCAGCATAATGAGGTTTTACTAGCTAAGAGTGACTATAGCAGAGCTTTATTTCTCCAGCTCCTGAGGGGTCCCCTGGCATTTTGAGAACCTCTTGGTCTTCAGCTTGTTGTTTGGCTCTCAGTTGTGACATAGAGAAGAGAACAAAACAGAACAAAGGTGCCTGGCAGGTGGGAAGTTCTGCTCAGGGCTGCCTACTCTTCAAATCAGCTTCAGATGTTAGAACTAAAATGATGTGAAGACAGACATTATTTTGCATCACCAGAGGCAAAAAAAAATAGGAAGAGTACAGAATGGCCTTGTTGGCAAATCTGAACCACCTCCAATATGTTTTGGGAGATAGCACTATGAAGCAAACAATTTTAAGCAGAAAAATCAACCGTTACATTATCAAAAGTTCAAACATTAAGCTGTTAGTTAATGGTGAATTATTCCAAAACACAGTGATTATTCTCTATCCTTTGGGCTTTTCAATGCAACCCACACATTACATGTTAACAAGACATAAGCTTTTTTGCATTGGGATTGTCTGTTCTGCATCTCTTGTAAAGTGCTAAACATAATGTTTAAATAATAATAAAAAATAATTAATGCTATTAAATATGAATGGGGAAGTACCGTGGGCTGCCCTCCTTTGATCTGCTAGAGTTGCTATGTCCTGTAACTGTTTTCTTTGTTCTTCATTAAGACCATGTGTCAGCGCTTGGTACCACACTGGGTTACGGTTCTGAATTGCTGCAAAGAAAAACAGCTCATCTCATCAGAATATTCCATCATTCAAAAGTTGTTCTCACTGCCATTTCAATCAAAAGGCAGTCTGTATTTTGACTTGGGAGTCTCCCCTAAGAAGATATAGTATTAATACAAGAAATCTTTCAGAAACAGATAAGTGTTCTAAAAACCTATGAAAATGCCTCAAAAATGTCAATTTAATCCCCCTTCTTTAAATACATTCTACCTTCCCCTGTCTCACCCCAGAAGCCATACAGACTTCTCTCTCTAAAGACAGAACAAAATTTAAAGGATAATTTTTCCCCAAATGACAATCCATTTTATACCTGATTTTCTAAAAACAAAAATTGAATTAAAATATGCAAATGTCATCTAGCAGATAAAATACAGTTCTTACTTTGAAAAATTGTTTTAAATATCTGATATTCATCAACAGGGTTATCTTCATCATCAATAATTGTTGAATAGCCCTCCAGAGCAGTTTCAGCATCATCTTCTTCCCAGTCCTCATCATCTCCATCTTCTCCCGCCTGTTTGGCCAGAATCTCTAGGTATTCTTGTCCATCTTCATCAATATCATCTTCATCACTCCCTAATTCCTCTGTAAGGCAAAGGATACAGATGGTTCTTTTACATATAAATCAATGAGATTCTTAATCAGATAGGTTTTGGATTATACTGAGCAGTGGTGCAATCAATAAAAATTGTGGTTTCACATAAAAGGGTCCAGTCCTCTCCATCTTCACCAGTGTCATGCTTTCCTCAGCTGTCCCTTTCCTTATGTCCTGAACAGTAGGAAAGAAACATGATGCTGCCACAAGAGGCCAGTTCTAATAAAAGCAATTGTGGCAGTAAGCCAGAAAAAAAAGTTTACCCCTAGCACACAATGACTCAAGCTCAACTGTCAAAAATATACTGAAAGGAAATACAAACAGTAACTAGAGCTGTTCATTATAAATAGCTAGAACTTTAAGTTTAAACTTGTATTGCTAAGAATCTGAAAGTAAATAATGACTGTCTGTGTGTCTGTTTCTGTATCATCTTGTTAGTGATTACTGAGGCAACCAAAAAGTTCCTGTCTATCACTATACAGTTAATTTAGAAGTCAAAAGATATTAACATTTAAATGAAATTTGCAAGTAGTACTGTCATTGTTTTAATCGTCTCTGAAGTCTGCAATAACTACGGCTATGTCTACACTTAGAAGGTTAGTTTGAACTAACTTAATTCAAACTAATTAATTTCAACTAATAATGGTTAGTTTGAATTAACTTAACTCGAATTAACATGGCCACACTAGGAAAACCAATTCAAACTAGCATGGCCATGGACAGGGACTTGTTAGTTCAAATTAGGAAAAGGGAGCCATGAGAGGTGTGGCAAGATGGTCCCCACCCAATATATAAAAAGAGGAAGGCACCCTGGGAGGAAGAAGGTAAAAAAAAAGCGTTCATTCACATTAATGGTTAGTTCAGATTAACATGGCTACACTAGATTAATTCAAACTAATAAATTTGAATTAACCTTTATTTCGAAGTTAAGCAAGATTTTATAACTTCGAAGTAAGCTTTCATTAATTCGAACTAAGGAAATCCTTAGTTCGAATTAATGAAAGCCAGTGTAGCCATGCATTAATTTATTCTCATTAATTTGAATTAAATTGCAAGTGTAGACATACCCTGTCTGTCAATGGCTAGACAGACAACTATCTTACGCTAATGTAGCTAGTTACCAGTATGCCTAGGAAATAAGTGTTTTTGCTTACAAGCCAGGAGTAATCAATCTTTATTTACTCAAGGAAACCCCTGCTGGCAAGAAGGTACTAGTAACCATTCCATGGTCTATAAAGGACGCTGGGTTCTGATTCTCTTTATCCTAGGCCTGCTTAAGTTCTGACAGGGAAGGTTTAAAAATCCTAAGACTAAGATCCTAGTTCCAAATCAGGATTTACTCTGCTATTTCTCAAGAAGTTATATAAACTCTATACATGGACTACAATGTGTGACACTGATCCTGAAGCATCTTTTGCAAATCAGCTTATCATTCCTATGGTGAAACTGACCTATAGATTTTATTCTCATCTGCATGTATAATTATCTTTTAACCAATACTCTCTTCTTTTTAAATAAATATTTAGTTTAATTAAGAAGAACAGGCTGTAAGTGTATATCTGGGTAAGATTTGAAATATTCATTGACCTGAGTAGTAGTATCTGGTATGTTGGGAATGGTAGAACTTTTCGTATGATGAAAAAGGTTTTCATTAATCCCCATCATATTTGACTTTCACTGTCTGAATGTAAGCCAGAGAGCTGCGTGGCTTTAATGGAACTGCGTTTTTGGTGTCTGGATAACCAGTGAGCTAATGAGAAGCTGCCTGTTGCTGATGGAGGCTGTGTTCATGGGGGTCACTGACTGGAAAAAGTTTTTCCACAAGCCCCACATGGTTTGAAACCTGGGGACTGAGGTATGGTCTTCAAGTGGAGTCCTGGTCAGGACTTCACCAGGAAAAAAAAAAAAAGTTCTCCCAACTAACTGTAGAAAAACTCACTAACTCATAGAATAACACACAGTGAAATAAGCTCCGGAACTGGCAGGGCTCCCACATGGGCAGAGAGGATCGTTCCAGTGACTGTAACAGGCAGAAAGAAGGACCTGCTGGGTAGCTGGGGCAGTGGCACCTGATATACTGCGGCACTGGGGCAGGAGACTCCAGGGACATTGGCCACTGACCCTACAGGGACAGGCTAAGGCAAAACACTTCCAGGCGGCCATGTAGCACATATACACCTGCATTGGAATGATGTGAGCACCTGTTCAAAGAAGAAGGTATCATTTTGGGTAGATTAAAAGCACCAGAACATGGGGCACTCTGCAGCAGCTGAAGCATAGGGAGTGCTGCAGGTGGACCTCTATGTCCCTCACTCCTGTCCCAAATGGATGAAAGGGGGGAGAGATTTATCCTGGCAATAAGCAGCTGGGGAAGCAGGGGATGTCTTTAAAAACAGCAGGCCCCAGACAACCCTGGAGAGAAGCAGCCCAGGAACCTCAGCCTTTTTTTTTTTTTTGAATGTCTGCTCTAGTCAGGAAAACCACCAAATGGATCAGTAAAAAGATTAAAGGAGCACCAAAGCCCCAGTACAAGCTTTATCCATGGAGGTAGAAGACTGTGGAGCAGTACAGAAGGGGTCAGACATAGAGGGGGCACTGAAATTTGACTGTACTGTTTCAGTTTCCTTACCTGTTTCCTCATCTTCTTCACCTTCATCATCATCATCACTGTCATTTTCATGCTCTGCATGGCAAACGTATGCTCTTTTCAATCCATTAAATAGAAGGATAAAAGCTGGCAGGATCTGTCCTGAAACTTGATTTAAAACCTGTGGTATTTGCTCCAGATCAATTAGAGCACACAAGCCCAGCACACACATCTTTCTGTCGTGAAGCCTAAAATAAAAAAAAACAGTATTTTATATCTACTTATTTCCAATTTCTAAAAGCGGGGAAAAAAGGTGACAGACTACACATGGCAGTCTCCAAAATAAGAGCCACTTACCCCAAGAAACAGTCTACATCATTAAGCCACTGTGTAATGAAGTGATTAGTGACAGGTTCCACATTATTGGGGAAACGAAGATTTTCCAAGGTATTTAACAACAGATGAGGGTTGTAATACAAAGCAGCTATGGCAACCTGCAGGCACATTGTTCGCAGTTCACTTGTTTTCACCTCTCTGGTCAATCTCTCTAAAGCAGCTTCCACAAACAAGGGTATACACTGGAAATAATACAACCATTGTAAGTTAAATATTTTAATGGCTCTAAACCCCAGTATTCAGAAGCAAGATTTAACAGTATACATCTATTTTCCATATTATGTACTTTTAACTGTATTTCATAAGTACAGTTGCAGAATGGTACACAACACTGGAGAACAGCATTACAGGATGTAACCCAAGATATCCAGTTGAAATAGGAGTGTATTTTTCCTATTTACCTAAGCAAAGGGTTAGCAATATTACTTCAACACAGATTAAGTTTATCTTCAGATAAATTAAGAAATAAACTCCCTCAGGAAAAGCTTCCTTAAGTATTATATTGGTCTGGTACCTCTTTTCCCTCCAGCAGCCATACTGTGTTTGCCAATAACATTAAAATATATGAAGGAGCAATAACATTTCTCACTGATTCCAGTAAGATACAATCTGAAGAAATTCTTGCCTCCCGGCAGATTGTGCTTTTCTGACAGTACAAATGGAAATTCAATGGACTTCGCCCCTCTTTCTTTATGGCTTTGTAGCCATGTGGCCCATGTAAACTTCCTCCTGCATACGTACTATAGTTTAGCACACAATCTAATTGAACAGCTAAAACAGACCATCCACTCAGACAGAACACCCTCACCCATCAGATGCACTCTAAACCTGGAGTTAGTGCATGACAACTGTGTTTCTTTAACTCTATCAGGGCTGGTAAGTAGTGCAGTACAGTAATCCTGCAGAGACTGTTAATTTCACTAAAGTATGGTGCATTATATAAGATGATCACCTCCTCTTATTTTAATATGCTATCAAAGCACATCTGAGAACATCTTCACCACAGTGCTTTTGAGATAGCAAGCAGTTACTCACTTGATCAATGCCACGCCCTTTGCACTGTAGAATGATGACTTCCAACAGCTTTGCTGCATGACATTCTGCATCTTCTCCTGCAACTCCTGTAAGAACCTGAAAAACATGAAGGCTGTGGTTGGCTTTAAGCTTAAGGGTAAAAGATGTTTTCCACACTATTTTCCTCTGAGAAATTAATCTACAACTAAGATCTCTATTAAAATACTAGTGCCATATAAAAACTGGAATGTCATTTCCAGCTTTCATCAGTGAACAAGAAAAAACAAAGAAAAACTACAGAGGTTCAGTATCATTACTGGAGATATGCAAATAAAGCAAAGAAGTGCCTGCAGTTAATAATCATCTACTTGTTCCACAAAAATGACTGCTAATAAGTACACAAGTTTGTAGCAGAACTTGAATCAGAAGTGCTCATAGCCATTTTGAAAGCATTAATTTGCACAAAATATGCACTGGGCAGTCATCTGCATACTTTACACAGAGTTTTATAAAGCTTGTTTATAAAATGGTTATTGTCCAGTTAGGCACCAAAAAAAGAAAATAATGCATGCACTTCAGTCTAGAGAGTGAGTATGGTATAGAATTCAGACAAGACTTACATATACAATACACAAGTCCTGAAGAGAAAAACTATATTTGACAAGAACTAACAAGGAGTCCTGTAGCACTGTCAGACATTGATAGGATTAGAATTCCAACCAGTAGAGTCAACTAGCTACCCTGACAAAATTGGAATGAGAATGCAATGGATGAAAAAAATGTTGACCGACAGCATCGTTCACTAGAACAGATAGTGAACTGGTTTCTACCGCTAATCCGCTGTGTGGACTTGGGCAAATCATTTAATCTCTCTGTCAGTTTCTCTTCCAATGTTATATCTCTAGTCTATTGAGATTTCAGCTCTCTGGGGCACTGATTATCTCCTACTACATTTGCATAACAAAGCTCCAGTGCTGGGTACTTTAGGCACTGGTGTAATACAAATACAATAATAGTAAATAAGTGACTCCAACTACTACCTGCATACGTTTCTAATATTCTTACGTTCTGTACAACTTATTTCTGAGGGCCTTACTTAACTAAACTCCTGAGACCATGACTTGGTAATTTCCCTTTTTGAGCTCCTGTTTCTTACAGAATCATGGCAAATGCCAGCCACCACCATACGTCAAAAGGCAACAAGTTAAAAATCTCCAATTTGAGAGTCTATTGTAAAAGAAAGAAAATATATTTTTATAATTTTTGTTTAATTTGGTACACAAACCAGTAAGTCAAACATTTTAAATGGGGTTATCATAAGAATCTACCTACCTTTTTGCACATACTGTAGATCATTTCAAGATATTTTGTGTCAGACAGGAGTGTGTCTGTATCAACAGTTACATAATTATGCAGGAGAGGCATCATATCTGTCAAACGAGAATAATCAATTAGGTTTTCTGTGCATTTTTTACAACAGTAGCTGTCAATATGTAGCTGTCAGGATCACTGCAAGTGAGCTAAAACATGTTGGTCATTGTAACAGGAAGTCAGCTGACAACTAATTATAGATGGCTGAAGGAAAGCAATTTTGATCAAAGTAATGTATAGCAAGTACAGCTCTTCTGAACATTCTTTAAATTGCAATCAAGATTTCATTCATTTGTGCCTCAAAATGAATATATAAAATCTGCTAATCTTCAGACAATTTTTAATTAGGATTTTTTTACCTGTAAAATAATCAAAGCCATCCTGCTGAAAAACTTCAAAAACAAGAGGCAAAAGCTGCCACATCTGTGCAGAGACTTGCTGACATGTCAGACTGTGAGCCAAGGAAAAGATCTCCTCATAGAATTCTGAAACATAAATAGCATTTCATTAAAGTTAATGCTAAATCACAGACAAATAATTAACAAACAAGACGACAAAAATATATACCTAAAACATGCTGCTGTAAAACAGTTCCAATAACTTGCAAACAGATCCCTTCCAGCTGTTGAGTAATCTGAAAAAGAAGGTTTCAGTGACTTTCACGTACATGTAAAAACTGGTTTTAAATACTTTTTAAAATTGCTTACTTTCTCATTTTTACGATATAAGAAATCAACTGGAACATAAATATTATACTTACAAACACGTCATTGTCATTTTAGTTTGTGCAAGTGCTTTTTATGTAGCCTTTTGTAAAACTAAGCAACCATCTAGAACAAATGAGTTAATATGCTCCCTGGAAGATGTCTACATATCCCCAGGGGTATATGTAACCTGGGTAAGAACCACTAGCCTACTAAAGCACAATTAAACAGTCCCTTAGCCCAAAGCCAAGTGGGTTCTTAACAGCAGCACAGCCATTCCCTTAGCACGTTTCCTTAACCAAGATCTTTGGAACTGTAGGAATACATTTATTACCAACCAGCATAGGCACTCTGGAGCTAAAACACTTACCAGAAAATCCCCTCTCCCATGAAAGCTCATGCAATAAATACATGCTAGTCTTTAAAAGTGCCTCAAGATTCCTTTGTTTGCTTTGCTGGACTAGACTGATACCACTACCCATCAAACTATGCTGACATAGTCACGCCAGCCAAGCCCCCTAAAGCAGACACATGACACAGACAGCTCCACCACTGTGGTACTTCAGAGTGTGCCTCCACTTAAAATGGTATACCAACACAGCTGTGGTGCTTCAGTGTAGACTATGAATGCCAGCACGATGGCTTCTCCCATCAATGCTCGTAATCCACCTCCCTGAGAGGCCACAGATAGGTCAGCACTCTCTATACTGGGGGTTAGGTCAGCACAGCCGTGTCTCTCAAGCGTGTAAAATTTTTCATACCCTCCGCCAACACAACTATGATGGTATATGTTTTAAGTACATATCATACTGAAATAGATACAAAACCTGACACTGAGTTTGTCCTATGCAGGATTTCCCATTAATTTATCACAGGGCAGACAGTAAACTGATACATCAGCAGTGAGTGGGCTCAATATTGTAAGTTAATTACTGATAAATCTATTTTTGTCCAAGAGTGGTCTGCACCCAAGCCAGACATTTCTCAGTACAGCTGGCAAGACAAACTGAGCAAACGACATGACTCAGTTCTAGTGGTTACTGCCTCCATCTGCTGGTATGCAAGAATTGTATTCAAGTACCTGGAATGCTAAAAAAAATCTGTAATATGTCCAGAATCTTTAATGGCAAATGACCATGGTCTGAGATTGTACATGCAACATTTTATGCCTTTGTGTGCGGGCATAAATAAGCTTAACAGATTTTTTAACTAAAAGGATTTTAAAATATTGATATAAAGTGTACTGTTGAACTTTTATTCAATGCACAATAACATACTTTCCAGCATCTTATGGCCTTTAATTTCTTTGAGTTTTTCCTCACCTCTTTGTGATCTTCAACTACACTGAGGAGTGTGTCAATGGTATTCAAGATTCCCATTGCTGTCACTGCTTTGTCATCACTGCCTTCTTCATCTGGCCCAGTCTGAATGACCTGGTTAAATGTCATTGCCTACACAGTAACAAAATCTCAGTTAAGTGTGTCACCCAGGTAGTTAATTAAAAAGGTTATGTTTGGGGATAGAATATTGTACAAGCCAGACTCTGTACACTGAACTTTAGAAATACCGGGCGTTAAAATATCACTACAGGGGAATGCCAATCAATTTAAATATCCCTGAAGATCAGTATTTTGTTTTCCTGATTTTCCAACAGTTTCTCAATTTTGAAACTATTAAAGTCATCTGAATAACTATCTGAATAAAGTGGATTTGCGATTGTACATGAAGACATATTTACAATGCAGACCACAGGGAATGACAACAGTTTAACAAAATGGGAGGTAGGACCATCCCCAGAAGGGTGTGGGGCCCAGGGCCAACTGCCCTGTGTGGGTCCCCACCCCTGGGCTGGAGGGGAGTGTGGGCTGGTCCTGCACTGCTGCCCCTCTCCTGACCGTGGGACTGGAGCGGCTAGTACAGGTACTGGGCTTTGCTCTGACACACCAGCTCTGGGCCAGCCCAGGGGAGAGGCCAGAGAGAGAAGCTCAACCTCTTAGCTTGCTCTTCCCGCCCCCAGAGCCAGCTGGAGCAGAGGCTGGCTCTGTGCTCCTCCCCCACACTTCCCCACTGCCTTCGGCTCTGCACCAAAAGCAGCAGTTTGGGTCCTGCACTGCCCTGCTCAGGGCAGGACAACACGGGGCCCTTGGAACCGTGGGGCAACTGCCCTTCTTGGCTCCCCCCCGGGGACAACTCTGACTAGAGGCGACTCATTTAGAGCAGAGTAGAAAGTGATTTTGCACCACATAGCAAAAGCATATTATTGTTTATATCTTACTAATTTAGAGAGGAAACAGAAAAGTGAAGCTCATTATAAACCACGAAGCCTAAATAAGGGCCTGATGTTGACATCAGCAGCAGCAACCTCACCTTCAACTTTGGAAACTGAAGGTCCAACTTATGCCAGCTGGATGTCCAAGAACAGAACAGGTATTTTCAGTGCAACTAATTTAACCTAAAACAGTGATTTTCACACCCCACCCCGACCCAGTTGAAAAAAAAAAAAATCATTTATGCCTGTGACCCACCAATTACATCTTTAAGCAATGCATTCTAGTCTTTTGACAGCATCAGCAGGGGCGCCGTGACCCAGTGCCTGAGGGTCTGCGACCCAGTACTGGGTCCTGACCCTAAGTTTGAAAACTACTGCCTAAAACATCTAACTACTAGCAACGACTCTGCTACAAAAAACACCCAACCCAAACAAGAAGAAAAAACAAAAAACTACTTGTAAATTTCTGTTTTAAAGTAGGGAAAAATAATTTTGGTAATCAGGCCAATAAGACTTTTTACACCAATTCTGAAGTGTGCTGTGAAAGGTATTCTCTTCTAGTGTTTAACATGGCTAAAATCAGAATTACTGTTTCTCCATACAACATTATATGAAGACTACCTCTCCCCAGTCACATACAGCAGCTTCTGAACACAGGACATGCAAAACATGTCTATTTAAATAGGTCAGTCTAAAAATTAGCTAGCCAATGACAAACCATTTTTAATCTAAGGAACAAAATCCCCCACATTTAACAAATTTCCCAAGCGTGAAAGGGCCAAAACAGCCTTACCAAATGTTGGGTCATTTCTACTGCAATAGGGGTAACTTCTTCACTATATTCACAGATCATTTTCTGAATCACATTTGTAAGATCATCATTTTCAGTCTCTCTTATAATATGAAGCAGAGCTTGCATTACAGGTCTAATGAATGGTGTAATATATTCCTTAGCTGTAAAGTAAATGAAATAAAACATCAATTGTTGATTCTTACATTCTTGTTACAAACCTACTATACTAGAGAAAGAAAATCAGAATTATACACTTAATATTAAAGTCTGACATGTAATAATCTAAATTATGTTTTTCATATACCTAAAGCCAAAGAGAAAGCATCAATAAAGCATTATTGTAATATTACAAGTTCAATATAACATGAAAAACTCCATATTAATTGAAGTAACTTTTTGGCTATATAAACTAACTATTACAAGACTCCTGACAGTAGGCAGGAATCCAGCAATTTAACAATTATATATTACGGATTATGTTTCTGAGCTTGCACTATCACAAAAGTTGTCGTCCAAAAAGTTACTTGCATCAAACACTCCACTTGTTAACTGGCAGGTTACCAAACAGGAAATTACCATCAATGGACAATAAAACAAATCTCCAGGGGTAATGACAATACTTGTACATTAGTTCATGAAAACAACAACGCATTATACCATTTTGCGTGAATTTTGATTTCTTTAGAAACGTGACAGAATTTTTTTTTTTTTAAGTTTACCTTTCTCTTGATTACTGATCAAAACCTGAAGAGCTATAGCAGCTTCCACTTTCACAGGCATTTCCCTATCATCAATCAGACATCGTCTTGTGAGTTCAAGGGCTGTCTGAAGGTTCTGATCACTCTTAAATTTAACTTCACAGAAATAATGAAGGACCCAACAAGCCTGAGGGGAGGAGAAAAAAAAGCATCAAACCACCTCAGAAAATGGGCATTTTAATGTCACCCATGCACTGTCAGTTCTCTAACAAAAATAACAAATAATTAATTAGTACTACAAATTTTATTAAATTAAAAATAGTACAGAGCTTTTAAAAACAAAGATGTTTGAGAGTTTGGAGGCTGGCCAGTGGTAGGTTTGTCTTTTAGACATCACTAGACCAGTACTATGATCTCAACTTCATCTTTGGCCACAGGTTTTGTGTGAGCAGTACAGTCTAAATGTAAAACACAAATGGACCATACTACAAAACACAGACGAGAAACTATGCACACAGTGCTGCAGCCATTTTACAACCTTTTTTTTTTTTTTTTTAAACTAAAAACATGAATGTACTTTATTACAGGAAAGATGCAAATAGTGTCCACCAATTTAGAGCAAGATGCAATTCAGGAAAAACTAAGTTATTCAATTGTAGATTAAGTAGTGAACAAATTAAACCTCATACATTCTTACCCGTGCTCTCATGTAGCCCAGCTCACTGCTAAAGAGAGGGAACACATGATTCTGCAACATGTATTCCATCTGATCTTTGTATATCTTCTTCTGTGAGAATATTAAGACAATTACATCAGTTGGTATTTTTAAACAAAAGCCAGAAGTGGGAGAAAAATTTTAGTTGTTGTGAATCTGATATCTTATTTTACACATAAAAGCATAAACAGATAAGTGGTTGTAATGCATGATCCAGGGTTGTTATTGTTGTGCCCCCCCCCCCCCCATTCGGAGCAAACTACTCCACAAAATAATCTATTATTTATTCACTCTCTCAACCAACAAGTTAGAAGGATCATACATGTTCAGGATTGATTAGGACCAATGATTCATAATGCAGGGATTTATTATCATCATCATCATCTCCTCTTACCTTAAGATTACAAAGGCTTCTTTATTTTTCAGTTTCTACCTCTGTTTCACACCAAGGACAAACTACTTATGACAGGGAAGAAAGAGGAACCACTTCAAAGTGTGGTTATAACTGATCAATCTAAGAGAAATCAGCTTCTTCCAAGTCATCCCCTGCCCCTGTAAGCAATTAAGGTTGCTAAACCTGCTACACAACTAGTTTTCTATACAAAAATGAGCTACCTAAATTAGCAGGGTGTCTCTGATCAACCAAGTTTTCTGATGTAAGCAGCCAGGAACTGCTTATCAAAAGGCACCACAACAGTTCCTAGAACCAAAATAAGTTATATAAAATATAACTGTCGGGAAGTCAACGTTCAGTTATCCACAGTCCTCTGTTGTCAACATACCAAAAATACATGGATATGTTCTGCAGTCTAGCTTCTTGAAGGAGTGGAAAAAGATTGTTTATCAAATCTGCACATCTTCAAGAGCCAAGAAATTTAAGCTCCACTATGGAAAGACAACCATGATATCTATACAAAAACTTGCAAATTCAGAGAGTTAATCTTAACTATAATAAATATTATGTAGAATGTGGAGGGGATGGGTAGAAAAGCAAAGGGAAAAACAGAGCCAGAAAGACCCTTAAAAAAATCAATATACATACTTTTAGGAGAATTTCAGCCAAAGAACCAATCATGTGTAGAGCACCATCTTTTTTACGAGGATCAGCATTTGGCTCCGTGAGGATCTGATAACAAAAGCCCATGGTCTTCTGCAGGACCTAGTTTGATAAAAAGGGCTTTCTGTTAGTAAAAATACTTTAGACAGTCTTCTAAATTACCATTGACAGTTCCCTAAAATGCCCAAATTTCTTAAAAATTTCATTTCTTTTTCCTTCAAAAGGCTGGAATTAGGCAGTGCTTTATGCCATTACTATAACACAGCGTTGATGTATAGCTCCTGGGTGCATAAGCAGATATGACTATCCAGACTAAAGGACTAAATTCATAGCTTCAAGGACTATATTTATACCAACAGATGAATACCCTAAAAAAACAATCTTATAAAAATGGTAAGATTATGTGGACTTTATCATTCTTATGTATTAAGCAAGAAGACTTATAACTTCAATTATAAGAATCTATCTTTTGTTTCAAATATTTCAACAAGTTGCTTAACATGCGGAAGGTCCTGGGTTCAATTCCCAGGGGGTTGGACTTGATGATCTCATGAGGTCCCTTCCAGCCCTATGAATGATTGATTGATTGATTGAAAAACAAATAAAACTATTTGATTTGTTCAGTCCAAAACTAATCCGTAAGTAACATACCTCTTTTCTTTTACTACATGCTGTAAACAACAATGTCTGAGCAGCAGTTGTAGGAGAAATGAAGTCTTCAAACACATCTATTAAATAAATTTAACAGGCTATAAACTTTTGCCATTTAATACAGTTCATAAATAAAAGAACAACAGCATTCAGACTTATGTTACGCAGCTATGCATTGATGTGCACACAGATCTCACATTAAAATAAAAAAGACAAGACAGGTACTGATTTTTTAAAGCACACAACCATTCTACCCTTTGTCAACATTATCTCAAAATTTATGACTACGTTTTCCTGGGGCAAAGACCTTCTCTTATACCTGCAAAAAGAAGTAGCACACTACTTTATTACATTTGTGTTATTGTTGTTATTCTAAGCAGGCAAAACAGAGAGCTGTAAACAAACTAGATTTTTAACTCTTCTTGGTCAACCTTATTCAGAAGTTTTATAATCATATGGATTGTATTTTGGAGGTTAGCCCCTATAGGCAAAGAATATTCTATCTGGATCCAGGGCAGCCTGAAGTACAGGGGTTAAAGTAAGCCGGAATGTCCCAGAACGGGGGCAGCATTCTGGGGACTCCTTAAAAATAGGGGAACGTGCCAGAACGCAGTGTTCCAGCATGTTCCCCCAGGGCCGGCTCAATGGGCTGCAGGCAAGAGTGAGCTTGCCTGTCTGCAACCTCCCCCCTGAGCCAACCCTGCCCCTTCCTGCTGGGCCCAGGCAGTGCACATGGCCCCGTCCCAGTCTCAGACCTGTGCCCCCACTCACCGGCCAGCACTACAGCCTCCCTCCAACAGCCCCGGCTCCTTGGCCACATCGGTGATGCAGGTAAGGGGGTGGGGGTCTGGGGACGGGCAAGCAGCCAGCCAGGAAAGTGTAGGGCGTGGGGTGTGAAGAAGGGGTCGGGATGGTGGACTGGGGAGGTGTGGAGGGGCTGGAGTGAGGGGCTGGGGACATGTGAGCTGGAGGGTTGGGGGTTAGGAGGGCTTGAGTGGGGACATGGGGGCAGGGAGCTTAGGGAATGGGGATGGGGGCTGAGGAGGACATGGGGAAGGAGGGGTCTGATGGGGGCAGTAGCTGGGGTGCGTGAAGGAGGCTCAGAAATTTAGGAGGGTTACACTTTATATTATACTTTAACCCCTACCTAAGTATACCAAAAATCTTTAGGACGGTCTAATTCCTTCACTTTTATGGCCATCCTGAATGGGCCACAAAAGACTTTTAGAACATTTTGAAAGACAAAATGAAGAGCCAATGGAAATCAACATAATGAACTAAACACTCAAACCTTCCTTGGCTATTTTAGTCTTCATATGGGTATACCTGATTTCAATTCTGCCTTGTGTGAAGTATTACTTGACCTTGTAATAAGAAATTCTGGTACATGATAAAGATCAGGCTTTGAAAAGTTGTTACTGTATGTGAGCCATACACGTTTTAACAATTATATCTGTGAACAGTATTTTGAAAAAATTTAAAAAGAAAACAGCACTAGTCCTCCTAACAACTCTGTGCATTTTTAAAACTTCTCCTCATATGGCTATAAAAAAAGTTCCTGCACCACCACATAAACATTCTGTGTTCATCCACACCCCTTGTTCATGAACACCAAGACTCCCCCCTGCCACCAAGGGACCCTGAAGGCAGCCCATGCTAGGCTCCAGGCTCCCGCTTGCCATCAGGGGACCATCAGGCGCCCCCTTGCCACAGGAGCCTACACCCATTGCAGCTCTCAAAACACTTGGTTATTTAAGGAATTTTTTAATTGGCTCTTATTTTTTGGGTTGTCAATGCTGACCTACACTGAGAACCAAGATACCTTAAATTCAGCTCTTGGTAGCTATGTTGATAAACACTGATCTATTACCTGGCTTTAAAAAATGCACTGCACTTTTAAAAATTATGTATATTTTAAAATTCTTACCAAATTTCATACGTATATATTCATATGGATCTTCTTGCCACAGCTCCTCATCAGCATCTGTATAGCACATCAATGGAAATATCACATCTTGGATAATTCCCTGCAATTAATAAGTCACAAAAAAGCACAAACTATATCATTTGTCATCTTCTGTTAAAAGCCATTTAAATTTTCTCATACATCAATTTTAGATATGGCATGAAAACCTTAAAATTACACTATCATAACAGGCTTAATGGCCTGTCTGAAACAAAGAAAAGTCAATTGCTTCAAATTAAAAGGCAACCTGAAATGTAATTGCAATCCACTGTTTGCTTTGAACAATGGACTATGGCAGGCGTCAGCAACCTTTGCCTGCCCCTGTGCTAGCCTTGCCCACTGCACCCTCAGCAGGTGCTAGAAGCAGGGCCAGCAAATGGCAGGGGCAGGGACTTGTCCCTGCTGGCCTCACCCCCACACACTGGGCTCCTGTCCCCTGCTCGCTGCACTGCCAGCTGGGGGCAGGGCTAGGATCCCCATGTGCTGCAGCTTTTCTCTGCTTGCAAAGCTCCTTTTCCCTGCTCGCTGTGCTCACCAGCAGGAGGGTGGGACCAGCTGGGGACAGGAGCCACAACTCATGAACGACTCTTGTGGCCCCTTGGCCCCAGTGGGAGGCAGAGCCAGCACCGCGTGCCATTCAAAATAGGCATACATGCCAGGTTTGGCACATGTGCCGGGGGTTGCCAACTCCTGGACTATGGAGTGGATACAACAAGGTGGCATAAATTTAGCTGTTGACAGTAACTGACTTTATGTGGCACTGCATTATATATACAATTTTTGATCCATTAACACCACCATATAACTACAGCCTTGTGTGTCAAAGAAAAAACTGCTCATGAAACTGCATGACTGTTTTGCGATCCTATTTATATTGTGAGGGCTTCTTTAAAAGAGCTTCCACTTGGATGCCTCAGTTCACACCATTGTATTATGCTATTATTATACAAATACAAATGCATTTTTCATTTTAAAAGACTGACTGCATCCATGATAAAAAAAGCATCTATCTGGGTTTTAGCCTTTAATGAGACTCCAGTCTTGCAAAGATACACGCTTGAAATCAATGGGACTACTCAATGTCTAAAGTGTGTGTAAAGATCTTTGCAGGATTGAGACAGGATTGTCTAAAGTGTATGTAGAGATCTTTGCAGGATTTATACTTGTTATAAATATTATAAATTTTATTTCATTCAAAGAAAACTAATATTTCAACTATGCTAATATAACATACATTTCCCCTGAACAGACTTGAACGCATGATAAACAATTTATTACAGAAACTGACAACTTAAAATTCTAGCAGGGCTAGAGAGTCTACACAACAAACTAATATAGTAACTTGATAATTTAGAGATTATTCCCAGAAAATGTTTTACTTGAATATGTGGCTTCAGATTCTTCCAGGTCACAGCATGTGACACTCCCTGATTGATGTAATTCAGCGTTTGCTGAAGAACTCTAGGAGCCATATACTGCTTTTCCTTATACTGATACAGCACCTTCAGCAACACCTACAAAAATCAAAGTTTCATTAGCCACTTATAGAAATCTAAGAATCTTGCTAGTAACCAACAAGCCATTTAGTCTGCACAAATCATCTTGCAAATACGAACACATTATACTAAAATGGTGTTGACTAAGTTAACATGTGACATGTAGCTTACTCCACAGGCAAAGTAATCTATTTCAGTTCTTCCCAGTTTGGCATTTTCTGAAATAAATATATTTTGGTTCTCTACCACATTAGTGATATGATGACCTCTTACTGCTTGCTGTACATACATGGTATCACTTAAGCAGTTTAGATGAAAGAAGAGTGCAGAAACTTCATTTCCACACGAAACTAGTACAACTAATAGCTTTAACAAGCTAAGTGACATGAAGCGTCCAGAAATTCCCTTCACAGGGAAAATCTCCCTACATCCTGGATCTCTGATCACATCCACATAATGAATCTTTGGTGCTAGAGCTCTATGATTCTTCTCATTTATCACCAGTTGTTGCTCATGCTGCCCTCTTTCTTTTGGGAACCCATCAGGACATAGTGAAAGAAGAACCAGACATCGATTGCACTCCTTTCAAGCAGTAATTAGGACCCTTCTGAAAATTCACGGAGATGATTAAGGAAGTACTGTCCTCACAACCACTAATGTCTTGTGACCCAAACAGAATAATGGAACACGGCTTTTGGGGGGAGGAGGAGAGCAGGTCTACAGTCACCAAGAACAACTTCAGTGAGTTTGTCCCAGTTTTTTGGCAGTTCAACAATTTGTAATCCAACAGTGTATATTTACTTCCCATTTCTCTATGGGAAAACAAGTGAACACCACACAAAAAGTGTCATTGTAACTCTTCAGCCCGTCTTCAAAGGCCAGAAACTGCTTTTCATTTTCTTACGTTTCAAAGGGGCCGTTGATTTTTTGCAATTAAATAAATGTTCAATAAGATCTTTTGCAACATATATTTGAGAAATAATTCTCTTGCACACGTGCCCATGCCTCCAATGCTGTGCAAAAAGCCAGTTTTAGACAGTGAGGGCACTGTGTCATACACTGAGTTTGATGTATGCAGACAATCCATTGGAATAGTACATTCTGTACTTTCCTATTATATAATATGATGAATGTATAGATGTGTGCATATGCACATATCTTCCAAAACTTGTGTTCTTCCTGAAAAATCTAATCAAAATATCTCCTTGTTTCTATGTAAATTCATGTTGTTAAGACAGGAGAATTTTTTGTGAATTCAAAGAGCCTCTGAGATAAACACGACAGACAAGCAAAGAGCTGTGAGTCTAGGACAGTGGCTCCCAACCAGTGTGCCGGGGCACACTGGTGTGCCACTGCAACACCCAAAGTGTGCCGCGAGCATCCCTGAGAGCTGGAGTTAAAGTTCCCTCCCTGCTCAGCCCAGCCACGTGGGCTATGCAGGGCTTGGAAAAGGCAGGGGTTAAAGAAAGGGGGAAGGCACCGGAACACAATTCTGGCCCCCCTAAAAATAGAGAAAGGCACTGGAACACAGCATTCCAGTGGCTCCACCTTAGGCCCAGACACCAGAGAGGGGCAGGAAGCTGGGAGTGTGTGAATCTCCCCCTGCGGGGTGGAGCAGCTTGTGTCAGGCAGCCTGCAAACAGCCCAGGTAAGGGCTTTGGGGGGAAGGCTGCTGGGGGCTGTGTGTAGCAGGGGTGGGTGGGAGTGGCTGTGGGCTAAAGGCCTAGTCCTGGCCTCTGCAGTGATGGAAGGGTCCATCGCAGGCAACAGGGGGCTGAGTGGGAGAGAGCAGCAGTGAGGTGAGGATTTGCCCTGGGTGGCAGGGAGCCACTGTGGAGAAGGGGGAAGTGGGTCCTGTGCCATGCTCCCCTGCCCTACCTTCCCACTCCCCAGGTTCCCCTCTGTCGTCGTCCCCCCCCCGCCCCCCAGCCACTCTTGTTCTCCCTTCCTCCCTCCTCTCTTGCCACCCTTGTGCTGTTCCCCACATGGCTGCCCTTGCCCTCTTTTGCCACCCTTGCCCTGCTATGCTCCCCACACTCACTCCTGCTACCGCACACAACTCGTGACCTCCTGTGTTTTGCCACCCATGCTCTGCTACCCCTACCACCCCACATAGGAGCATTTCTGAAACACTGTGCTATGGTTTGTGAATATTCATAAGTTAATTTGAATATTTATTGATTTTTTAATAGTGGTGTGCCTTGAAAAATTTGAAGGTGTCTAGGTGTGCCATGGCAGAGGAAAGGTTGGGAACCACTGGTCTAGGAAACGCTAAAGTACTCCTGAACAATCTATTCTGCCAAGCAGCATAAATTTATTACTTTGAAGACATTTTTCCATGCAATCATTTGCCCAAACTTATTTGTGAAAAAACAAAGAAGCCATCAACTCTTTGTAACTCCTCCTTAAGGTGTGTCATCGTGGTACTTGGCTTTTTGAACTCTAAAGGGTAGATCATCATAGTACTTGGCTCCTTAGGTAGTCTTCACTTTCAGATTAGCACCTCTGAAATAATTAGCAGCAAATCCACTTGAAAGAGAATTGAGAGAGAGAAGGTGGATGAGATGGTATCTTTTATTGGGCCAATTTCTGTTGTGAGACACACAAGCTTTCAAGCCTACATGGAACTCTTCTTCAGTTCCAGGAAAGGTATGTGCAAAATGCACGGTGGAACAGACCATTTAACAGACATAGTTAAGCACATACTGCATGGGACCATTCAAGGTGGAGGCTCATTAACTCCTCTGCAGTCACAAAACAAAAAAGACTGATTTGAGGGTCACAGAATGATGTAATAAGCCATAAATCCAGAGCCCTTGCTCAGTCTCACTTCATCAGATGCAAGTGGTTTGCAGCACACGAATGCTTATGCCCAAAGAAATTTGTTAGACTTTTAGAGTGCCATAGGACTATCATGGGTTTTGCTATTTACAAATTAACATGGCTACCCCTCTGGAGCTTACCACTTCCACTGTAACTTAACAGCCCATTAGCTGAAGTCTCACAAACTCAATCAGCTGGCATGGGCCAGTCATGGGCATCTAACTGCAGTAAAAGATACCAACAGCAGACTACACAAGTATCATACCTGTTTCTTAAGCAACTAACACTGGATTATTTCAGTGGATGAAGTGTAAGGATTTTCTACATACTCCTGTTAGTATCTGGCTAATACAAGATATTTTGAAAGGACCCATATCTTTGGAAAAAGATTCAGGAAAAAGGAAATTCTTATGAATGTCAATTTACTCTAATACCCCAGATTCAAGCACTTCTTACCTGCTGGACACCAACAGCAAATGCCTTTAGGAATACTTCAGCAAAGTCATTGTATTCCTTGGAAACATTACCAGGGCTTCCATACCTAGAATTAAAAGTGAAAAATTCAAGTATGCAGAAAGATTCTGATCAATTTCATATTAGAACTTGGGGGGGGGAGGAGGTTTTTACCCAATTTGATGATATGGAAAGAACAACTACCTCTCAAAAAGTCTAGCCAAAATGTGCAAAGCCCATTTCTTGCATTTCCACCAAGGCAATTCAGGTCTATCATCTTCATCAACCTGAACGGTTTCCTTTAGGAAGAAAAAAATAATTTGACTACTGCTGAAATGTCACTTTTCTATTTGCACTAGCAGTTATGTAGGATTCGTCCAGTTCAACATAAATTGGAGAAATAATATTAGACGTTAAATAAAGCTCATAATGTAAAGAACATATTCCTGTTCAAATGTAACTTTCCTTTGCAAAAAGCCAAAACAAACTACAATATAATTTGAAAGTTGCTGTTTTGGCTGTAAAGTAACATACTTAAAACTTTTTCCATTTAGTCCGTTTAGCCGACATTAGATTTACAAAATCTTGTTTATCCTGTCACACATTTAGGAAAGGCCTTGCAGAAAGAATAAAAAATACTACTATTAACTTTTTAAACAAACTTTAAAATATAGGAAATTGAATTCAGAAGCCTATTTGTAAACCCAAAGAGAAACACACAAAAAAGCACTTACAGCAGGTACATCTCTGTCCACAACAGTCTTTAGAATTTCTATCCATTCTGTCAGATTTTGCTGATTTATTAGCTCCAGAGGTAATGTATACTATTAAAAAAGCAATGAATGTAAAATAAGTTCAATATAAAGCCATTTAAAACAACCTGCTTCACTGCTTGAATTATACATGTTTGAATGCTTCTCTAAAAATACCTTACTGTATATGTCTGCTACACACTTGTATATTCTGGACGGCCAGCAAAAGTGTAAGAGTGGTATTCAATGGTGTTAGAGAGACATCTTTGGCAGTCTATTCTACATTCTTAAAAACATTCTCCTTCATTTCAAGTCACTTAAAATTTTGCTAAAAGATTATTTCATAATATCTAAGTTATATCTTCCTGAATCAAAGACAATGGTTTTCTTCACTGAAAGTTTGACAAAGGGATCAGAAGATCAGGTTTTAAATTTCATTGCCAGACCACACAACCCATCTAGTACCAATACTGTTTCCTTAAAATGATTCTTGATCTAATATGACTACTCCAGCTTACTCATGGGTAGCATTGATAGGTTCCAGGCAAATAAAAGACAGTAAGTGTAAAAGATTTGAAACTCAATTTTAAACTAACAACAAATGACTTGCTAAATCTATATTGATGGGTTTATGTACACAAAATCATGCCAAAAGCTGGTTACTCATACAACACTTGAGCACTGGTTAAAAAAAAAGAAATTAAATCTAAACAGGCAAAATTGTTCAGAACATATTACTTTTTCCTCATAAAATATATTACACTCTTGCTAGTAAACCTTCAGATTAAGTCACCGCTCAAGAACACACAAATTTGTCTCCACCTGAACAAGAGCATAGAAGATTTTGAAGATTTGTTTCTGGATGAGGACAGACTGATCAGATGGATCAGACAGAAGCTGAATGAAACGATCCTTCAAAACTGGTAGAAAGTGCTGCATTGCTGCTATCAAGGGACTCCGCTCCTCTGGTTTCTTGTATCTTGAAGGAAAAATAAAATACTTTACAAAGATTCTATAGCCAACTTCAGTATTATGAAAAGTAAGCTGTGCCTGCACAGAGAAGAGGCAGACAGGCCACTGCAGCACCCAAGGACAGAGAATTATAAAATCTGAGTAATATCTTACTGTGGCATTCATGGGGATCACATAAAAAAATGAAGTCATACTCATTCAAACAGCCAAACCTGAAACAGTTTAGCTTTCATTATTCTACTACAGCTCAACATTACAGTAATGTTCTCCTGCTGACTCGTTTATGTTGAATGCCACAGCACATATGTGCCATATGATTTTCTAAGGTAAAACAAGGTCACAGCCGCAGAAAAACAGTGAGCAAAACCCCATAATATTAAAGCCTAAAATATTCTATGTGAAGCTGGCCAGAAAATATTCATACATACATTTTTTTCACCGGAATTTGCTAATTTGTCAAAATTGAAACATTCTGTTGAGGCTCTTTGATTTCAACAAAGTTCTGACAGAATGAAGACAATGGAGGAAATCCTCTCCTGTCACCTCGCCCACCCGACTTCACAGGGTTGTTGCAGTGCCTTGGCTTCAAGGCTTGCAGCTCCTTGACAGCATGGAGCTTTCATGGGCTGTGGGTATAAGGCAGTGGCTCTCAACTAAGGTACATATATTCCTTGGGGGTACATCAACTCATCTAGATATTTGCCTAGTTTTATAACAGGCACCATATAAAGCATAGCACAGCCACTACAAACTAAAATTTCACACAGACAAAATGAGAAAGCAAGTAGTTTCTCAGAAATAGTGTGTTATGACATCTGTATTGTTAAGTTTGATTTTGTAAGCAACTAGTTTTTAAGTGAGGTGAAACTTGGGGTACAGAAAACAAATCAGACTTATGAAAGGGGTACATAAGTTTGGAAAGATTGAGAACTACTCTCCAGCCCACCCTGCTAGGAGGGCTGACATAAGGCCAGGGCTCTATTTCCTTTCATGGAGAGTTTAAAATATTTTTTGTGTTTTGTCTGAAACAAGATAAAACCAAAATATCAAAATCCTGGTCTGTAGTGGGATGTACAAACCCACACAGGACAGCAAGGGATTAAAAAGCAGCTCTGGGCCCATGTGACTTCAACCAACCACACTGTTGACATCTGTACAAGCTGCAGGCAAAGTGTAAAAGGGGGAGCAGAGATGCTCAGAGGGAGACAGGCAAAAAGGATAAGACTGCTGCGCTGAATTTTTGTGCAAGTGTTGCCCAGGAGCTTCTTGCCTGACGAAACCTACCAAGGAGGCACAGATGACTGACTGTGCAGGTCCAAGACTTTAGTAATTTTTTGATTTACTCAGCAGGAAAAAAAATGAGTTGGTACGAAGTGATCCAAGGGGGCATCTTCTTAGCACCCCTACCTACTACTGGGCCCTGGAATGGAGCCTGGTAGAATGGGTGGGCCTGAACTCCCCTATCCACTCCAAAATGATATGACAACAGGAGACTTATCTTGAAGAAAATCCAGGGAAGACTTTGCCCATTCAAGGGCCAGACCCAAAGTCCCCAGGCAAATGGGAAGGACTATAGAAACCCATGGGGCATAGGACTGAAAGGCAGGATTGTATTTACAATGGGCAGATGGACTGCCATATTGCCACTTGACCATTAGACAACACTGTTGGTGGTTGTTCAGCTTCTACAACCATAAATATGTTGTTACTTTTTTCAAACCAGCTCTAGTTATAAGAAAGAAAAAAGACCTTCTTAACTGAACAATTGTCAGATTAAAATATTATCTGTTACAGCTAGTGATGTTCTAAACCAGGCATTGCCAAACTGTGGCTCAGGAGCCACGTGGCTCTTGAATGAAAAAGTGTGGCTTGCGGAAGAATGTCAGCAAAATCTTTTTAGTAGGGAAAAGTATATGGCTATATGCCTCAGTGCGGCTCTTGAAGGTTAAATAATCAACTTGTTGTCTCTTGAGTTCCATAAGTTTGGCCACCCCTGTTCTAAACTAAGAACAAAGTTTTACACAACTGCACTTTGGAATTCACAGCTTTACTTAAGCAATTAACACTAAAGTATCCTCACTTTATGCTAACATGTTTTTGGATTTCATGTGGTTGAACTTACATGCACTAATAACTTTAATAGTGCCAGTACCTAAAAGTAAAGAAAACCTACATTACCTGATACTAAATGCATGTCTTATAAAAACTGTAGTTAACAAAATGCAGTTGCATGGCTTGAATTTATGCCTAGATATTCCTGATTTATAGCCAAACATCAGGTATTCATAAATTAAGCATGCACAAGTGTTGCTACATGTAACTTGAAAATCTGGCTCCCACTGATTTAGTTGTAAAATCAATCAAGCACAAGCAATCAATTGCATAAGATAAAGCTGTTGAGTACCTGAGACTTAGAACAAGCCTATTAACTACTTGCTTATCCCATATTTATAGCTAAATTCTTTTAAACAACTACACAAGAAAAATAAATTAAAAACCCTATATACCAGAGAATCTCATTTTATATCTTATAGTGAAGCTTGCTGGACACAATAAGTCACATCTTCCATTTACAGAAGTTCATTTGAAAATTAAAAAAAAAAAAGCTATGTAATGCCATTTTGCTTTCTCTGCAAATCTTAGTAGGAAGAGTCTTCAAAAAGTGCTCATAATGCAAAAACCCCAGTGACATGTTGTTATGCATGAATCTGCAGTCTTTCTAGAATTATGGTCAAAAATCCCTGTTTCACACTAGTGGTTGAGTTTAATCTTCAAGTTTCACCCGTAATTTATAAAACAAGTTTAAAATGTAACATTTTAAGAACAACTACTAACTTTTGCACAAGAAATTTTCTTAAATATTTCCTTTTGAAACTCTGGCATGTATCTCCTCTTTCTTTGGGATCCACTAGCTACAAACCCAGAACACGCAAGCCCCCTTACTTCTCTCAGCCACCTACAAACACTGCTCAATATCTTGGCTGTAGGCTGCTTGTGAGGTCTGAACTAGTGGTAGGCCCAGTTAAAAGTGAGAGAAGGAGCAAAAATTCTCTCCATCACAACACAAGTCCAGTATAGGGTTGCCAGATGCTAGGCAAAAGGAGGATGTCCTCCTTTTTTCCTTCATGTCTTCTATCTGGCAGGCATTTTAAAATGTGATTTTGTCCGGCTCTTTACTTATAGGGGTTAAAGTACGTTGGAATGCCACAGAATACCTTATTTTTAGGGGAAAGTGTTCCAGGGCCCCCTAAAAACAGAAGATTACTACATTGCTACTACATTTTCTCCACATGTCCTCCTTTTCGTACTTCCCTGTCCTCCTTTCTAGGCTTTGGTATCTGGTAGCCCTAATCCAGTATTTCCCTACTCTTGCTCATAAACAGCCCAAATTCCTTCACCTTCTTCCAAGACAGATTTCTACCTCAGGCTGATTTTTAAGTTTGAGTGAAAACAGGTTAGCTAGCCATTAGATCAAAAACTTTGTAGGGGAAATAATCTAAGATCACAGGTGTTTACTGACTTCATTAAAATCTGCCACAATTTGGTTGAGTTACCAACTTCTCAGTAGCACCCACTATGGTCATCTCACTAAACACTCTCAACATTCTACCTGCAATGAGCATGCTCCAGCCCTACAGAACCCTACGGGCCAACTACTGAGTATCCTCATAGTCCTCACCCAGCATCATGCATGCCAGCTGCATTGAAGATACTCCCAAGAACACTAAAGCTTCCACACAACAGGTTCAGATCTCTAGCTCTGGATGGGGGAAAAGGGCTATAGAGCAGAAAATGTTCTGCATTTAAGACACTAAACTGAGATGCCACCTGATGATAATACAGTGAACTCAAGTGGTAAGCTGTACTCTGGATGGACAAAGCATATGCACAGGGACAAGGGCCCAAACTAAGGCTGCACAGCTACCTTAATCCTGGCATTTTGTAATTTTTGAGGTTTTAGACTTCACGACTTTATATACTTTTCACATTCTTGTTCACAGACTACAACCTCTAGATTACAAATTTTCCAGATAGCTAATAAACCCTCTTCCTGACGAAGTCATACTTCTTCCCCTCTTTCCTGTCTTTAAGAAACTCGTGCTATCATGCCCATCTTTAGCCCTTAGAAAGCAACAACCAAATTAATGCTTTAAAAAAACCCTTATATTCTGATTGCAAATCTCAAGGCTTTAAAATGAAGAAAGATTGTTGTAATATTGTGTTCACGGAACTAGTTAGGAAACAAAATACATGCCATTACCTTGAGAGGGTGAAATACTATCAATGGTACTTATTGAATTCAGCAGTTTATATTAATTATAGTGTTCAATGCAACATGTAATTCAATATTTTATATACTAAGATCCCATGCACATTCAGCAGTACATAACGTACAGAAAATATATTGCTACAAAGGGATAGAATATTTTTATTTTTTTTTTTGGTTTGGGGAGAACTCACTCATAGTTCTTCACAAGTTGATAAAGACAGAGGAGAATTCCAAGCCAACAAGCACTGTTATCAGACTGAAGATAAAAACCAATTTTCTCCACAACTGCAGTCCAGCGATTGGGGTAATCATGCTTGATAATATGGTGAATGCAAGTAGTAAGCTGTACTCTGGAAGTCAAACAAACATATGATTAAACATATAACTAGGTCCATTATTTTAAGAGGGTTTTTGTTTGGTTGTGTGCGCGCGCGCACGTGTGGTGATAAAGCAGATTTGGCCAAATAGGTAAGACTCAACATGAGTTCAAATTAAGTCTTGTTTACAGAGAGACCCTACTTATCATTTACTATCTTCTGAAATTTTGTAAAGTTATATTTAGAAATCCATTCTTCCCCAAGTACAAATGATACATATACAAATAAATCCCTTACATGTGGTACAATGTACAAAGAAAGAAAGAAAAGCTGTTTTAACTTCATTAATTTTATGTGCTTCAATACAAAATCTGTTACCGTAAGTCACAATGAAATTTAGTACGTGAGTGCTCCTAATTTCAAGAAACAGTTATCAAAATTATAACTAAATTATAAGCAAATTAAAATTGTATACCTAATCAGCTCAGGGGAATGAATAATGGCTTCTACAATATTTTCACGAATACAATGTCTGTCTTCTTCTGGGATGGAATAAGGTGGGATTTCCCCAGGTGTAGTTTCACGATCAGGCCAATACTGGGTTATCATATTCTTCAAGTAGATAACACCTGTCATATAATGGCAAGACATCACTTGATATCAATACAAAAAGTCAGTCATGCCTACATATCTATTTTTACTTTTAAAAAATGCACTCCATAAATGAACTCTAACCAAACAGACAAAATTTAACATCAGAGTCACCCTAAACACACATAAAACCCACTATCTTCCCATTTCCACATGAACCAAAATTTTACCTTCCATAGTTATCAAGTGTAGAATATGTAGGTTTTTTTTAAGTCTGCTATTTCCAACATTATTTTTGCAGACAGTGTTTTTGAAAGAGTATTGAAAGAAGAGCTGCAGTGACTTTAAACATACCTGTGAAGAATCTTCCTTTGTAATTATTCTGACATCAGTTTTTGTTATTTAAAAACAAAGCTAGTCAACTTTAAATCTCTAGAGTCCAAATATTGCATTCCAGAAGTCTGATTTTGTTATGTAATGTGGTCATGTTTGGGATACATGGCTGCTTTACATCCAAGTGAATTCTGAAGGGAAACTGAGTTTCTCTGTAAAATGATCATCAGTTATTACTCTTTGTAACAGAGATCAGGCTGTTGACATAGAATCATATTTTTGCTAACTGAGGAAAATCCAGGAGCCTTACGTAGCAAAATCCAACTTACAGTGCTTTATGAATCTTTTTTCTTTGCAAGTACAAGAGGAAGTTCAGAATTACAAATGTAATTACAACCAAGTTAAAATAAATTGAATTCTGACTCTACATCTGTATTCTGTACCATAGGCCCTCTGCCAATTTTCAGTTCAATGTTTAGTGGACCATTATCAGGAAGCATTCAAAGAACATGCCTTATAAATCTGCTATTTTGAATGTGATAGACCCTGATCTTGCCAGCTGATCTATACAGGCACAAGATTTGTCAGTACAAGTCAGCTAATAGGATCGAGATCTAATTCAGATTATTTCCTCTGCTATCCTTTTTCCTCGTTTTCTGTAATTAGAAGTTATCCTACCTACCCCAAAAAAGGAAAACAAACTGAACTACTGAAGGCTATGAGCCATTCCCAAAGAAATAGCAAAGGATGGTGAGAGAATTACTTCCAACTCAGTCAGCATTGACACAAAGTAACAAGTTCAAAAGAACCAAGAACTTTCACAGACTACTTAGTTTTTCCTTGGTTTACTATGAGAATACAAATATTCTCTTCTAAAAACCAGTAAGATGTCAACCACCTTTTCATTCTCAAATGTGTCAATGGATGTTAAAGCTTGAAACCTTTTGATTCTGACATTCAAAGTGCTTCCTATGCAATATCACCCCTATCACACCTCAAAAGAGAGATGACCTCATGTTGCCAAGTAGAATAAGCTACAAGTTGGAAGACCCAGCTAAGTGACAAAGATCAGGCCTTATTATCTGCACTGCCAAAAACTCAGTGTGTTACTCTCCAGAATTCTCCTCTAATTGACTAGAGTGACTTTAGCATCTTGGTGGCAGTTGTCAATATTCTTGACCACAAGACATGCATTAGAGTACAAGCAGAAAGAAAGGGCAGAGGAAGGCAAAAGAAAAGGGTAAACAAAGACTCTAGATAAAAAGTTAATCTTTCAAGTCATTGTGTACAAAAGACAAAACAATTCATCCAAAAAAGAGTTTTTCTATGAAACAGCTGAGACTGCATTCCAATGCAGGTAGACAGACACATGGTGGCTCTGTCAAGCAAGCATGCCAAAATTCACAATATGGCCACCCCCTGAGGTCACGTAAAATTGTTGACGGGCAGTTTTTAGTCTGCTATCGCAAGCAGAGTTAGCATGCATCTGTCTACACATACCATGAGCCCCTAGCTCCTGTTCCAGTATAACACTCAGGCTAGAACTGCTCAAAGGGTACAGCTGTATGGATGTAGCTGTGTTGCTGTAGAATTGCTAATGTAAACACTCTGCTGAGGGAAGAGCTCTCCCATTTGCATAATTACTCCACCTCCCTGAGCAACAGTAGCTATGTCAGCAAAATTGTGCTGTCCACACCAGTGCTCAGCTCAGGTTAACTTATATCACTCAGGGATACGGCTTATTTACACCAGATTGACAAATTATACCGAAGCAAGCATTAGGGTACACACGTCCTCAGTGAATAAGAGCCAAACAATAACTGATTGAGTCCTCTTTTGCAGAACGGTCAGCAATTACTTGTGACCATCTTAAAAAGTTTCTACTACTCTCTTACTTTTTTCCATAAAAAATTCTAAAATTAAAAATAGTGAACAGAAACTATTTGATTTCAATAAAAATAATTGTTAAATGTACCATTACATCAAGCTTTTACAATCAGAGATGGCCTATAATTTTCCATAGGCTACAGCACTGAAACAAAACAAAAAAAAAAAAAAAAAAGTCTCACAAAGTGGGATTTTCTCCCACAAAAGCTCATGCAATAAGTGTCAGTCTTGAAGTGTCACCAGACTACTTGTTTGTTTTGCTGAACTAGACTTACACGGCTACCCCTTTTGAACTTTGCAAAATCTATGGTGGTCATATGGTAATTTTCCTCCAATATCCTTAAGACCTTTTTGTATATCAAGTTTATGTATTATTGTGGGCTAAGATTATATGTAAGCTTCCTAGGATGAAATGTGACAGATATTGCAACCCCCCGCAGTACCTTTGGGATCTGCTGATTTAAACTAACTATACAAAGTGTTTGTGTATACCTGTATTCTCCCCATTTGGGGAGGACCATCATAGCTCCCTAGCCTGTGGGAGGTTTGCATAATTAATACCATGTCTACACTACAAATTATGTCAGCATAATTTATGTCACTCAGGAGTGTTAATACACCTCCCCACTAGCAACGTAAGTTACAATGACATCAGAGCTCATGTGCTCAGCTCAGACAGAGAAAAGACTTTTGGATAAATACCTGAGTTTAAATTAACTCAAAGTTTCGTTTCTATCCCAGCAAATGGATAGGCTCTTATGTCCAAGGACCATCCTTCTGGAAATACCTGACATACTAGAGCCCCTGCAGACTGATTTAGTGACCTCTGAGGAGTCTTCTAGCATGCATACAAGAACTTTGCTCTCTATGTTTTCTCTGTAATGGTTTTACCCTAAGAATAAACATGATTGCTTATGAAAGAGCTGCGATCTCTCATAACCACAGGCAATACTCCCCATCATAGCCTTCAGAGAGAAAGTAAAGCACAGGCACAAGCTCTGTTTACATCTTCTAGGGATACTACCATACAATCTTGCTGGAGATATTGCAGTGTAATCTAGGGAGATGTGCACCCTTAAAACTGCAGTCAGAAGTGAGTAAGATGTAGATTTCTGCCCCATAGAGGTGATGGCTAGGAACAAGATCAAAAGTGGGCACCCCTCGTGGACAATGGAAGGGGAAAAAAAAGATGCAGATATCCTGACACTGTAACAGTTACTTTAGCATAACTCAAATCACAGGAAAACCACTGAATACAGGCTCTCCATACACCTCCACTGGCAAATTCAAAATTATAGCTGTAACTAACCGTTCTAACTAAAATTAAGGTTCACCAAAAATCTGTTATGTAACCCAGTTTTCAACAACATATAATTGTGCCAAACTGTTTAGGCTGAGATTTTCCTGTTGTATCTGCCTCCCACTGAATTAACATTCAGCACAAAACATCAGCTCTTTTTGAAAATAAGGTAAAGGGAAAATATGTTTGCCTATGCTAAAAAATGTTTATACTGTTTTGTTGAGAAGTTCTAGTGCCTCCTCTTTACAACACAGGTTAGGAATAAGGCTGAAGGGGAGGGGCTTCTTCTGGGTCCAGAGATGCACTATTGCTGTCACTGTGAAAATTCACTCAAGTGGAGCCATCCAATATGCTTCTGAAAATCACCACTTGCATACGCACAGTACAGGTTTGTTACAGTTCAGCAAAAAACTTTTCCAAAGATTGTCAGTTCTGAGTGTGCTACACTCCTGGACTGGGCAATAACTTTTTTAAAAATTGCTGCTCCTGGCTGTGATGGGCTGCTTTGGTGTCACCTACCAGAATTGAAAGCAGGGAACAGGATGTACTGATTGAAATCAAGTGGAAAAGCCTCAATATAAATCCTTAATTTTAAATCAGTTTTTCCATTTGTACTTGTTATTTTCTTTTAAAAAAAAAGTTTATCATCACTGAGTGATGTGACCATTAAACATGAAGATTAGTTTGATACATCTTGCTACTACAGTATATACATATCTATATTCATTTATGCAATTGTATAGCTTAAGATTTTCAGATTCTTATTAAGTGCCCATTTTAGTATATTAGAATGCACTGAATATTACTCATTTATTAGATAATTAACTTTTCACTTGTGTCAAGCTGCATTAGGATAGTAACTGCAATTTAAAGACACAAAGCAGCTTATAAAATGTATTTTTATTACACAAAAGAACCTCAAATATTTTTATGAGAAATGCATGTTTCCAAAATGAGTTTCACATTTACAACTAAATAATATCTTTAAATGGGGATAACCTATAGTCAGTGAATTGAACTAAATTATTGTAAGTCAGCCTGGGAGAATTTTCAGATATGCACAAGTGAAAGTGACTGAAACTTAAGACTTACTTAAGGATCCTGAAAATGAGACAATCTCCCAAATCAGTTAGGCTGACCTATTGTGCCTTATGTATAAAGTTTGCCTCAAAAGGAAGATGTTTCCCCCTAAAGTTTTATTTATATAGAAAAGTAACCTTTAACTCAAAGTTATGAATTAATGATGAATCCATGAGTGTCTACTTTTTAGTGTTTTATAATGTTTTATTTAAATTACAATACATTTACACTTTAAAATAGTATTAAAATCAGATTTCTTTTTAAAAGAAAAAATACGAAAGAAACCTATGTCTATTCACCCTAGCAAGTAGTCTCCTTTGCTTTCAATCCTCCTCAGTTGGTACCCCTGCACTATTGAGGAGAACAGAGCAGACTAACTCAAACACAGAGCAGAAAAGGGATAATGGGGAGCAGAAACAGCTTGCAGCAAAAGAAACACAGTAGCCAGAACATTCCAAGCGCGTAGGATCTATAATCGGTAGAATATGGTTTTCAAACTTTTTTCCGCAGGACGCAGTTGGAAAAAATCATCATGCCCATGACCCAACAATTAAATATTTGAGCAATGCAGTCCAGTCTTGTGGCAGTAGCAGCAGCAGGTGTCGGGACCCAGTGCCAGGTCCTGACCCTAAGTTTGAAAACCACTGCCCTACAGAACTAGGAATTCAAGTCAAGATGAGTCTCAGTCTCCCATTGCTGTCTAGCAGGAACTCATTGTCAAAGTGCTTCCATCTTCCCATCTTGCCAGTGGCTGGTCCACATACTGCTACTGATTACTTCATTAACTCAACTAGTCTGAGATATACAGGTAAGTCATGGGGGAATTCTACACCACTGTGCAATACAGAATTTGTGCAAAATTGACACAGTGCCCTGAATTTCATCCCCCTCCCCCCGCAAAATTGGAATTGCAGAGTTAGTGGCTGCCACTAGGGGCCACTGGATCTGGTACAGCCATGCTCCCTCAGTCGCAGTGTGCCTGCATGGGAAGTGCAGGCAGGCTGCAGTTTCCCAGGTTTGCAGGCCCCATCCGATCACATGGTGCAACTGGGCCTGTCCCTGCATGGCAGCTGCACCCTGTGGAGAGAAACAGGAACATCTGGGAGCTACAGGGAAGGGCTGCTCCTTTCCAGGAGAAGAGACTAGGTGTGGAATGGGTGTAACTTGACCTATACCAAGGGCAGCTGAAACTTTAAATGGTCCTCCTCCCTGAAATCAGCAAGTATGGGTCATTTCTCCCTGGTGGAACAGTAAGAAAGCTGTGTGGAGTGGAGCATGAAGATGGGCCCTGGTGGAAGGGAGATGCAGGCATGTGGTCTCAGGAGTTAAAGTAAGGCAGACAGCTCCAGAATGCCATCCCAGGGCACACAAATTTTAGGGGCCAGCATTCCAGGGCCCCTAAAAATAGAATAATGGGGCAGAACGCAGCCCTGTAGGCAAGCTGGCAGGGAGCCGCTACAGCAGGCTGGGACTTTAAATCTCCTGCCCTGAGCATGCTCAGGCTGGGAGCAGCCTGTGGCCGGGTAGCAGCTATGGGTGAGGGGGATGGGGGGGGCTGAGGACGGCTTGGAAGCCAGCGGCAGTGGGAAAGGGCATGGGGGGAGGGGCAGCCAATGCCCAGGGCAAGCATAACAGAGACACAGGATACCGAGTTGTAAAACGGGTTTGTTCAATGCTACTGTCGCCGGGGGAATCCTTTTATGGTCTGTATTATTAGACATACTTACTGAGGAGTATTTCGAAATAAAAGATCAAAGATCAAAGTAATTCAAAGTGGAGTGATTACATTGTGATATTTTGACAAACAATGTGCAGAGGTTTAGAATATCATACACACAATTCTTAATTTGTGTGCACACACACGCAGAATTCCCTCCAAGAGGGAAAGATTCCAGCCCTGCAGGTGATCCACATGGAGATCAGTATAGCTCCATTTCATGGGATTTGTGCTGGGGCGGGGAGAGGAATTGTTGGTTGGTTTTTAATGTGTTAAAAAAATAAAGCTTAGAAATCACTTTTAAAAGAACGTTACTGTTATAAAGGCAAGCACTCAAAATTTCAAGAAAGGAAAAAAGTTACGATTCCCCTTGCCATCTTAGTTTGGCCTCCTTGTTGATAGTCTTCTATTACTACAGGGGTAGGCAACCCCTGGCACCCATGCCAAAAACGACACCAGACGGAGCCTGAGCAGCACGCCGCGCCACTCAAGCCCCCCCACTGGCCGCACTTCCCCACTGGGCAGTGCAGCCAACAGGGACAAGGAAGCTGTGGTGCGCTGGGTTCCTGCCCCTGGCCCCGGCTGGTCCCACCACCTCCTGGGCGGGGCTAGAGAGGGGCGGGTTGGACCACCCAGGACCACTGCTGCCAGCAGAAGCCAGCCCCAACCCTGAGAGACTACCTGCAAGCAGGCACAGATGCCGGTGCCAGGCCCAAACCCACTCCCTGGAGACCATCCGCCACTACCAGTGGGTGCCAGACTCAACCCTGACCCCTGGAGACTGTGCAGCAGGAGCTGGCTCCAACCGGGCCCCCAGAGGTGGAGTGGCAGGTGCCAGCCCCAACCTTGACCCCCAGAGGCCACCCACCGCTACTGGTGGGTGCCAGTGCCAGCCCCAGCCCGTTCTCCAATCCCAACCCCCAGAGGCCACCCCCCAATGGGAGCAGATGCTGACCCCACCCTCTTTTCACCCTGCCCCTGGCAATCACTGAGGGTGCAGTGGGCAGGGCTAGCACGGGGGCTGGCGAAGATTGCTGACCCCTGTATTACTATAGGGCAATTCAGTATAACTGCAGCAGGACAGTCACTGAATGCACAGAATGAACTGTGCTCCCTAAACTGATCGTTTATTCAATATTTCTTTTTAGTCTCATCATTCAACATGTGATTACAGATCTTACTTACTACACAGGCAATCTTAATTCTGGCCTTTCCAAGCTTTTCAGTGCTTGCCTTTGCAACTTTAATGTTGTTTTAAATCTTTTGTATGCAATATTTATATAGTATGCAAACATTCCAAGTACAGAAAAAGAAAACTTGCCTGCCTGCCTCACTGGTAAATCCAGTTGCTCTGACATAGTGATCTGAAGTAGAGTTGAAACAAAGTTCACTGACTTATGAGCCTGCAAAGCAGAAGACAAAACCAAGTAAGTCAGATGTAAAAAAAAAAAAAAAAAAAAAAAAACCAAAACAAACCCCACCCAATCACATATTGCAAATAAAACTTTGAAGCTTCAGAATACTCCAAGTAACTACATTTTCAAAAACATCTGTGATTAGCATGTAATACAATCAGTATTACAACAATTCAATCTACCAGCAATTTAAATGATATTGTAATATTCAAGTGACAAATGAAACCCTTCAAGCCCCTTGAGTCCGTTTTGTTCAGAAAAATCACATGGTGGTGAAAAAAATTCCTGTTTCTTACTGAAGATTAGTTTCCCCCCTCTAATGTCAAACAGATTTCTGTAACCAGATTTCTTTACCACAGAGCAAATTCATCCCAGTTTAAGACAAATATATTATAATGACAATGTGGCTACAACTGCACTGCATAATTAAATAACTTGGCATTCAAATGAAGACAGTCTGGAATGCTGATGTTAAGTTATTTGATGCTTTTTGCACTTGAAGATGCCAGGCTCTAGGTATTTTCTATCATTATATTCTCAGATTTTGTCTAACATCTGTCACTCAGTGATCTGCTGCTAAATGTGACCTGAGGCTTGACTGCACACAAATCTGAACCAATCTAAGAACACATCTTTTAAAGAATGTGTTTGTGTTTAGACAGAGCCTTTGCTTATAGACCTGTATTTAAAACTAATTTGTTGCCAAGTTTAAAGGAAAATTTGAATACTAATATTATATACATAACCCTCCGTTATGATTTTTTTAAAATGATACACTATATAAACATTTAGGATGTCAGCGTCTACAGCGCGAATAGGGAACTATAAAACTCTAGTCTATTAATATCAGACTATGTAAGCTATAATTGCTCTCAACAAAAGGAAACTTAAGTTAGCTCTTTTCTAAATAAAGGCGATGATTAATATAATTTAAGACGCACTCAAGGAGAAATAAAGGTAATTTTCTTGTCTTGCATGTAAGTGTAGTTGAGCAAAGTCCACTTTGCTGTTAAAACTAATTTCAAACATGATGCCTGCATCCAGCCCTTCACTACGCTTCATGGAACCACACACTCTCCCTAAGGGGGGGGGGGAGGTGTTGTCTGTATGCAGATGGCAAATCATGGTGCAGTTTCACATACACAGCACTCCACGATGCCATGAGAGTCCCATAGTATTTTGACTTATGGTATGTACTGCCCATTTGAAGTACATTGAAGTCAAATCTGGCCCACCATAGCAAACGAGTTTGACATGCCTGCAATAACCCCAAAGCTTCGTCTTCTTAAGCAATGCTGATGAGGGCACTGGATATCAAATGACTTCCCTTGACATTGAGACATGAATTCATGCCTTGATGAATTACCCATGAGAAATTAATCTGAACATTTTGCAACTCTACTGCTAACTATCCACTAAAAGTATTTTCTTAGTACAACTGACTGGTGATTCACTTCTACCTCACTATCAAACTTAAGTTAAATTGGTTTAACTGAACTAGTCCAGGGGTCAGCAACCCTTACCAGCCCTGGTGCTGGCCCCAACCCTCACAGATGCTATCAACTCCTTTACCTGCAGCTCCCCTCTCCCCTTCCTCCCTAGCTGCAGCATGGGGCCAGCAAGAAAAAGAAGCCATGCCACATGAGCAACTCTTGTGGCCACAGGCCCTGCCGGAAGCAGGGGAGAGCCTCCACCACAGCCCAGGACCAGGAGCCCTGCATGCCACTGTTAATAGGTGCATGTGCCAGCTCTGGCATGCCTGCCAGGAGTTGCTGACCCCAATCTAATCTCTCTTGTGGAGAGACTGTTTGCTGCATACAAAAGGTACAAGACATTGAACTCAATGGGAATTTTGCCACTGACATCAACAGGGCACCGATTTCACCCTACGGGTATGATTACACTGGGGGTACGATTCCTGGGAGAGGACAACATACTCATGGCAACATATGCTAATAACCTGAGACAAACTAACAAAACCAAACAAATTCATAATTGCAAAGGCTTATTGTGTTACACCTCAATACTTCATTTTCATAAAAGGAGTGGCCTTACTTACACTAACACCTTGTCCACACTAGCACTCGTGCCAGCAAGACTTCTGTATTCTATATTGATATAGTTGTGTCATTAAGTTTTAAGCATACTAGCCCTAAGATGACTATCATATACTAGAGATACTCATTGTGACCACAGTTTAAGTGTTTTGATACTCTTGCCCATTTCAGCTTCTAAACGCCTGCCGTATAAATGCTAATAGAGACGGCCATGTCTGAGGCATTCCAGGTTCCTAGTCATAATACTAGAGCTAAAAAGAAACTGTTTTAAGCATGTGTTTTATACAGCCCTTGACCTCTTTTGTTCTGAATGGCGAATAGAAGTTAAGAAGCTGGGAATGAAGACTTAGGCCTGGTCTGCACTGCAGGGCTAAGTTAACAGGATACACGCAATCTCCATGCTGCACAATGCATGTCTTCAATCAACTTTGTTACTTAGACTTACCACACTGTCCTCATTCTGCTGCACTGACCAGCAATGCTCTCCTGTCGATGCAGTGTTACTCCACTTGGAGAGATGGAGTTACTGCATTGACAGGAAAACAATTCTGGGATTGATCGAGCAGGTCTCCATCAAAGCAGACTTTTCAGCATAGCCATGACCCTACTTCATATCTGAATTTCCTCTCATTTTAAACCTGACTTTGAGACTACTTCATATTTAATCAGGAATAGTTTGAATGCATAAAAGTTGGTTGATCTGTTTATTCATTCATCTATCCTCGTGACAACTGTTCTGAATTTAGATAATTTTGTAGGTAGAGATGTTCACTCACCACAGCCTTCAGAAACACCAAATATGGTATAAATAAAATATCCTGCAAACAAACCATGTTGCCAGTTTTGCCCACATATTTGCACAGAAGACACCATCATGGAATCTAATCAAGCCAGCTATTCCATCAAGGGTTCATTCACTAACATGATTTATTCTATCATGTGCTGGTAATGCCCCCCCCCCCCGCCTTTTACACTGGACAGACGTGACAGTCTCTGTGCAGAAGAATAAATGGACACAAATCTGACATCAGAAATAACAGCACTCAAAAAACAATAGGGGAACACTTTAATTTTCCTGATCACGTCCAACAATGATCTGCTGGAACAGCCATACTTGGGCAAATGGACAACTCAAAAGCTTCAAACAGAAACTGCAAAACTGGAATTCATATGCAGATATGACACCATCAACTTAAGGTTAAACAGAGCCTATGGTCATCCCCCCGCTTACAACAAGTGATCTGACCTCACCTCTGTCTATATGCTGTTTTCACTGTTTGAATCTAAACAGTTGCTTTGGTTGGCTGTAATAGTCTGACCTGATCTGATCTTACACATCCCTACATTTATTTTCCTCCCATTCTGCAAGTTCCTCATCTTTAAGAGTGTGATGAAGTCAGATTTTCTCCCATGAAAGCTCATGTGATAAATAAATTTGTTAGTCTTTAAAAGTTCCACAGGACTCCTTGTTTGTTATCCCACAGGTAGTTACTATCATCAAGGTAGGAATGGGGGCGGACGGGGGGGGGACCAGATCCCAGTCTTGCAAAAGTGCTCCTACTTAATTCTCAAATTCCGTAGCGAACAGAAGCCATTCTTAAGCCTCGGGCTTTGTCATCAGTAAAATTTAGACGAATTAGCATTATCTTGCTCTAACCTTCCTTGGTTACATACATCATTAATTTCTGCACACAAAGTTAGAATCACAATTATGTTTAATTGCAACAGAATTTCTGGTCCTGGAAGCCCATCCTATTCTACCATGTAACTCAGCACTCAAGGCTAACCTACTGCTTGCTCTTCACCCACCCCAACACTGCTGTGTCACTGGTCTGACTTTTTTGCTGCCTACGAGCCACAAAGAATTCAGGGACTTTTCCCCTAGGCAATCTTTGCTATTCAGCTTTACTAGCTGAGTAATGTTCTCAATCAGACCACAAAAGTTGCCCTACAGTTCGCTAGCATCAGTTTTCCAGAACCTATACATCTTCATGGATACTTTCTAACAGTATTTCCTAGCAAAGTTGATTTATTAGGCATGTGCCTGCCTTCCTGATATATTCATATATGCACAATCATATTAGACAGACAGACAATGGCAGTACGCACTACATAATTTCAAATAAAAATTTTAATCTGAAATTAACAGGACAGTGATGAAATCACACTATATGGAGCTTCAAATAGTTAATTAGAACAGAGAAAAGATATTCTTTTCCCACATAGACAAATGTAACTTTTCTGGATATAGTTAATACCAAGACATAATATTTTGAGAAAAACTGATGGTGATAAACCTCAGAAATTTCACTTCACTGTTGCTAGACAGGTAACAAACTTTCTTGTTCTCCTCTGGAGCATTAAAATTTTAGCCTATCATAAAAGCCTATCACAGCTTTCCAAAATAGTAACAGTCAAAACAGCAAACCAAAGGACTGTTTTTAAAAATAGAATATTTACTATACTTCGGTACACTGGAACTAGAGGTTACATAAACCAAAAACTAATATTCTTCTAGGGTAGCACATATTTTTAATACAGATCAAATTAATAATTTACATAATAGCTCAGAACAAAACAACATAAACTGCTAAAAATGTCTGTTGATTTCATATCTATATGGTCCCTGCCACTATTTGAGCAAGTAATTATTTTACAATGAGATGCAACAGGTTTTCTTTTTTAAATGTTCCAAATAGCTTTACAAACTACTTAATACTGAGTTCTTTATTTACCTTTTCCTGGCAAGATAAGCACATCACTAAACACTGAGGGTTTTGTTAGTTTTAAATCTAATACTTTATAAATCACCCTTGAGTTTTCTTCACCCATCTGAAAATGGTAGCCTTAAATAGCAAAATATTATTTTCATTAGGATGAAGAATTCAGTTAGCCATTAAAAAGATGCTGAAGCAATTCTGATTTCCATCTTTTCACAATTTGGTTTAATCTATCTAGTCTCTCTTGTGGAGTTACTGTTTAATGCATAAAAAGGTACAAGATACGCAACATTACTAAGCAGTAGCGTCCGGACACCTATTCAGGCATGACTGAGTGAGGTAATATCTTTTATTGGACCAGCTTCTGTGGTGAGAGAGAAGAGGATCCAATAAAAGATATTACCTCACCCATCTCGTCTCCCTAATATATTCAGACCGACAGGTACAACACTGCATATTCAAGCATGAGGCGCTTTTTCATATTCTGTGATATATTATTTTATTACTGTAAAGACAGCTTACATTCACATCAGATCTTTCCAAGTAAGCCATTGCAGTCTTAACTCATCAGAATAGTCTGCCGATACAGAAGCCTGTTTTGACAAGAAAAAAAAAGTTCAGTCTGAACTAGAGTTAGCTAACTCCATTGTTTGTTACTCAATCTGATAACTCATATGGAAACTACAAGATGCCTTGTCTTCACATGGATTTTACCTAACACTAGTTAACTTGAAGTAGTAAAATTCAGGGTAAGAACATGACTTTCTTTTCCTCCAAAGTGAAGAGACAGCCTTCTGGCTCCCCTTTTGTCCATATGAGTATTTGAAATGTTATTTCCAAGCCCTCTTTTGCCACAGGCTAATCTTTCTCACTCTTAGGCTAAATTTACACTACAGAGTCAATACCAACATAGTCCCTAGTGTAGATGCAGCATGCACAGTTTTTCAGCCATTGTAGGAACATAGTTCCAAAGGGGCAGCTGAGTTTGGCTTGTTCAGTAAAAACAAACAAGGAGTCCTGGGGCACTTAAAGAGTAAAAAATTTCATTCAGGGAAGTGGGTTTTTTTACACCTCTGACCCAAACAGCTTTGTCAATGTCAGTTTTAAGCTCAGAAAACATCTTAGGTAAGAGTATAAACATTAGTGGTTTTTCTCCTCAAATAAATTGTATACAAAAATGCATACATAGCAGGACAAGGGAAAAATGACAAAAGTTCTTTCAGAAGGCTGTTATGTATCAACACAGTGAGTTTTCAAGCTGTGGGAAAGTCTGATGGCTCCTGAGAGGCAAGCATACCTTATAAAAGTTATCTACTCAGTGATCTGAAAAATGGCACAGATCCAGGACTTCTACCGTATAGCATCGCCTATAAGCTGAAAATTTTGTGCCTGAAAATTGGCTTGAAAATAGGTGATTGGCTTATACTCAAGAGAATACAGTAGACAGCCCCTCCCAGGAGTTTCCCAGACCATGTGGCAGGCCGGAGCCCCAGTTTTGCCGGGTGGGGGCTGGGGCCGGAGTGAGGAGGCGACCCCGGCGTCTGGAGCCGTAAGTGGGCCTGGGGGGGGGTGTCGGCCTGGACATTGAGGGGGGGATTCAGGGAGGCCAGGGAAGCAGCGGCCGGGCTGGGGGTTGGGGAGGGGGGTCAAGGAGTTGGGGAAAGTGGCAGGAGGACCCAGGGTTTTTAGGGAGCCCAGGGAAGCAGCGACAGGGACCAGGGATTGGGGGGGCGCTTGGCAGGCTGGGAAGAGCGGCATCAGGGGTTGGGGGGTGACAGGGAAAGGATGATGGGGAACAGGGGAGCAACAGCACCAAACTGAGAAGGGAGCAGGGGGGCGGCAATGATGAGCCAGGGCGCAGCAGGTAGCAGTGAGGGAAGAGCAGAGTAGGGGTTGGCAGTCAGGAAGGGGGCAGTAGGAGGAGCAGAGAGCAGTAGCAAGAAAGGGGCAGAGCAGGGGGCAGCAGTGAGGGAAGGTCAGAGCAGGGGGGAGCAAGGTGGCAACAGTGAGGAAAGGGCAGCGCAGCAGGCAGCAGCAGGAAACTGAGAAGTGAGTAGGGGTGTAGCAGTGAGGAAAGGGGAGGGCAGGAGTGAGGAATGGACAGTGGGGGGGGGGCGGCAAGGAAAAAGCAGTAGCAGAGATTTTGGGGTAGGGAAGTTGTCAGAAACTCCAGGGGAAGCCAGCATCAGTGGGTGGGAGGTTAGGGGCCAAGGCCAAAAGGGGACCTCAGCTTAAACCTGGGTTACCAATTTTAGCTTCTTTTTTGGGCTCGGAATTGGGGGGTCGGCTTGTGCCTGGATCAGCTTATACCCGAATATATACGGTAGTTCTCTTTTGGCTTTACCACTGATTAGCTACATAATCATGGACAAGACACGCAAGTTCATCTTAGTTTACATGTCTGAAAAATGAGGACACTACTATACTTACCCTACTATAGAATACCCCAAAAAAAGCAGAAAAAGGAAAATGAATTTTTGTTCATCATATCGTTTGTAGATCTTTAGATTAAAGGCAGGATTGCATGTGTAGATCATGCATTTTACTCCAAAGCTTTCACTAGTCAGTTCAGGTTCAAGAATTTTATTAATCAGTTATTTCAGCATCAAGGCATGTGTGTGTGTGTAAAATAGGAGATGAGATACACAGATTCATTCTGTCAGGCTGAGGGTATGCTTCAGTCATCAGTTCTACACAGTTTTCCACAAATATTTCAGACCAAGACAAAGACTGATTAAGACTGCTGTTTGAAAATAATGACTTCAGCACAGCACCACAAATATTAATAACTTTTCCCAACAAACTACGATTTGTTTTCCTCCAAAAGTATCATAGGCTACTTCGGTTGCTAATGCACCAGAGAATTGCAATTATATTTTTCAAAGTTCTCATACGAGAAAGTTGTGAGATTATTATTGGAATGGGTCATCTTAATAGTAACTCATTTGCATTTGGGTTTTTTTTTGCCTTAACATTACAACCTAATCTTATTAGCTCATAATGTTATGCCAGACAGAGCTGAGTAGCAAACCATCCTCATTCTCGGAAAAACCACACCAGAACACCAGCTACCAAAATAATGAGTGTTTTAAAATTCAGGCAGTGAGAGAATACTATATTTTCAATCAACTGCCTACTCACAGCTGCTTGCTTGAACACCTTACACATTTCTGGAGTACTGAGCACACTACATTGACAAGCTCCAAAGGGGGTAGCCATGTTAGTCTAGTTCAGCAAAAGAAACAAGAAGTCTTGTGGTTTCACAGCCTTTGATGAAGTGGGAGAAACACGAAAGCTCATGCGATAATAAATTTGTTAGTCTTTAAAAGTACCACGGGACTCCTTGTTTGTTGAGACTCTAGTATCTGAGCTCTCTTCATATACCCTTTCCAATGTACAACAATTTCCCCAGTTGGGAACATAGCTCATTCCTCTCCTCCTTTCTGATATTATCGCTTACTGGAAAGTACAGGTTTCATGTAGCAAGCCGTCCGGTGCGCTTAAAGACTAACAAATTTCTTTGTCACATGAGCTTTCATGGGAGAAACTTCGTCAGAAGCTTTTTTCCCCTTCCATGAAAATTTGTGTGACAAATCTTAATCTGTAAGCACCACAGGACTTTTTGCTTGTTTTGCTGAATTAAACTAACATAGCTACTACCCCTTTGGAACTTGGCTTTATACAATATAGCTACTAGAGGCAACCCCTCACCTAGCCAAAGACAAAAACAACCTTTTAGCAGTGACAGCCATCTGGAAGTCAAGGAGACAAGTCCATTGTGATTCACCCAGGCCACACAGCTTGATAACCTGCGGTAAAGGGTTTCTCTAACTTTTTTTGCTGGGATCCCCTTTGAAAATATTTTAGGCTATGACAAACCCTTCTCCTTCCTGCAAAGTGATGACCCACCCCTGGCATGCCACTTTTTTGGACATACACAGGGGCTGGCTGCTGGCAACCGCTCCCTAATCATCTCACAGTCCCCAGGACAGATACCCTCTAATGAAGAGGCAATAAGAGACTCTGCCAGTTCCTTTAAATCAAGGGTCTGCAACCCAGAGTCACATGCAGCTCTTTGGCTGTCCCCTTGTAGCTCCAGGCTCTAGGCCTCCCCTATCACTGGGTGACCCTGCATGCAGCCTATGCCAGGCTCCAGACTCCCCCAGTCACTAGTGGACTCTGCAGAGGGCCAGGGCCTAGAGCTGACCCAGATCCTCCAACCCCACATCAGGAGGCTACACCCATTGCAGCTCTCAGAACACGTAGGTATTGAAGGGATTATTTTTTTTAAATGGCACTTATCTTTTGGGTTGCTGACCCCTGGCTTTAAGTGTTTCCCCTCTATCAACCACCAATGCCTCTATTTTGCCCATACTGAACCTCAGCGGACTGGTTTGGATGTAAGTTTCTGTTTTGCCTTGGGGGAGGAGCGGAACTGCAGAACATTGGTGGCATCATAGCCAATAGTCTCTCCTAGTGGTGTCACAGATAATGACTAAGAAAGATCAACAGATTAGAGCCCTCCGATCTCTGCATTTATACAAACATGTTTCAAACTTTGCAGATCTCAAAGCACTTTACAATCAGATAATCCTTGACTCGAAAAAGAAGTAAATGGTATTCAAGTCAAGCAGAGATTAAATGACTTATTGAAGGTCAAACAACCAGTACCAGAATCCAGAAAATCCAGACATGTATGTGCCTTTCAGGTCCCAACTCTGATGACATTCCCTCCTTCCGAAAGAGCTTTCAAAATGTTTGTTACATCAAATTCAAATAATATATTTGCTGGCTACACAATTCTGTACATACACATTGTTATATATTACATATCAAGAGTAGGCTAAGCCCCGATAAAAAACATTTGTCTCTCTCAATAATTATGACTGTCAATTCATCCTGTAACCTCGACTGAAAACTGTTTCCCTTTGGCAGAAGGTAAAATCAGAAGAAGCCTCTTAAGGGAAAGAGGAAGAGCAATTCTTTAGTCTTCTCTTTCAAGTAAGTCTCATATCAGCCCAGCAGAACTATTTCAACCAAAGGACAGATAGAGATACAACCACCAGGAGGAACTGTTAAAGCAAAAAGCATGTGAGCTACTGGCCACCTGCATTATATTAATCAAGTGCTAGATGCAGTTTAATCTTTACAGCAGACAGGCAAGTTTTAGAGGACAAAACATCAACCTGAGTTAAAGGATACAAATTAAGGCCTTAGTCCTGCAAACATATGCATAATTGATTATTTATACTGTTCATATAAGTAAAGCTGTATGCATGCAAAGGTTTTTGTAGGACCTAACAATGATGTTTAACCATGAAAGTCTTCTCAGTTGTCAGTGAGTCTGTATTTAAAAAGAATTTAACATTTTATTATATGTTTGTATAGTAATGATCCAGGTTTTCAAAACAGTTGGGATATTTAGATTTTACATGGAAATGGCCTATGGACAGATTTTAGGCCCTCATGCTACACTTCATCAGGGTGATCAAAGTAAGGCAGCTGGTGGTCACCCTGATTTCTCAAAGTCTCCCACTACCAGAGGATGTAAAAGTTTCCTCTATGCTCAACAATTTGAACCCTGAAGCAAATATCAGTACAAGTACGGAACTGAATTACCATGTGTGGTGATTTACTTACATATAAGATATTCATTTTGGGGGCAAATTCTGTGTGCGTTTTTTCTCTATTACTTTTAAGACAAATGTGAGATTACACTGAATTGAAGGTTAAAATACATTTTCTGCAAGTGTATTGAATGGACAGTCAACCAGATAAGTAATACATGTAAGCAATTTAATTCAATTTAACCATAAAGAGATCTATCTTTTACGTAAGGAAAAGCATTTAAAATATACTACTTAATACACATTTCATTACACCTTCTGGTGACTAGTAAAAAAAAAAAAAAACACCTTTTTTTTCAAATGTTCATATTGTTGATGGTCCAATATTTGGCTCAATCTTACCAGTTCTATGGTTTTCTTGGGATATTAAAAGGCAAGCTTTTACATTAGTGTCAGTTTCTGAGTATCATTTTCCAAAAAGAAAATTCATCTACTGGGAGGAAAGTACTCAAAGTAACTTAAAGTAGCCAGCCAGTCCTCTACCTCACTCACCAAATCCACCCCTGCTGATGCCAGGTCTTCACATCAACCCTTTAAACACAACTCTTCCAAAAGGTCTCTTACAAAGTTCTAGTCTCATCCCTCCAACATGGGAGAGGGTGAGACAATTAGATGGACTGAAACAAGTCACCAAGCCCCCTCCTCTTTTTTTAAAATCAAACAAGCCATGGAACTAAGAAGCCATGCATGTTATTTTGAATGCATCCCAACCACTATCTGACATGTATGTAGAGCACGTGAGCTCTTTGAGCACAAACCTGGTCACCGTACATTTATTGAGCACATAAATCTACATTGTTGGCACTATGTAAAGAAACCATATATAATTCAGGGGTGTCCAAACTCATGGAACTCAAGAGCAAGTTGATTATTAAACCTTCAAGAGCAGCACTGAGGCATATAGCCATACACTTTTACTTCCTAAATTGATTTGCTGACATTCTTCCACGAGTCACACTTTTTCATTCAAGAGCCACATGCAGCTCCCGAGCTGCAGTTTGGCCACGCCTGATCTATATATTCCAATGACATACAAAAACAAACAAACAAAAAAAAGCTGAATCTGTTGGATGAGGGTCTGAGACAACGGATAAACGACTATTAAAAAGTTTCCAGTTACTCAAATGGCACCTACAATTGATAAACTCCTATTAAAAAGTTTCCAGCTACTAGAATCCCATCTGAAACTTAATTCTTCTTTGATGTAGGCTGGCCGTGGCATTTAAACCACAAAGCAATGAAGTGATCTCCCTTACAAGGTCTCAAATTCAGAAGGAGAAAGAATCTGCCTTTCAACAGTCGTACAGATGACCCCAAACTCGGTCTTAAACGCCCTCCTTCCCGGCCAGGGATCACCAAGCTGCCCCGTGGAGGGAATGTGTTCGCTGCTGGCCAGACGAGACAATGAAAAGCGTTTACTGCTGATGCTAAAGGTGCGTTTGGTAGCGGGGGGCCAGCTGCTCGCTGCCAGGCCAGGCGAGCACACCAGTGTCTTGCGGCCCTTCCTGCCGCTCTCCCACAGCTACAGCTCAGCACATGGCCCCGCACGGATCAGGCACGCCGCAGAGCGGCATGAAAGGCGATGTTGACTAGGAGCGGCTCCCGCGCGGTGCCCTCTCCTCAGACTCCGGCGCGCCCCCTCAGGAAGCCCCGCGGAAAGCGGGGGTCGGGTGGCGTCGCCGCTAACGGGCCGAGCGGCGGCCGAGGCCGGCCCGGGACGACGCGGGCGGAGCAGGAAGGCAGCCCGGCAAGCGGGGCACGGCCCAGCGCCTCCCGGCCACAGCGGGCCCGCCACGCCGCCCGCCTCCAGGCCCCCTGACCCCCATCCGCCGCGCCGCGCCGCGCTCCTCCGCCTCCCGCGGCCAGGCCCCGCGCCCGTCCTGCCGGCGGGCTCCGGCCAGGCCCCGCTGCGCCCTCACCTCATTGAGCTGCCTCTCGGCGGCTTCCCGCAGGGCCGGGTCCATGGTGCCCCGCAGGGCCTCGATGATGGTGTTGGGGTCCATGGCAGGCGGAGGGCAGGGCAGCGCCGCTCGATGCGCACATGGACCCGCCGCTCCACAGCGGCAGCCGGCGCGAAAGGAAGAGAAGCGCCAAGGCCCCGGATAGAGCAGCTCCCCCCGCCCCCTCGCGCGCGCGCGCGCCGAGGCCCGCGGGACGCTTCCGCTTCGCCGCGAGGCACCACGGGAACTGTAGTCTTCTGGCGTCGCTGCCGCCGGCCTCCTCCACGCTCAGGGGCCCGGCCGGCCTTCTCGCCTGCGCGCTTCCCAGCCCGACACGTGGCGCGAGATCTCCATTCGCCTCTGCCTGGGGTTGCCAGATGTCAGGCAGAAAGAGGACATATCCTGCCTTTAATCTCCACATCCTCCGTCCGGCAAGCATTTTAAAGTACATGATTTTTGTCTGGCTTTTTACTTACAGGGGGTTAAAGTGTGCCCGAACGCCCCCAAACAGCCTATCTTTAGGGGGAAGCGTTCCAGGGCCCCCTAAAAACAGAAGAATGTGACATTAGTACAACATTGTCTCCAGGTGACCTCCAATGTCCTCCTTTTCATACTTAGAATAGAAGAGACTCAGAGGGTTGGAAGGGACCTCATGAGATCATCTAATCCAGGGGGTCTCAAACATGTGGCCCCCCTAAAGCTACTTCCTGCGGCCCGCAATGACACTGTTACCGATTTCTGCAATATCAGTGTATAAAAAGGTACTAGTCCTCATGCAGCCCTCAGGGTGATTTTAGTTTGAGACCCCCTGATCTAGTCCAACCCCCCTCCTTTCCAGGCTTTGGTATCTGGTAACCCTACCTCTACCAGAGCGTGTTCCCAGCTCGCAGCCCCCCCCAACTGATCTCAGTCAAGTTTTGTCGCTGTATCCTAGTTCCTTCTCTGTAAAATGTGGAGAATCATTTTCTGCATCACAGGACTATTGAGAGCATACAGCCATTGACATTTTGAGGGACTAGTGCAGGGATTTCCCTTACACTCCACCTCCCCCCTGCACTCCACCTGAATTTCCCAACACCCCCCGATTGTCAGCCAGTGTTATACCAGATTAGTGAGTACCCCTTACACCCCCCCAAAACCTCCCCCTACACCCCCCTAAATTTCAAGTCCTGGGGAGAATACTGGGCTAAGTACCTAACAGAAATGGAGGCCATGTGGACTGCTATTAAGTCCTTGACTCAGAACTGCTGTCTGAACAGAGTAAATCCTTATTTGGAGAAGGAAGCATGGGTTATACCTCAGAGCCTCACACTCATTGGGGGGGAGCAATGTTTCTTCAGGTCTACTTCTTGTTTATAATAGAATTATCATGTGCCTGAGACTTGGTGAGCATCCACAACTCCCAGAGCAGATGCTCAGGACTCCTGTCACACTACAATGATGAAGCATAGACCATTAGCAACTTTGGGGGAATTTAGACCACATCTGATAGGAATATGTATTTTTTTATCAGCAGGCCCAGATAACTTGCAGCTAAGAGACCTAAAATGGGCTGAGCAGACTGCTGGGTTCATTTTTAATAAATCTTGGAATACAGGGGAACACCACAAGACTAGAAAAGTGTTAATACTGTGCCAAAATTCAAGAAAGGTGAACTGGACAACACAGATAACTAACCTGACATCAATCTCAGGCAAACTAATTAAAATATAATACAGCATTCATCTGATAAAACATTAAAGGATAAGGCTACAACTAATGACAGTCAACATGACTGTATGGCAAATATTTCTTGTCAAACAAACATGATTTCATTCTTTAACAAGATTTTATATTTAGTTGATAAAAGATAATTATGTAGATGTAATAGACTTTTGTAAGTCATTTTCCTTAGTACCGCATGGTGTTCTTATTAAAAAGGAGTGCTACATGCTATCAATAGAGTGAGTGTTAAATAAATTAGGAACTGTTTGCTCATTCTCGAACAGTAGTTATGAGTGGGAAATTATCATAGAAGGGGGGTGTTTCCACAGGGATCATCACAGGGCCAGAATCTATCCAGCATGTTGATCAATGATCTGGAAGTAAATGTACATAAATAGACATACATAAAACATGGACGATTCACAGAATAGTAAATAATCTGTTTAGCTTATCAGAAAGAAAATGGAGAGGGGACTTGATTATATCATATGAGTACTTTTGCAGGGAGAAAATAGTGGGTACTCAGAGGTTAAAGTATAATTTGGGGGGCCCCGGAATGCTGCCACGCCAGTGCCCCCCATGCTGGTGGGGCCCCCCCATGCAAGCGGCCCTCCTCCTGTGCCAAGGGGCCCCCATTCTATGCAGGTGGGCCCCCCGGACACCAGCTCCTGCCCCCCATGCCAGCACCCCACTCCCTGCCTCCCAGCATGAGCCGGGCCACCCCAACACTTACAGGTGGCAGCGTGGCTGGGGAGGTGAGGGCAGTAGGCCCCAGGTCCAGGCGGTGGTGCGGCTGGGTGGGAGGCAGCAAGCCCCAGGTTGGGGTGGGGTGTGGAAGCGGAGAGTTTTGGGACAGGGCTTGACCCCCCCCCCAGCAACTCCGCGACCCCTGCCCGACAGAATGTGGCGGAATACGCTCCAGGGCCTGCTATTTTTAGGGACCCAGCATTCAGGCCCCTAAAAATAGAATGTGGAACCGGAATGCTGTGTTCCAGGGCCTGCTATTTTTCAATGGTGGGCCCTGGAATGCAGCATTCTGGCTCCACCTTCTATTTTTAGGGGTTGCGGTACGCCAAAACTTTAACCCAGGGGTCTCAAGCATGCAGCCCCTAAAGCTATTTCCTTTGGCCCACAGTGACACTATTGTTACCCATATTTTCAATATTGTTCTATGAAAAAGTTTCAGTGCTGTGGCCCTTGGGCTACTTTATTAGTCCTCATGTGGCCCTTTACTAGTCCTCATGTGGCCCTCATGATGATTTGAGTTTGAGACCCCTGCTTTAATCCCTGTGGGTACTGAAGAGCTCTTTAATCTAACAAAACAAATAAGGAGTCCTGTTCCAAAGGGGCAGCAGTGTTACTCTAGTTCAGCAAAACAAGCAAGGAGTCCTGTGGCACTGAACAAATTTATTTATCACGTGAGCTTTTGTGGGAGAAAATCCCACTTCACCAGATGCTTTGAAAAATGAAGTGGGACTTTCTCCCACAAAAGCTCATGCAATAAATAAATTTGTTTGTCTTTAAAAGTGCCACAGGGCTTCTTGTGAACTAGACTAACACAGCTACCCCTTTGGATTTAATCTAACAAGAATCTATAGTTGGAGGCTAAAGCCAGACAAATTGAAATTGGAAGTCAGGCACACGTTTTTAACAGAATGCAATTAATCACTGGAACAAACTGTCCAAGAAAGTAGTGGATTTTCTATCTCTTAGTGTCTTCAAATCAAAACTGGATGCCTTTCTGGAGTATATACTTTAGCCACGCACAAATTACTGTGATAGGCTCAGTAGAGGGAAACGGGGAAAATGGGATATACAGGCAGTCGCCAAACTAAATAATCTAACAGGTCCCTTTTCTTTTCCTACTATATTCTATAGGTGTTTGACTCCACCTCAGATTACATGGAGCTGTCCAGGCAATGCAGCTCAAAGCCTGCTTTTCCTCACTTATAGCAGGTAATATAAGGGGATTGTAGGTGGTGCTTTATCAGTAAAGCAGTCTTAGAAGCTGTGCCTAACAGCTTCTGAGGGGGGGCAACTAATCTACATGGGTTTAGTATTTGCATGAGCACAAAGAACATATTAGCATAAATACACTATGGGTGCAGGGCAATATGGGTAATGGTATTTGTGGTTAATCTGATCACAAATCTTTCAATATCTGTAATTTTACTAGTTACTGAGATACTGTCTTTTGTAATATGCTACCCTCTTGCTTGATCAAGTTCTGGTTAGGTTAGTTAAAGGGTAAAAGCTACCGTTAGCAAAAAAAGAAACTTGTAAGAGAGCCCACTGCCTGTTTCAGCTTGAAAAAGTTAACAGAGGGGTGGGGGATTGCATAGCTACTTCTAAAGCTATACCCTGAGGCATTGCCTCACCTCCTAAATCCATTGTCAAATAATAGATTTGACTGGGCTTCTTATGAGGCCTTTCTTTGTCATTTTAATGGAAGAAGATGTTTGTAGATACTGGAGGTTTAAGAGCTAAAATCACTGAAGAGGAGCAGGAGGTGGAGTGAATGACCAGCAGCAGTCTGGATGGTGTGAGTGACCAGTGGGTGGAGTCAGCAGTGCTGAGAGCAGAGTGCAAGTGACCAGTGGGTGGAGGTGGCAGGCAACGAGCAGAGCCAGAGGATGGTGAGAGTGGCCAGCGCCAGACTGGACGACATGAGTGGCCAGCGGGTAGAGCTGGCGGACAGCAGAAGGAGTCAGCAGTTGGTGAGAATGGAGTATGAGTGACCTGTGGGTGGAGCAGGCAGAGTCAAGGAACAGAGAGAGTGGCCAGCAGCGGGCTGGACGGCGTGAGTGACCAGCGGGTGAAGCTGGCAAACAGCAGGTGGAGCTGGCAGACAGTGGGCGGAGTTAGCAGCTGGTGAGAGTGGCGCGTGAGTGACCAATGGGCGGAGCTGGTGGACAATGGGCGGAGCCCAGATAACAGCAATAGTGGACAGAGTGGGTGACCAGTGGTTGGTGCCAGTGGACAGCTGGAATGAAAGACACTCCCTACAAGCTGTGGGGTTTGTTGGGAGCCTGTTTTGCACTGATTCTCCAGATCAGTGCTGGTTTTGCTATCGAGTTCACATGTGCTGTTATCTTGTGTGGGATCATGTTGGGAACCTGTTCTGCACTGATTTTCCAGATCAGTGGTGATTTTTGTTATCTGACCTTTTACGTTCTGTTTTCACTACTATTAGAAGGTCTGTATGCTACACTTAGACTCATGCTTGCGAGCGGGGAAGCATTACCCCTTTGGAGTGCCCAGGAGATAGTACTTGATTTTCCAGAAATCTGGGTGGGGGCTGGAGCCGGTTGGTGGTGTTGCATTATTTGGAAACCCCTTAAATATAGAACCCGGCCCTTGTTCTGCCATCTCACCCTGGCAGAAGGGTTACATCTCTTTCAGCTGCTACACTGGGTATGTCCACACGTCTCTTTTATTTCGAAATAACACTTGTTATTTTGAAAAAAAAGAGATTAGGTCCACACGACGTATTCTTATTTCAAAATGACGGGCTCTGTCATTTCGAAATAAGAGCCGTCATTTTGAAATAGCTTAAACCTCCTTTAAAGCGAAACGGCTGTTATTTTGAAATGGTTATTTCAAAATAACGCTGTTCGGACGTGTTATTTTGAAATAACCATTATTTCAAAATAACACTTTTGCCCTTCTCCTTACCAGGGTACCTTCCTTTTAGCCTATATAGGGTGGGGGCATGGCCCAGGGAGAGGGCCATGTTGCCACACCTCCCATTGGTGCCCCTCTCCTAAAGTGAAATAGCAGGTCCTATGTTTGGACATGCTATTTCGCTTTGAGCTTTTCCCTTAATTTGAATTAACATTTTCTTAATTTAAATTAATTTATTTTGAAATAAGGACTTTATTTCAGAATAACTCATTTCGAAATAACTTATTTCGAAATAATGATGTACGTGTGGACATAGCCACTGTTCTCCAGGGCAGGCCAACTGGAGATTACAGGCCTACCCTGCTGGCTTCTCCTGCTTGTTGACTGCAAGCTGGACTCCAGTTCTAACTCCCTAAGCCCCAGCTACCTGGCTACATGAAACAGTGGAAATAATTCAGTGTGGTAATTCAGTTCACTTCTTTGTGAGGGAAAACTGCAGAACAAAATGCAGCTTCAGAAAGAGCAGGAAAAGGAGAAGATAAAATGTCACTTGCCTGGAAAAATAGTGAATCTGGTGGCAAAAAATGCCGAATTTCATGGCCACTTGAGAAGGTGCCAAATTACACAGACACAGAATTGTGGAATCCACATGGCCCCCCATTCAGATGAGTGGAATAAATCATGTCTGGTAGAGCTCTTGCTTCAGGTCTTTGCTGACACGGAAGTTGGAGCTGCATCACTTGTTTCCAAGTTTTTCAGGTGAATACCACACCCATAAGACCTAAGAATGTAATTTTTTTTAAACCTCATGCTCCAGATCAGCATACCACAATAAGAAGGTAAATTATGTGGGCACAGAATCATGAAATGCACAGGAACCTCCAAGTACATTTCAGTTATGTTTGTTAGCAGCATGTTTCCTTATTCCTTTTGCCAAAAACAAAACACAACAACAACAACAAAAAATTACACAGTGGAGTCAGTGAATATTCTGATGGCACAGTGGAACACCAAGAGTATGTTAAAATGGATTCTTAGGTTAAAGCACAACTTTCCACCTTTCATACATCAGTTAAAAGTAGAAAATTGCTGCCCTTCCAAAATATTAGATCTGTCCTTAAATCTTTGTCTCCTCCCAGCAGCTGGAGTAGGCAGGGCTTTTGCAAGGGGTGAGTCAGTAGCACAGAACTGCGGAGCTGTAATGCAAATATGGAGCAAGGAACTAATCTAAGGGAATGGAAGGAAAAACAATCAAAGGGGAGGAGAAGAAAGGAAAATGGCATAAAAGAAGGTAAAAGGAAGAAAGGAAAGGAAAAGGAATGAGATTAATTACAAGAATGGGAAATGCATCTATTACAATGATAAGATTTGAATTATTCTGAATAGCTGTAGTGACACAGATGAGGCAAGCAAAGCTTGAGTAGTTAGTTAGCATGATCAGAACTTATATTTCCCCTTCGAGTGCTGCTCCCATCATTCATTTACAGGTATCTACATGCGACACTGCACAGTAGCTCAGAAAGTCTTCAGCCTTAGCCCGTCAGGTCAGGGCACATGGACAACACCTCCTTTATGCCGTGACCGCGGCTATATAGGTGACTGTGACCCTGACCCTCTCAGCTCCTTTTTCCACCCTCAGCGATGGTTTCGGATCAGCCAAGAAACTTGCATAAGCAAGTGCCTGTCTTCTACTATGAAATTCAAGATGCCTGGTTTTGAGCCGTGCCTAGGATGTTGCAGAGCTTTCCCACTCAAGGATCCGCATGATAAATGTCTCGCATGCCTCAGTGAGTCCCATCTCCCTGAGAGCTGCCCCCTCTGCCAGTCCTGCAAAAGGAGGGCTCGCAAGGACAGAGAGCTGCACTTCCGATCCCTTGCCGGGAGCAGCATGCAAGCCTCTGATGCCGCCTGAGCCCTGAGTGCTCCGCCGGCTCACCCATTGGCCCAGGCACTGAAACCCCAGGACCAATCTCTGGTGCCAAGTCTAAATTCTCAGTCAGTGCCCCTGTTGTTACCATCGGGGCACCGAACACCTCGGTCACCAAATCAACCCAGCGCTAAACCAGTGGCACCACCGGCTGTAGGCTTCCACGCTGGCACAGCCGCATTTTCCAGTCCGGATACCGGCACCGTGCAAAAAAACCCAGTCGGTGCAGGGAGTGGCTATGCCCACCAACCCTGTACCACTTAGCCTGCCACCAGCACCGCAATCCAGCACTGGGGACTGCTGTCCCAACCCGGTGCCATCCAGCCCACCTTCAGTACCGCATTCCGTGGAGGACTGCTCCCTGGCCTACTCCCCACATTCCTCCCAGGACATGTTGGTGCCGTGCTCCCAAGCCTTGGGGGCCCCTTCCCACGGATCAGCGTTGACTTCGCCTCCAGCCTCAGTACGCTCTTCTCCTCTCAAGATGGTAGTAAGGGTAGGAGAACATTTAGGGAAATGGCACCATAAGCGCTCTCTCTCACCCGCGCCTCAACTCAAGAGCAGACTGTCGGGCCTGCCTGAACCAGTGGGGCCCTCACCTTCGTGTACCACCGCAACCTAGCCAAGGCTGTTCCCCTCGGTGCCATCTGGAGGCCAAAGTGTCTTTTAATGACTGGTCACATGACTGGCTGGACATGGCCGCCGATGATACCTTAGTCTCACGGCACCGCTCCGTCCAGTCCCCCTCACAGACCATGGATTCGGACTTCTCAGATGATGAACCTGATCCCGACTCCAAACGTTGGAGTAGATCGCGGGCCCATTCTTCCTCTTCGCCCAGTGAATACACCTTCGAGAGACCGATTGACTGTAATGAGGACTCTCATGCCCACTAGGAGTTGCTACGCCGCATGGCAGCAAACCTGAAGCTGGAGCTTGCGGTCATCCAGGAGGAGATGAACCCCCTCTTTGATGTCAGCCAGAGGGTTCCACCTGCTAAGGTGTCTGTATCGCTCCACAAAGGGGTATACAGCATCGTCAAGGCCCGCTGGCAAACCCTGTCCTCGATCCCACTGGTATCCAGGGTCACAGACTGTAAGTACCACGTCCCTCAGGACAAGTTCTTCTTTCTGTTCCAGCGCCCCACTCCGGGCTCGCTGGTTGTTGATGCCATGAACAAGAAAGAGAGGCAAGGTCAAGCAGTTTCCACCCCAAAGAACAAGGAGGCGAGGAAACTTGACCTGCTTGGAAGGAAGGTTTACTCCACAGCAGCCCTTCAGCTGCACATAGCAAACCACTTGGCCCTTATGACAAGGTATATCTTTAACCTCTGGATGCCATGCAAGGCCTCCATGCCGTTATCCCAAAGGATTGTCTTAGAGACTTCAAGACGATGCTCGAGGAAGGGGAAATGGCATCCAGAGACGCTCTGATGGCCATCTGGGATGCCATGGACACAGCTGCCCCTACGATGACATCAGCTGTGGTAATGCGTCGCTCGGGCTGGATACAGGGCTTGGGTCTACCGTAGCAGCTGAAGCTTACTATTCAGGACCTCCCATTCGAAGGCCCTGACCTCTTCACCAAGTCCACGGGTGGAAAGCTCCATGGCATGAAAGACTTGAGAGCCATGCTCTGGTCGCTGGGGATTTACACCCCACAACCTAACAGACACTCTCTAAAACCCCATCAACTCCTCCAGCAACAACATCAGCAGTTAAAACAACAGATTCAACTGCATAGTTCATTCCTGAGGTCCCTCTCCTTTTCACAGTGCCACCTTGGGGATATGGACAAGGACATGGTCCATTCAAGCAAGAGTGAGAAGTTCCACGTCCCCCAATCGGGTAGGCATTGGCAGGCCTCCAAACGCTCGTCGGGGAAGAAACAACATTTTTGACGGTTACTATACAGCCAGTGAACCCATGAATCGACCAGTCCCGAACTGCTTACACCGCTTCACACACCACTGGGCCAATATCACATCCAACCAGTGGGTCCTCGAGACAGTCACGAAGGGGTATCATATTCAGTTTCTTTCGATTCCTCAGGACAGAAAACCACTCCCTCGTTCATCCCTCAGAAACCACGGACTGTCCTACCTTCTTGAGATCAAATGCCAGAAACTCCTCTCCCTCGGAGCCATAGAAGGAGATCCCAAGCGGGAGTGGGGGATATTTCCTGGTCCCAAACCCCAATGGGGACCATTGACCCATTCTCGATCTCAGAGCCTTAAACAAACATAAGGAGAATAAAGTTCCTCATGGATTTCCTACTACAAATCCTCCCATCTCTGTCTCCTGGGGATTGGTTCATGGCCCTCAGTCTGAAAGATGCCTACTTTCACATAGGCATAAGGCCCCGCCACAGGGAGTTCCTAAGGTTCATGGTGGCAAACAACCACTTCCAGTTCACCTCTCTCCCTTTTGGGCTCTCCCTGGCCCCCAGGGTATTCACGAAGTGCATGGCGCCGGTCGCGGCATACTTGTGCAGAAGGGGCATAAGAATTTATCCCAATCTAGATGACTGGTTAATAGTTGGGAAGTCGAGCTCCCAAGTAGAGCTCCATGTCGAAGCAGTAGTGAGGCTCTGTGACTATCTGGGCCTCCACATCAACCAAGAAAAGTCAAAGCTCCGCCCATCCCAAAACATAGAGTTCATAGGGGCATGTCTAGATGCCCACAAGGGATTAGCATTCCTACCCTGCTCCAGATTTTGGTCCATTTTCAGCATCATTATGGAGCTGCAAACATCCCCCATGACCACGGCCCAACGGTGCCTGCATCTCCTCGGTCATATGGCAGCTTCCACCTCAGTGATTCGGATGGCACGCCTGAGGATGAGGCGTTTCCAAATCTGGCTCTCCACGGTGTTCCACATATGGAAGGACTCCCTGAACAATGTACTGTCTGTCCCCCAGGATACTCTAGGGACACTTCAGGTCTGGAGGGATCCCCAATTTGCCATGGGGGGCATTCCCTTCAAAGATCACAGGCCCTCAGTGACCTTAATAATGGATGCCTCGAACACAGGGTGGGGGGCCCACATCTCTGCAGGACTCTCCACTCAGGGGCTCTGGTCCCACACGGATGGTCCCCTCCACATAAACATGAAGGAACTAAGGGCAGTGAGGCTAGGCTGCTTGACTTTCATAGACAAGATACAGGGCAGGTCAGTCCAGATCCTCACGGACAATACCACTGCTGTGTTCTACACAAATCAGCAAGGGGGGGGGTCTGTTCACCACTTTGCGAGGAGGTGTGCAAACTCTGGGAATTGGCCATATGACACAACTTCATCCCAGTGGCCTCCCACTTACCAGGGGTGGACAATGGGCTAGCGGACTCTCTAAGCAGAAAACTGCTAGCGTCCCACGAGTGGTCCCTTCACAACAAGGTGTTCTCCCTCCTGGTGGACAAATGGGGGCTCCCCCAGATAGACTTGTTTGCGATGCAACAGAATTGCAAGTGCTCCCAGTTCTGCTCCCTCAGGGGCTGAGAGGAGGGGTCCCTTACTAACGCCTTCCTCATCAACTGGTTGGGGCCCCTGATGTATGCCTTCTCGCTGGTTCTCCTGAAAATCGACAGGGACGGAGCCTTCCTTGTCAAGGTCCCAATCCAGGAGACCTGCAGGCCTGCTATGTGGTTGTCGATTCATACTTTCACTACGCCATCACCCAGCAGGCCAGAGATGCTGCTGCTCTGGGCAGAGCTGTATGCAGTGTGGGTAGACTATAACTCCTCCCACCATCTACGGGTGCAGCTAGCAGTCACCTGTAACTGAATGATGTGAGCAGTGCTTGAAGGAGAATGGTGGGTTACTTACCAGTAACCATCCTTCTTGGAGATGGGTTGCTCACATACATTCAGGCCCTTCCCACCGTCCCTGCCAACGCAGTTGGTGAAGGTATATGGGACTAGGAGGGTCAGGGTCACGGTCACCTATATAGCTGTGGTTGCGGTGTAGAGGGGGTGTTTGCCACATGCCTGGACCTGACCGGCTAAGGCTGAAGACTTTCCGAGCTACCGTGCACTGCGGCATGTAGACACCTGTAACTGAATGTATGTGAGCAGCCCATCTCGAAGGAGGACGGTTACTGGTAAGTAACCCACCATTTTTTCACAGTTCAGGTATCGTTATACTGTATATATGATAAAAAAGAACAGTCTCTTGCTCTTCATTGCCATGTTTTATTCAACCCACTTCCTCCTTCCTTATCTACCTTTTTTATTTTTATTCTAAAATTTAGAAGACAAATATGTATACACTATAATTACAATCTTTAACTTCCATCCTCTATTTTAAAAGGCTAGGTGGAGAGTTAAAACATTATTGATTTAATTTTCTTAGATAGCAAGTTCAAGCTGGTAGCTGCCTACTCCTCAAATATATGTTTAAAAATAACTGCTACATGATGGAACTTTCTCATTTAAATCTTTTGAGTGGGTTGAGAGTCATTTTTTTTCCCCCATTTGAAAATTTGTGTGTTTTTACAAGGCTAATGGGGAAGAGAGTAGAGGATCCAACAACTAGAAATATGTTATGCTGAAGGTTGGGTGAAATCTTACTGAAGCTGCCAGGCACAACAGTTGTCTTCTACTGAAGAGGAAGATAAAATAAAGCAATAAAGCTTCTTTATGGAATAGCAAAACAAACAAGGAGTCTGGTGGCACTTTTGTTTTAGTGGACAAGACTAACATGGCTACCCCTTTGGAACTTGCTTTATGGAACAGATACTCAAATAAAGGGATCCACGACCTGAAACACAGGCCATATGCAAGGATGGTCAGTAATCTAAGCTATGTGGGTGGGTGGGTTTAAATAGGGCTGGACACAAATGCTGAGTTAGTGTTTGATGGAGACCTGTGTGAGAGAAATACCACAGAAGCACACAGAAAAGGCGGCAAGGAAGCTCCAGAGACAGCCTAAAAAGGACTTAATACCATGATCCTGAGAAAAATTAAAAGAGAAAGAACTCTCTGGTAGAGTGCTGGCTGGAAGGATGAGTGGAACTGTGAACAAAAAAACTGTCTCTTGTTTTATTCCTACTGCATTAAAGGAAACATGCCTTTATATACATTCTTTGTTAATAAACAGGCTTTCATAAAATAAATGCCTATCAATTTATTTTTCTAAAGGAAAAGAATTACAAGATCTCAAATATTACCTAACTGCTTGGTTCAAGAGGGATAAGAAGAATATAATGCTGATATCCACTATATACACACACGCACTGTATAAATACAATAAGAATGAAATCTCAAAATATCGGGATGCCAAACACTTTTTATTTAACTTTATCAGTCTTCCATTATACATTTATTTACTTCTAAAGCCTAATGTCATGACTTTTTGTTTGTTTCATTTGTCTGAGATGTTATCTTTTCTAGAATAATAGTTTCAAATTTTTTTAACTGATTTTACTGGATTCTTTATTAATCAAGTTTCCATTCCTAATTTTCTATGATTCTATTAAGTCTGTGATATTTTTATTTATTATTATTCAGTAGCAATGTCCACACTGAAAAATAAAGTCCTATATTTTTATTAGAGTATATCAATATGCTATATTTTTACCTTAAGTTTGAGTTACTTTATTCTATATCAGAATGAACCCGCTTCAGACCTCATGTAAAAGGCTCAAAAATAAGGCACATTTATGTTAGTCATCATTGTTATTGTCAAGCAATAGCATCAATGACTGTGTCTACACTAGTAAATTAGTCCAGACTAAGCAAGCTAAAAGAATTTTAGTTAGTTCAAATGGTTAGTTTGCACTTAGCGCTTAGTTTGAACTAGGGCAATGTAGACACCTTAGTTTGTTTGAACTAAAAAGCGCGGCTAGTTGTTTCTTTCACCACCAAACACGTTGCCTAAATTCCTGGCCTTTCACTTGCATATGCTGCTTAGCTCTCTGTTCTGCTGTATATTCTGTCTTGGTAGGTCATCACTTGTGATAGTGGCTCTTGGGAAAGGGTGTGGATACTTTAATTAACCAGGTTGGTTTCATCCGGAGCCCTACAGATTAGGAATGGGTGACCCTGAGCACTAGAGTGTAAATTGGATAAGGGTAGATGCCTTTCTTCCAGAGCCCTATGGATTGGGAAAAGTTAGGAGTGGGGAATAAGGGGGTGCTAACGCGATGGAAGTCTATGGTCCTCTCCAGCATGCAGTACAGCTCTCCCTCTGCATGTCAGCCTTGTGTCACCCAACATACAGCAGGGGGAGGAAGGGGCTTGTGGGAGAATTGGTTTTAGTGTAAACTTTACAAGGGTCATACATAGAGCATTGTTTAGCCAAGTATGCAGGAAATAACCAAAGACATTCCTCAGGAATGTTATGTCCTAGGATATTGCACTGTGTCATTAGGAGATTATGGGCCTGATATTCAGGGAGCTTAAATCAAGTCGCGGGTGCTTCGCAGTTCTGAAAATCTGGCCCTTTGTTTGTAGAACTCTTCTGGTATTGGTAGTGGTTGTTATCATATGGGTCACATCTCTTAAAAAAAAGAAGTTTGGGCTCCAGATAGTACATGAGCAGATATACTTATTCTCTTGGTAGCAAAGGTTAGTTGATTCTTTGTTTTATGTGAACTACCATATGAATCGAAAAGCATGTATGTAGGTGCTAATTGTACTGCTGATTCTCTGTCCCTTTCCAGACCAAATGGTTTCACTAATTAGCACCACAGAATCATTTGAGTTAGTTTCATTCAGGAAATAAAGTGAAAGATGACAATAAGATTGTGTATTTAATCAACTGACTTTGTAATACCTTTTGGTAACTGTAGCTCTTGCAATTGTCATATCCTGTTCATGACTTACTCAAGGTGCCAGTGCTGTGGTTTATTTCTGTAAAGACTACGTTGCAAAGCTACTGTTCATTAAATGAGGAAACTAAATTAGTTTCTGTTTAGGTCTCAAGTCCAACAGATTCTCATTTTCTTTGTGTCTTTTATTACACAGCCTGTCTTTTCAGTACTTAGACTAAAACTATGCAAGTCATTTTTGGTAAATAGATTTCTCTTTCCAATTTCTTTATTTCTTTGCAAGACTGCCAGTTAACCCATTTTGAAGGTTAATTAAAATAATATGAAGCTGCCTGTGTGGAAATGTTGAGAACATAGCCTGTTTTAGCATAATCCACTGGAGAGAAGAAGAATGCGGATGGTAAATGCTTGTAGAAAATGAAAGCTTCTTGATTGGTATGTTATAGCTAGGAAACCTTGTAGTCTGTGAGCAAAATCCTCAGTCCTAGTCTGCGCAGGATAGAAGCAAAGATGACTTAAAAACCACTTGCTTGCATTCTTAGGGGTCTTCTCAGAGCGCCACATCCCTGATGTTCTCCATACATCAGGGACTAAGGGTTGGTATGCTATCCCAGATCTATGCCAGTTGAGGTTTCTCCATGATTGAGAAATCCTCAACTTCCTAGACCAGGCTGCTTTGCATGTTTATATGTTACCAAAGTGAAGCAAAGGGACTGTAGCAGGGTGAAGAACCTGGTCCTGTATCTTCTGGAAAGAGTGAGATTTTAGATGATAAACATATTTGTTTAAATCAAGTTAGTTACAGGTAGCTCAGTTGAATTAGTTTAACTTGACTTTACAGCCCTTATATAGGCAGAGACTTCTAGAGGGGTAGCCGTGTTAGTCTGTGTACAGCAAAAACAGCGAGGGTCCAGTGGGACCTTATAGGCCAGGGGTCTCAAACATGCGGCCTGTGGGCCACATGCGGCCCCTAAAGCTATTTCCTGCAGCCTGCAATCACACTATTGTTACCAATATTTGCAATATTATTATATGAAAAGGTTTCAGTGGTGTGGCCCTTGGGCTAACGTACTAGTCCTCATGCAGCCCTGTACTGGTCATCATGTGGCCATCATAGTGATTTGAGTTTGAGACGCTTGCTGTAGACTAACAGATTTCTTGGGGCATAAGCTTTCGTGGGCTCTGACCCACTTTGTCAGATGTATGAAATGGAAACTACAATTGAGGGGTATATATACACATGCCAGGGTGGAGGAGGGCAAGTGTTAGCAAAGTCAGTTCAGAGCAGATGGGGCCCATTCACACCAGTTCATCAAAGGGAGAGAATGTGTGAACAGATGAATCACTTTTGTAATGTTTTAAGCATTCCAAGTCTCTGTGCAGATACAGTCTGATTATTGCAAACTTGCAGATTAGCTCCAAGTCTGCAGTTGCACACTGAAGTCTGTTTTTTAAGTTTCTTTTTTGAAGTATGGCAACTTTCAAGTCTGCTACTGAGGGTCCAGGGAGGTTGAAGTGTTCGCCTACTGGTTTATGGATGTTGCCATTTTTCATGTCTGTTTTGTCCCCATTTATCGTTTTATGCAAGGACAGTCCAATTTGCCCAATGTATGCGGCAGAGGGGCATTGCCGGCACATGATAGAATGTACCACATTAGTGGATGTGCAGGTGAATGAGCCCCTGATGGTATGGCTGATGTGGTTGGGGCCTGTGATGGTATCCCTGGAGTTGATGTCAGAGCAGAGCTGGGAACAGGGTTTGTTGCAAAGATAAGTTCCCGGGTTGGTGTTCTTGTTGTATAGCGTTCGGTTGCTGGTGAGTATTTGCTTCAGGTAGGGGGGCTGTCTGAAAGCAAGGATAGGCCTGCCTTCCAAGGTTTGAGAGAGTGTGGGATCATCTTCTAAGATAGCTAATAGATCAGCCGTGGCCAAACTGCCACTCGGAAGCCACATGTGGCTCTTAAATGAAAAGCTGCGGCTCCCAGAAGAATGTCAGCAAAACAATTTAGGAAAGTAGCCCCAGCCTAGGAGTTCAGGAGGGGGTCAGGATGGTAGGGAGAAGTGTGGCATGATCAGGATTTTAAAAAACTTGCCACTAACCTGCAGTCTTCTACATTGAGCAACCGCTAAGTTTTTACTGTATAGGCCTAATTTTCATGGTAACCTTAAGTAGTTATTAGACTCTGACATTCGTAGGATTGATATTTGTCCTCTTTTTATGTTAAAATTGAAGTGTGCAATGAATTTCAAACTTAGTAATTTTGGAGTAGGTAAAAGTATATGGCTGTAAGCCTCAGTGCAGCTCTCGAAGATTTAATAATCAACTTGTGTGGCTCTTGAGCTCCATAAGTTTGGCCACCCCTGTCATAGATCTTTGATGATGTGTTGGAGAGATTTAAGCTTGGGACTGTAGGTGATGACCAGCTGTGTTCTGTTGTTTTCTCTGTCAAGTCTGTCCTGTAATAGGTGGCTCCTGGCTACCCATCTGGCTCTGGCCACTTCCCCCCCCCCCCCACACTTCCTTAGGTGGGAACTGTAGCTTCAGGTATGCCTGGTAGAGATCTTGTAGGCGTTTGTCTCTGTCTGAGGGATTGGAGCAGATTTGGTTGTACCTTAAAGCTTGGTTGTAGACAATGGATTGTGTAATGCATCCTGGGTGGAAGCTGAAGGCATGTAGGTATGCATCCTAGTCAGTTGGTTTTCAGTATAGGGTAGCGTTAATGTGTCCATCTCTTATACGTAAAGTAGTGTCCAAGTGGATTTCTTGTGTGGACTGGCCCAAGCAGAAAAGCTCCATGGCTAGTTGCCAGTACATCACCTTAGGTGTAAATTCTTAATTGGCCAATTAAGCAGGCTTTATGGCCCCTTTTGCAGCAGTATGGTACGAAAGGACTGGATTAAAGTTGAAGATCTGGCCCTATATGTTTAGATGTTCCCCATAGTGCATCACAGCTATTACACACTATTATTTTGTATCCTGTTTCTATGTCTCTAAACAGTAATGAAGAAGTTAAATAATGGTAGGGATGCCAAGAAAAAACATCTGACCTAATTTGCCATAGTGCACATTGTGAGAAGAAAATACATTCCATAAACAAACTGCAAGGAGAAGAAATTCTTAGTTTGTCTGATTTTTGAGTTCAGACTCAGCTGAATTTGATATGTGAAATCTTTAATCTCTCTTTTTGTTTGATTTCTATTTCTCCCCTGTATTTTCTCCTTTAGCACTAACTCTCATAAATAAAAGCTCTCTTTCATCTCTGGATATGGCTTCAAGACATTTTCATTCTTTATTCACAGCAAGCAGAGCTTTCCAACTACCAGAGAAGTGTTTATTGTTTGTCGATGGCACTTTTCTATTCATTTTTATCAGTGAATTCCATCCTGATGTGTCTTTTGTGTGGCTGCTGAGTCACCAGTCTATATCCTGAAACTCTTTACCATGATCTAATGTAAACAGAAGGGATGAGCTCATCAAAACACACAAATCCCATTCCTTGAAAATGCAAGTAGAGCATATGCCAAATATGGTTTATTTGGGGTATTGTATAATTTCAATAACATCAGTCATAAAAATGCCAGAGGGTTAATTTTTGACAGACATTTCTTATTGTTTATAAAGCATTCTAAAGGTTTTACTTGCATCACAAACAAATAGGAAATTTAAGATAAATGAGGACATGTGATTCTCCTTAAGCGTATTTTGCTGTACTAAGGTTTGTCTGTACACACTGATTTAACTAAAATGGTTTAAAAGTGGATTTAGTTGAATCAGTGAGAATCCCTTGCACGGACATACTTACTTAAGATTAAAAGTGCCTTAATATTTTGTTTTAAGTCAGAAAAAAAGAGACTAAGGCCTGGTCTACACAGGAAAGTTTTAGCAGTCATTCTAATTCCCTTCCTAAATGATACAAACTAAACTTGACATAAACTAACCTGAGAAAAGATACACATATACACATATACTGAAGCTGATCTACACTTAAAAATTAGATTAACAGAGTTATGTCTGCCCGAGCTGTGAAGAATTTCATGCTCGGAGCATGGTAGTTAGGTCAACAGAAAGATTCTTCCGTTGATCTAGCTATCACCTTGTAGAGAGATGGATTAACCATGTCAATGGTAAAACCACTTCCATTAATGTAGGAAGCATCTGTGCTATGGTGGCACAACTTTATGGTGGGAACCACTAGAGACCACTTCCCCAAGCGCCACTTCCTGAGCTGCGTTCTCTGCGGAGCCACGCTGGGGGCTGATGTCTCTGGCCTGGCTGAACTCAAATTAATATGCAAGCTAAATTCTGTGAAAGCAGGATTTAATCGAGACTATGGGTTCTTTTCCCATTACAATAGGTAATTTGACTTCAGGCTTCCCATGGTTTGAACCTAACAACTGCTCTGATTTGCTGTTACTGTATGACCTGATCCTATGTTTTACACCCCCTTGCATTTATTTTCATTCCATTCTGTAAGTTCACCCATCTTCGAAGCATCTGACGAAGTGGGATTTTCTCCCACGAAAGCTCATGCGAAAAATAAATCTGTTAGTCTTAAAGTGCCGCATGACTCCTTGTTTTTTTGTGCTGTGGTGCCTCTGGGACCGGACTGGCCCAGTGCTGGTGGCCTCCGTATCTGGACAGCAGGGAAGCCAGCTGGCGGGGAAAGCACCCCACTGGGGGACCCTACCAGCCAGTGAGGAAACCGCTGTATTGGAGGACCCTGCTGGCTGGTGGTGAAAGTGCCCAGCTGGGGGACCTGACCATCCAGTGGGGAAGGCATCCCACCAAGGGACCTGACTGGCCAGCAGGAAAGCTGCCTGCCCAGGGGACTCGGCCGGCGGGCTGGGGGACTCCCAGCAATGGCAGGGGCCATATCCTGTTCCCCTTTGATGGCTGCAGCCGGATCGGGCCCTGGGAGGAGGATGCTCGTCTGCACTGCTTGCCCCAGGTGCCAACTTGTCTAGTTCCGGCCCTGGCTATAGCTCTGCTGCTGTTGTGGCTGTAGTGTAGATAAGCCTAGTGTGTTGACCTGGGTTGCTGGCATAACTGCAGTGGTTTACATTTACTTCTTGCATTATACTTTAAAACCTTTATGTGTAGGTAAGGCCTTAAATTACATTAGCAGTTCCCAGCCTTTTACTTTACGTGGACCACTACATTGTCATCAAAAGCTTTTGTGGACCACAATGCAACCAAGCTGTTTTAAACTTTTTTAACATAGCCTATGGCTGACAGGAGTCAAACTTGTATATCAAGGGGTATTAAAAACTCAGCTATTTCTAACTATTTATTATGCTCATTTGCAAACATATTGCACTCATCACAGTATATTTACCTCCAGTAATTGTCTTTTCCCCCCGTGGACCACCTGCAGTACCCCTGTGGATCACCAGTGGTCCATGGCCCACAGATAGGGAACCACTGAACTACATCAAAGCGGGACACTTTTAGGTCTGATCTACACTACTAACTTTGGTAGAAAAAAGTCTGCCTTTTGTGGCCCCCCCCCCATCTCAAATGTGATGCACATACTGCAATCCCCAGTCCTCCAGTTCAACTCCCCTGATTTTGTGACAAAATAAAACTACCTTGATGAGAGGTGTACAGTTCTTTGAACCAAACTTTTAGCTAGAAGACCTAAGTGTAGATACTATGCTTGTGGCCTCCAGGAAGTGTCCTATAATGCCCATCCTGACTGGTCTGGCCATCAGTCTGAATTTCTCTGCCCAGCAGTCAGCCACCCCTTCTCTATAAAGTCCTGGAAATTTTTGAAATGGTGGGTTACTTACCAGTAACCATCCTTCTTCGAGATGGGCTGCTCAGATACATTCAGTATCAGGTGTCTATGTGCCACAGCACACAATTGGCTGGAACTTCTTTTAGCCTTAGTCTGTCAGGACAGGGCTGGCAGCCACCACCCCCAGCCATATATATGGCCGCAGCTCTGCTCCTCCCCAGTTCCTACTAATCGCTAACTCTGAATAGTGGGGAAGGCAGGAGGGACCTGAATGAATCCAAGCAGCCCATCTCGAAGAAGGATGGTTACTGGTAAGTAACCCACTGTTCTTCTTCGAGTGCTGCTCATATACATTCAGTATCAGGTGACTGCTAGCCATACTGAGGGAGGTGGGCGGAGTTAGAACCTTATCCACTGTCAGCACGGCTACCCAAAATGGCACAATACCCCCAAATTGGGTGGAAAGTAGTGGGCTGAGGCACCTGAGAAGTAAGCATACCCAGGGCTCTGAGGGCTGACCTATGGGCACAGTTGCCACAGATCTGGGAATCAGTGGGTAGAGGAAAGACAGTCCCTTTAAAAGGGAGTCCAATATGGACTCCTGTAAGCCCTGGGAAAGGCCAGAATCCCAAAGTCACGTTGTTCAGCGCATAACCATGGCTGTAGCAATGCTGCAGCTGGCCATGCTCGAGGCATCCTACACCACTGTAAGGGCATCACGTGAGGCCAAGGCACCTTCTTTGAAGAAGGCAACCAAATCCTCTTAAGTGTTCTTGTGGGAGGGAGCTGCTAAACACAACATAGCATCCCACAGGTCTAGGAAAAAATCTTTTAACCAAGACCTGATGGCTAGCAATCTTCAACTGAAAGCTGAAGCTGAATAGGCCCTTTCTACCCACGACGTCAAACCTTCGGGGACTGATAGGGGACCAGGGGTGAATCAGGGTGGCTTGGGCTAGTGTGTCCCAGCAATGCAGAGGACGTGACTACGAAGTGGGGGGAGGTCATAGTGGCGACTGGAGGAGGTGCAAGCCTCAGGTCGAATAAGGGTTCCTGGTCTCCCTCGGGGGTGAGACCCAGACCAAAACATGGAGCTCAGATGCTCTGGCCCTTTCTTCGGAGAGGAAGTGCCAGCTATAAGCTCACACAGCGTGAGACAGTGCCGAATATGGTGCCAATCATGGCTCTTTGTTCACAGCCAGAAAGCGGCACCAAGAGGGCTCCGGTGCCAGTCTAGCATGCATTGCCACGTTAGAGGCTGATCACAGCTTTTTATTCATAGCCAGAAAGGAGCAACGAAAGTCTCCGGTGCCAACCACACACACGGTGCTGAGTTAGAGGCTGATCGCAGCTTTATTTGTAGCCGTAGAGTGGGGATGAGAGGACACCAGTGCCACCCGAGCCCGCAGTGCCAAGTTGGAGGCTGATTGTGGCTTTATTTCATAGCTGGAGAGTGGCGCCAAGAGGGCTCTGGTGCCAACCAAGCATGCGGTGCCGAGTTAGGGGCCCATTGCAGCTTTTATTGATAGGCAGAGAGTGGCACCGAGAGGGCTCTGGTGCCAACCAAGCATGCGGTGCTGAGTTAGGGGCCCATTGTGGCTTTTATTGATAGGCAGAGAGGAGCGACGAGAGGACTCCTGTGCCGACCAAGCACACGGTGCTGGATTAGAAGCCAATCGTGGCTTCTGGTGAACCCTTGAATGCGGCGGACATACCTGGTGTCAGCTGTAGGGTCCATCTCCCTGACTTCCTGAGTCCTTCATTTAAAAAATCTGCAAATGAAGCAGAATCCAGCTGGTGAAGCTCACCCAGGCCTTTAAAAACACTTCCCATGGCGGTTGTCCCTCAGGAAGGCCTTGCTCCAACTCACAGAGGGGTTCAGCTCCAAGTTGGTAGGCGGCAGGTGGGAGCAGCTCGGGTTTCGGTAGGAAGGATTTGGTAGGTGCCCTGCGAAGTCCGCAAACAGATTCTTTCAGTGAAAATGGTTCGTAAACACTGACCGGCCAGACTGGCACTTGCATAAAGCAAGAACAGGCTGTTCCATAGCCGTCATTGAGGGTGGAAGAAAAGGTACTGGGGAGGAGCAGGGCTGCGGCCGTATATATGGCTAGGAGGCAGTGGCCACCAGCCCTGTCCTGACAGGCTAAGGCTGAAAGAAGTTCCAGCCAGTCGTGCACTGTGGCACATAGATACCTGATACTGAATGTATCTGAGCAGCGCTCGAAGAAGAATTCCACTTCCAGCTTGGTTGGCATGGAGAGCTCACATCTTACGCTCCCAGCTGCTTCCCAAATACTCTCCTGCCTGGAGCACTCCAGAGCTTCTGGATTGATTTGCGTTTGGGGAGAAGAAGCTATGCAGTCCCAGCTTTGCTCTAGCTGAAGAGACTATGATAACTACGGCCAAATTCTCATCCAATGATGGAGAAGTGCTGTGAAAAGGATATACTGCAGTGCCCTGCAAAAATCAAGGAGCTGTGGCAGGAGTACCAAAAGCTTAGCGAGTCAAACCATTGCTTTGGTGCCAAGCCAAAGATTGGCTGCTTTTTTAAAAAGCTGGAAGCCATCCTCAGTGGTGACACCAATCCACCACCAAAAGCCCCATGGATAGCCCATTTACTGACTCCACTTCCCCGTTCCTGTATTTACTGGGTTAAAACACAGTAAGCTCTGGTTCAGTGTTATCAAGTAGAGCTAGTTAGACATTCTGCCTGCCTCAACCAGGCATCACCACATTTTTAAGTGCTTGAGTGTACTGATTGCACCAGATAGGCAGGCCTGCCTTAACTTTATATTCATGAGTAGGCTAAACATGCTCCCATATTCACTTAAAACAAACAAGAAGTCCTGTGGCACTTTCTGGGCACTGGCAAATTAGTCCGAACTAAGGAGGCTTAGTCTGGACTAATTTAGCCCATGCGTACATTAGGCTTTCCCTAGTTCGAACTATGAAATTTCTTAGCTTGAAGTAAGGAATGCTTAGTTTGAACTAGTTAGTATCAGCACTTAGTCCAGACTAACTGCCTTATTTCTAATGTTAGTTTGAACTAAGTCCGAGCAAGACCCGGACTAATGCTTAGTTTGAACTTAAAAAGTTTGAACCAAGCTGGTTAGTTTGAACTAGTTTGAAGTAAGCTTTAGTTCAGGGGTCTCAAACTCAAATCACCACAAGGGCCGCATGAGGACTAGTAGAGGGCCACATGAGGGCTAGTACCTTAGCCCGAGGGCCACACCACTGAAACCTTTTCATACAACAATATTGCAAATGTGGGTAACAATAGCGTTGTTGCGGGCTGCAGGAAATAGCTTTAGGGGAGTGCACGTGGCCCATGGGCCCTGTGTTTGAGACCCCTGCTTTAGTTCAGACTAGAACACGCAGTTAGTTGAAACTTATAAGTGCCCAGTTAGTTTGAACTAACCCAAGATTAGTTTGAGCTAACCTTGAACTTCCTAGTTTGGACTAACAACTTGAAACTAATTTTGGTTGATGTAGACATAGCCTTAAAGACTAACAAAGTTATTTATCACATGAGCTTTCATGGGAGAAAATCCCACTTTGTCAGAGGCTTGAAGATTGGGAATTTACAGAATAGGCTACTATCCCTCACTTTTTTCTCCATATTGTAAGTTTTCCATCTTCAAGTGTCTGATGAAGTGTAATTTCTTCCACAAAAGCTCATACCATAAATAAAGATGTTAGTCTTTGACTTGCCACAGGACTACTTGTTTGTCTTGCTGAATATGCATGACCTGTTCCCATGACTAACATGTCTCTGCATTTATTTTCCTCCCATTCTGTAAGTTCCCCCATCTTCAAAGCGACTGCTGGAGTAGGATTTTTCTCCCACAAAAGCTTATGCAATAAATAAATGTGTTAGTCTTTAAAGGTGCTACAGGATTCCTTGTTCGTTTTTCTTTGGAACATATTCACTCAGTTAAATGTGCAAGTTTGGCTAGAGGCGTTACCATTGCACTATGACTGTCACTATGTTTAAGTAGTTAATGACAAAGCCCTGATCACTCTCTTGCAGCAGCTACTCCAGGGCTTGAATTGGGGGTGTTGGAGTGCTCATTAAATTGGTATAACACTGTTACTAGCTGACAACTGTTGGGAAATGTAGGGGGGGTGTTAGGGAAGTCCCTGAGCTGCAGTATAGCTGCTGGGAAGCCGCAAACACTGAAATCTGAAGCCAGCCAGCGTTACCGTATTTAGTAGACTAAATGCACCCACGCGATTGAGCGTTACCATATTTAGAAACCGAAACAGGCAGCCGCGCCGCGCGGCTCAGGATGGAAGGCTCGCTGGGCCCTCCGTGTGCCGTAATCAACGGATTAAACACGCACTCCTGCCGGGCGTTACCGTATTTATCAGTTAAAGGCGGCGCGCTCTCCTCGCGTGCCCCTGCGGACGCGGCGGGTCGCGCTGAGCATGCGCCGTGCCAGGCCTCGGTGGGGTGATGACGGGAGCGGCGGCTCCGGTCCCGCCTCTTCTCGCGGCTCTTGGTGGCGCTGGGCGGCCGGGTCGGGCCTGTGTCTCGCCAGCCGGCCGGCCCCGGGCAGCGCGGCGCCATGGCGCAACGGAGGGCGGCGGTGGAGCTGGGCCCCGACGAGCCGGCCGGCGCCCGCCACAAGCGGCAGCGCATTGAAGGTGCCGCCCTGGCGCCTGCCGGGGCCCCGTGAGGAGCGGGGACTGTGGGGCCGGGGCTGGGGCCGGGGGCGCCCTGGGGTCAGTGGCCGGGGGTGGGGAGGTCGGTGTCCGCGGGGCGGGGGGCTGGTGGGGGTCAGGGTCTGGGGTTGGGGGGGCAGGTGTGGGGTCAGGGTCTGGGGTCGGTGTTTGGGGATGGGGGGGGG
>ML681963.1:129755097-129828629 GCA_007922195.1 Podocnemis expansa
GGGGGGGGGCTGGTGTGGGGTCGGTGTCTGCCTGGCTGGGATGGGTTGGTTTGGGGTCAGTGTCTAGGGCAGGGCTGTAACTATGGCAGAGCAGACGGGGCACGTCCTGAAGCAGCTCAATAGAGTCACGCTATTAAGGGGGTGCCTTTGTGGTGCGGCTCTAAGGGCCACTAATGGGAAGGGGGGGCCTCCTGATCCGAACACACCCCAGGTGGCAAAACGCCACATTATGGCTCTGGCCTAGGGAGAAAGCACTGAGGTAGCGGAGAGGGACTGTGGTGTCAGTGTCTGGGGATGGGGGATGGTACAGCGTTCGTGTCCATCTGGTTGGGATGGGATGGAGGGCTGGTGTGGCATTGATTGGGCAGAGGTGAGGGGGTGGTGTGGGGCCAGGGTCTAGGGAGAAGGCACTGAAGTTGGGGAGAGGGACTGTGGGGTCGATGTCTAGGGGTGGGGGATGGTGTGAGATTAGTGTCTGCAGGGTGCACTGAGGTGGAGGTTGATTAGGGGCCATGGGGACTGTGGGATCAGCGTCTGGGGATGAGGGATGGTGGGGGGGGTCAGTTTCTGGAGGGGGCATTGAGGCAGGGGTCAGTTTGGGGGTAGGGCCAGGGTAAACTTTACTAGGTTTTGGGGTTCCTGGCCTTGGCTGAAGGATTGTGGAAGGCGTGTATGTTACAAGTTTGTACTGGGCCTTGAAAATTATGTTTGGGCTCTGGGCAGAGGGAGAGGAACTGTGGGGTCAGTGCATCTGGGGCAGGGATGCTGTGATGGGGTCAGTGTGGGGAGGGTTGGGCAGTGTTGCTGGCAGCCGGCTGATGTTTCTGTTACACAAACAGCTCTTGAAGACAAATGGCCTTTCAGAGTGGCTCATTCTGTGCTGATGGGTGTCCTTGTGTTTCTTTTAGAAGATTAGGAGTAGGCACAGCTTGTTCTCCTTTCATCTGCAGTCATTGCCTCTTGTCTCCGCTCTGCTCCCAATGTTTCCTTGGCAGTTATGTCACTTCCCCATTGGTCAGATTCTAAGGCCTGGACTATGCTTCAGATGAAATTCAGTGGCAGTTGATGGGCATTATGCAAACTACAGAGTAGCTTGTGTGGCTCCTTTCAACTTTCCTTCTATTCAGTATCTCCAGCGCGACGCACCAACGCATTCCATCAACACTGTGCTATTCCACTTGAGGAGATAGTTTAATTGAATCGACCTCTGGATCGGTTGAGCAAGTCTTCATTGCTCCTCCGTCAGTCTGGATAGATCAATGTGATAGCTGTGAATTTGCTGCTGTCAATGTAGCTTAAGCATATTTAAGCAGGTATCTGTCTTTGGTCAGCTCAACTCTATCTTTTGAATGTTAGTAAGAGATCCTGTAATGAGTGAATGGCTCATTCAGAAGCATTTGCAGCACCTGCAAGTTGTCATTGTTAGTATTGTCAGGACTGGGCATTTTCAGAGAAACAATAAATGGCTGAACTGCAATCAATTGTACATAAGGTTGTTCTTTGCCATTTGGTGAACCAACCTGATGATAGGGAGCTCAAAATGAATGTGTCCTTAGGTACCAGTCTTGCAACTTGTCCCATGCACTCTGTGCTCACATGTGGCTTTGAGAAATGCATGGGACTGCTTGTAAGATTGGGGCTTTAATTTGTGTATGCTATATTTGTTATGTAAAATAGTGGGGAAACTTAATACCTGATTGTAAACTGATGCTGCGAATTGGAAAGGGAATTTTCTAAGTACATCACTATCAATCAGTAAAAACGACTAGAGTCCCGTGGCACCTTAAAGACTAATAGATTTCTCTGGGCAAAAGCTTTCATGGGCTGCAACCCCTATCAATCAGGTGTATTATTATGGGCATGACAACCATATGTACTTGGTATGGCAAGTATTGTGATTATGTACTCTCTCTTGCGTTAAAACATTTGGTCGTATTAGCATAGTTTAGAATGGTTTTACAGGGTTAAAATCTTAGTCACTTGCAGTAAATTCTCCACAGCAGGCGTGGGCAATAATATTCATAGGCGGGCTGACACTGTGCTTGAGAGCCAGGGGATGGGGGGCAGTGCAAAGCTGACAGGGACGTGGCGTGGCAGAGAACTGGTGGGGAAATGATGCAGTGGTAGAAAGCTGACCAGAGGAAGGAGTGGCACAGCAGCACAGAGCTGGCTTGAGGTTGGGGGGGGGAAATGGTGGCAAGCTGGCCCTGGGGGTGGGGTGGGATGGTAGGCTGGACAGAGGAGTCCTGCGGGCTGGATACCTTGCTGTATATCTTGCAAACTGTTACAGCAAATATGGTTAGGATGGGTAAAAAAAATGGAGAACATACTAATGCCCCAGTCTTGTGCATGCATGCACATACTTAATTTTACTGCTCTTACTAGTTCCAGTAGTTTTGCTTGGCTTGTTGGCTTATCATCTTGGAGAAGGTGATATTAAATAAATCTGCAAAACACAGGTAAGTTTGTAGCTCCATGGACGCAACACTCTAGCACTTATGATAAAACAGAGGCAGCAAAGTTAAGGGAATCTGGTAGACATTTGTGCTGCATTCAAGGCAAAATTGACAAAGTAAGTAAATGTGAAACTAGTCAGAGCACTTGCAGTGGTGTTATGTTTCATCATCCTTGTGCTGGCTCACAATGAAATGGTAATGCAATAGATTGCTGTGCATGTCGCAGAATGGCATCATAATCATACCACCAGCAGCTGCAAATGAAACCAGCACCTTGGGATTTTTGTGCTGTGGAGTCTCAGCAGAGAAACTAAGGCCAGGTATGCACTTTATAAAGGTGGAGGGGGGAGGCAGTTTTAGAACAAAATAGCTATGCTGGCAAAAACCCTAGTGTAGGTGCAGGTATGCTGGTATACTGCTAAAAAGTGCCTTTGCTGATGCAGTTCTTTTCACATGCTAAGCCAGTACATACCATTCAAAATGTTTCTAGTTGGTATAACTGTATCAGCAGCAGGAGGGTTTTGTTGATCCAGGTGTAAACTAAGCTACTGAAAATTAAGGCCTTGTGTACACTAGAAAGTTTTGTTGGCAAAAGGTGGCTTCACCCCCCCCCCTGCCAGAGACAGAGGGGTCCCAGGGTTCTTGAGCCCTCTCCCCCACCACTGGGGACTCTCCCCATGCTGCTGGTGATGGGGAGCCTCAGTGGCTGACTCCCCACTACCAGCTGCACTTGCTCTGCTTAGCCCCTGAGCAGGGTAGGGGGAGCTGCTGCCATCCTGGTTTCCCTGTGCAGAGCAAGGGGAGCCAGAGGTGACAGCAGTCCCAGGGCTGTGGTGCTCAGAGGGTCTCCTGAGCCTAGCAGCCTGGGGACTGCTGACAGCTGCCACCTCCAGCTCCCCTTGCCCTGTTCAGCCTGTGATCAGGGTGAGGGGAGCTGGCAGTGGCAGCAGCAGTGCTCGGGCTGTGACAGGCCTGAAACTGCTGTGCTCTGGAGGGATCACTGGTGGCTTGGGAGCAGAAACTGCCAGCTCCCCTTGCCTTGCTCAACCTGTGAGCAGGGTGAGGGGAGCCAGTGGTGGCAGCAGTCGTGAGGTTTCCATGCTCCGCCGGTCTCTGGAGCACAGCAGCCACTGAACTGCTGAGAGCCACCACCACCAGGTTCCCTCACCCTGCTCAGTCTGTGATCAGGGCAAGGGGAGCGGGGGTGATGGCAGGGGTGCTCAGGTTGAGAGTAGGTCCCAGGCTGCAGCCATGCTGCACTTGCAAAGCAGGGTGGTGGCAGAAGGTAGCCTGTAGGTTCCCTGTGAAAGCTGAGACATCTCAGCTCCACCACATTGCCTCTTCTGTTGTTGGAAGTGCTCGTAGTGAGGATGTGCTCTACAGACAGAAGGATGGCTTTGTGTACACTGTGCACTGCAATAATTTTAGCAGTGCCTGTCTATTGGCAAAAGTTTTGCCAGCAGATCTCTGTAGTAAAGACACAGCCTAAGGCAATTTTACTTGTGAAAAGGCATCCATGTGAGGGTGAGAAGGGATTAATGTATATAAATTTTGCATCATTTAGTTAGGTTGGTCTTGTCTACACTAACACTTACACCAGCAAAATTTGTGTTCATTAGAGGAGTGGTTTTTTGTTTGTTTGTTTTTTTTTTTTCTCCCCACCCTGAGTTAGAAAAATTTTGCTGACATGACCACTTATGTGGACGGCAGTATGTTAGCAGGAGGTGCTAACCTGCTGATATAGCTACTGCCACTCATTTATGTGGTTTCATTAAGTTGGAGGGAGAACTGTCTCCCATTGACATAATGCAGCAACACAAACACTTCTACAGCATCCCAGCTGTCCCAATACAACCATGCAGTTCCAAGTTTTAAGTGAATACTAGCCTTTTGTCTTAACTTTCTTGAATGCCTTTATGTAGGCAAGCCCTCAGACTCAACTAAGAGTATTTCCATTGGATGGGGGGAAAGGTTTACTGGTATATTTGTCAGTTTAATGTCACACTTTTTAGATTATATCCAAAAAAATCTCAGAATATGCAAGCTGTGAGTGAAAGCTATTTTAAAATATACCCTTTCCTTATGCCTTGGCCTTCATTAGGAAAGGTGTTTTTTAACAGGTTAGCTATCACATGTTCAGTATTTTTAAAATCCTAGCGTAGAACAAACAAGGTGTTCTGTAAGTTTGTTTTCTAGGGTTTACCTTGATCAGCTAATGTTTTTAAAAGTATTTATTTTCCTAATGTGGACATGGCCCAGGCATGGGCAGAGTTTATTGAAGGCACAGGGAGGCAAAGTCTTCACATGAGACTGGGATTTTATGGGACTACTTCTCCCACTGATATTGTCTGCACCCCTCCCTCCTCCTGCCCAAACTTCCTGTGCCTCTTCTGAGCTTCCTGAGGGTGGTGGTGGGGGTCTGTTTAATGTATCCCCCAACATGTGGGTCTGTCATTGCCTCAGTCAGCCAGGGAGGGAGGAACACTGACCAAATTCCTGCCTTTGGGAGGCACATAGGCAGTTGCCTTTGTTGCTGGGAGGAGAGTGGGGAGGACAAGTGGTGGTGGGGGAAGGAGAGGAAGGGAGGAAATCAGAGCACAATGCAGTGACTGTGGTGAGGGGTAGGGGAAGAGGCCTGGGAGTGGGACTTTGGGGAGGCCCGGTGGGGGGCCATAGGGAGCTTGCCTTCTCCAGGGACCACTTCAAAATCCACCCATGGGCCCAAGTTAGTGTATGGCTAGATATCTGAGCAAAATTAGATGATGTGACATTTATGAGCGTTTTGTTTACTGAGGCTAAACCAAACGTTGGAATTTTTGGCAAAAGGTTTAGGATAGATGCATGGTTTTTATGTTACTTTGCTGTAGTTAATAAGGGTGCAAAGCATGTTCTGTTTCTTAATATATTAGTAGAGGGTCAGCATCAGGTTGTATGTCAGTGGGAGCTTAGGTCAAATAAGGACTGCAAGATTTTGCTTGCTGCTCTGGAGAATATGAGAGAGATGTCTTTTTGGGGAGGGGGATGGGAAGATTTTATTCAAAGTACTTAAAAATTTTTTGGAAGCAGAACTGAACTCTGTCACACTTATTTTTATACTAACTATAGTTTTGTTCGATTTTAGGAAGGGCACATACAGAAGGTGGATCAGCACGAATGTCACTCCTCATATTAGTGTCCATCTTCCTGTCTGCTGCTTCAATTATGTTTCTGGTATATAAAAACTTTCCACAGCTTAGCGAGTGAGTATATTGTGATGGATTAATTTGCCGGCTTCTTTTGTGGTATCCTCTACCACTAAAAGTTTTAAGAGGTACCCAGACTGACACATCTCAACAATTTCATAACCTGATACAAAGTTGAAAAGGATGGGGAAAGGAATTTGTGACATTCTAGAAAGTCAAATTATAAACTTTCAGATTTTTGAAATATCCAGCAGCAATTGCTGGAGATTGCCAGTCAGTGCTTGTCTAAAAGCAAAAGTTTGTACCACTAACTATCCTACTATAATTAAAGTAGTAAACCTTTTTCTCTTTGGATGCAATTATACAGGTATAAATGTGATTTCTACTGGTGTTCGTTCTCGCGTGGGTAGGGAAATGAAGGTATAGTTGAATGGGGTGCTTATAATGGCATACAGTGGGGAAGTTGTATTGCTTTTAACTGTAATGGTTAACCCCTCCACAACAAAATAATATATAATAAACAAAAATACAATGTCAAAAAAGTAAGTACACCACCCTAAGGAAAAACACCTGAAAAATGTTTCCTCTTGCAGAGAAGTGAAACACTCTGTCCCTCAAAAAAATTCCAAACAATGTTAATATTTCTGTGTCATCCAAACAAAAAGAAATAGTGTTTGTAAACCACTAAAATTATCTGAGGATTTGAGCTGCAAAATTCTACAGACTTGTGATATCTGTCTGCGAAAGTTATCATACCAGCAATTAAATAATTGTTTTGCTCAAGTTATAGCTATTCATTAATTTATTTTATGTTGGGGCAAGCACTCTTCAGAATTGCTTTTACTGATTACTTAATTTCTGGAATCTTATTATTATTATTTTTTTTTACTTCAGAGAAGAGAGAGAATGTATAAAGATTCCCAGGGACATGGATGATGCTAAGGCCCTGGGAAAAGTCCTCTCCAAGTACAAAGACACCTTCTACGTCCAAGTATTAGTGGCTTATTTTGCCACATATGTTTTGTATCCTTTTCCTGCTGGTGATAGTTGTTTAGTTGCAGTTAATGGTGTGTTGTGTTTTTTTGTCTAAAAAATTTGAACGAGGGAAGTAAACAAGGTTACTGGTGGCTCTTCATTAGAGGATGAAAGGCTAAAAATGTAACTCTTGATGTGTCTTTGAGGCAGGTGTTGAAATGCACAAGAATATTGAACTTAAGTGCTCGATCTTTTTCTTGTCTTTTTGTGCTTTGCCTGCCTATAAGGGTGGACCTGTCTCACAGAAGGAAAGTATGTTTTACATGTAAACTAGTAAATGCTGTAGATGGTTATTTTAAATGTATCTATCTTGATAATTGCCTTTTTGGAAATGGTTCTTAATATTCAACATAACTTATCTGGCTTTATAGAACACATCAGTTGAATTGTTTGAAGTAATTTTTAGGGGTCTTGTGGAGTTATTAAAAAGAATTTTTAAAAATTCATTGAAGCTTCATATTCCTAGGACACTCAAAGAGTGCATGTATTACAGCTACTATAAAAGACTGAAACTTTAAACTTGTACCTGGCCTAGGACATTTCTCAGAAGTATTGCAGGCATATCTTAATACCTGTAATGCCTGTTTTGCATGAAGAATTGCTGCATCTGTTTAGGAGATGTTACCTAGTACAAAACATTTGGAGTTAAGATTTAGTCTAATAATTGTTACTCCATTTAGCAGTTCTTTTTGTTATTGGTGTTTTCAGAATGCATTAATTAGTAATGGTAATAAAAAGCCATTTAGGTAAAAATGAACTTTCTCAACTGATGTTCCATTTATGATTTAAAAAAAAAAAAAAAGGACAGGAGAGAGAGGCTACTATGTAATTCAACATGAGAAATTTTGGTAATTTAGAATAGGGTTATTGAATCACTAATTCAGTGATAGATCTTTCTGCTGATACTATTCCAAAAAACAGTTGTTCACAAATGTCATTTTAAATAGATTCTGTACAAGAGGGAAATGAGTACAAAATGACAAAAATGGGTGTAGGATAACAAGTGTTAAAACATAATCAGCTGTCTTAAACAGCATGATATACACTTCTCAAACACCAGTAGTTAAAAGTCACTCTTCTTAGATTAATGACAGACTTTGGTCAATTTTATGTGCATACTGTGATGTGTTTATCTTAAACCCTTGAAATATGCTTACAAAGCAATTGTACACTGCTCATGTACTGTGAGTTTGATACTATCTGTTTCTTGTTCTAATGAGTCACACACAGTTAACTTCAGAATGCTACCTTTTAAAAAAAGCTCAGTAAGTCCTTACTATTTAATTAAGCACCTTGTCCCCATTGATCACACTAGAGACCCACCATTATACATGTCCCAGAGGAGATGGATCTCCTTCCATGTTTAACAGAAGAGAAGACCCTGCTTCCTGATGGCATCATTAGCCAGAATTCCCATGCTAGAGCCAGGCATGGCCCTATGTGAAAAGTCAGCACCAAAAGGGGTCCAGCAATCTCTCTCATCAGAGGGGGTTGTAGCTAGATGGGTCAGCAGCACCTGGACCTAGCTCCTTCAAGGTATTCCAGGGCCTGTAGACCTGTTTCTCTGAGGCCCTGGGCATGGAAATCTCAGTGGCTGAAGAAAAGGCCTCCAAGATCTTTGGCATCTTGAGCTCCTCATTCCCAGCCAGGATTGCCCTCCCCATCAACATAGAAAAGGGCATAATCTTCACCTTTGGCAGACTATGACCACTCTTCTTTCCTCATCTAAAAGGAACAAAAAAGGGTACCACAAAAGAACTTTCAAATTTTTTGTGCCCACCTTAACCTACAGTGACTTTTGATAACAGTGCAGTAAAACTCCTGGTCTGTGATGGGCACCCCAGAAAAGACACAGTAAAATACTTGGGTATGGGACTGATTTTTCTTAATTCTGTGTTCTAAAGTAAAATTTAGGCTTTTTGTTAAAATATAATTTGGAGATAAGAGGAAGTCTGCTTTCTTGACAGTGCTTTCACAGGATAGCAAGAGGGAACTCAGAGCTCATTAGAAAGTGTAAAATGGTTTCAAAGATAAAACCATGTTTACTGTTGGATACTGTCATCACCATGAGATGGGTCTGGTCTGTTTCCAGTGTCTGGCAATTCCAAGAGGTGCAGTGCACCTTAGAGGATTTACCCTTTGAAGTGATGGAGCTCAACAACAACTAAATGGTTGAAGTGCTCTACTTCATTAAGCATTTTAGGTCCCCACTGTAATCAGTAGGGAAATGTACACCAGTTTCTTATTGCAACTGTACATATATCTTGCACAAACCAGGTGGAGAGATCCCTTCTATTCCCATACTTTACAACAGGAATACCCTTTCACAGAGGCCCTGCAACTCGAGGAGATTGTCTTCCATTGCATGCTCCCAGAGGCAACAGGTTTGGCAAGAATGAAGTCACACTGAAGCCAAGCTAGAGCTTACCATGACTTTCAGAAGCCATCTTGTTCTTTTCACCAGGCTTGTGTTGTGGTTACAGTTGATAAATGGGGATGTTAGGCATCATTACCCTTAGCTACTCTATCCATGTCCTTCCACCCCCCACCTACTTCTCCTGCCCTGTCTTTCCAGAAACCCTTCTCACAGGAGCCTGCTTCAGCCAGGAATAGCGTCATTGCTTTATCTAGAGGTGATAGAAGAGGTACTGCAGGAGTGCAGGGGAAGAGGCTTTTTTCTGATACTTCCTTTTTGTTGAAAAAGAAATCGAGCCTTTGTCCTATCTTAAGTGTGAGGATATTGAATGAAAATGGTGCAGATTCAGGATGGTAACAATTACAGGCTTGGTACAAGTTTGTAACTCTTGGCTTCCAGAACTCGTACTTCTACAGAGCTATCAATCTGGCTCACAGGATGTGCCTGGGGTTCATAATAGGGCCCACTTATTACCAGTACGAGGTTATTAATGCTGGGACTCCAGAATAGCGAATCTTCACAAAATGCTTCATGGTGGTGGCTGCAAAGTGAAGGAAGAGAAGTATTGATGTCTACCTGATCCTACAACAGATGGCAACAAGCCAGAAATATACATTTTATTTGTTTTCTTAAGTGACCCAAGACAACCCATTTTTATCACAAAACGATAGTGTTCATAACCATGATCAATTCCAGGTTGATCAATTCCAGGTCAGCAAGGATGTTTCTTTCAGAGGACAGAGTCCTATCATTTTATTCATTATTAAACATAATAAAAACTTGACTATAATGGTGCAGGCCTCCCTTGGACTGTTACGCCATTTTGTCTTCCTGGGATTACATAAGCACATGGCAGTCTTGCTTGTATGCAAGGGATCACCATATCTCACTTATGAGATGGTGCTTTCCAGATTCCCACATGTGGCCCTTTCAGCTTTTCGCTCCAGTTAGCCTACCACTTGTCAAGACATCAGATGAGCAAGTTTGTAATCCCAGTGCATGTCAATTTAGAGCAGGAACTTGTTCTCCTATAGTTCTCCCCCTGCCCACCCCTGAGCAACTCTGAGTTTCAGTGGATTTTATTACTGTGACTTTTTCCATTCCTTTTGCTAAAGGGATCGAACATGAAATGGTTAATAACAAAACCAGTGAATCATAACTGAGTGAATGGAAGCTTGTTAGATTAATACTGGCCAAGGGACTCTGACTCACTCTTGCCTACAGATTTATGCATACGTATGGCATCAATTACTGTACTCTAGGTCTGCATTTGGATGCTTTCCTTCACAACTGTGAGGACTGAAAAAAGGTTGTTAGCTTTTGCCCAAGCTGAACATGTCTTACTAATCAAATAAATACAGTTCAAATTAAGTCAATAGTATATGTTTGACATTCCTTATCTAGTTTGTGTAGTGAGGAGTATGTAGTCCTTAATATAGACTTTTAGAAGGAAATGGTCCTTGAAAGAGAAATTGGTTAGGGTAGGGAGGTGACCTCATGGCTATGTGATGTTTTGGTTTGGCAAACTTGCTGCTTTTTGAAATTAAACACCTTTAAGGGGGTGTCCCATGTAGTAAGTTACTGTATTGGGCTTTAACTTTTGAAGGTTAGGGTTCAAATTTTGGTGTATATCAGGAGCAAATATGGGTTTGGTTTTACCCTATTTCAGGCACCTGTGAAACCTCCATAATATTTAGGATGTTTTGGCAACTTCTCCTAAAAATATACTTCAGTTGAGACAGAAATTAGAAGTTTGGGCAGGAACTAGATGAAAAGTCTATGGCCAGTGTTATGTGGGAGATCAGACTAGAATGATTCTCACAGTTCATTCTGGCCTCAAAATATGAGAAGAACAGGGTGAGGCTGAAATGGTATGTGTGCACTGCAAGTGAAGACTGAGATATTGTTCGTCACAGCGTGTGTGTTTGTATAGTACCTTATCAAAACTATTGAAGTCTCCCCTCACAGAAATAAACACTGAACCTGCAAATCTGAAAGAATAAAACATTGTGCAGTGATTGGCCTAAAAGTGTCTGTTTAAAAAAAAAAAAAAAAAAGAGATCAGAAATCACAACATTCAAAAAAGCAGTAGCTGAGCACTTCAGTCTTCCTGATCACTCTGTTTATTTGTTAATAGCTGTGCTCTAGCAAATGGGTAACACATCAAGACTTCAAAGAGAAACTGCAGAATTGGAACTGATATGCAGGGTTGACTATGTGAAAGCAGGATTAAATTGTGACTCTGTATTCTTTTCCCATTATAATAGGTGATTTGACCTCACCTTCCTCTATATGCTGTTTCTCAGTGTTTGAATCTTAACAACTGCTTTGATTTGCTGTTACAGTGTGACCTGATCCCATGACTTGCACTTTCCTGCATTTATTTTGCTCCCATTCTCTAAGTTCCCCCATCTTCAAAGCATCTGATGAAGAAGGATTTTCTCCCACAAAAGCTTATGTGATAAATAAATTCGTTAGTCTTTTAGTGCCACAGGACTCCTTGCTTGTTTTTTAAAAAAAAAAATGCAAGTTTATGTGGGCAAGGCCTTAGAGACTGATATATTAATGCAGGAGCCTCCAAATACCTCTTGTAAACTGGTTATACCAGTAGTGTATTGAAGATCTACGTATTTCTAGTGTCCCACTTACAAGTTGGTATATACCATGATAGTTTTTAGAAGGAAGCATTTAAAAGCCTTTTAAGCAACATGATGATCCTTAACTGAAAATATTCAGCTTGCAAACATTTGCTATACCTGGTTCTATATTTCTCAGTATCCTCTCAGGGTTTCTTTATCCATTCCCATTAGCTTTATTTCTTGTTTGTCTGGTAAGTATGTATTCCTCCTCCACCCTCACCCCTCCAAATTAATTGGCATTTGGAATGTCTTTGGTCAAGCAATATGCTTTATATCACTCTTAATCTGTGCTGATTAACCCCTGGGGTGATGGTGAGCTAGCTGAAGGTTTTATAAATTCTAATCAGGCTCCATTGAGCAAGGGGAGTGTTGTTGGAGGCTTCAGTCAGGGCACTGTTGAACTGAAAAGCCAGGTTTCCAAAGTGCTCAACCATTGGTGAGAGCTGTTTGGGTTAGTGTGCTAAGCAGTTTTAGTAATGTGGCCCCAGCTGCTGACCCAGGCTAAAAATTCTGCCCATAAAATTTGGACTGTTAAATGATTTAGGCATATATATTTTTTTATTAGATTACATCACAAAACCAGACGAATACTGCATATATCACAAAACCAGTACCTTAAAAAAAAAAAAAAAAAAAAAAAAAAAAAAAAAAACCAACAAAACCAAAAAACTCCCCTCCACCCCCACCCCAATTTTGCAGCCCTCCTTGGGAACACAACTGTGTTAGCTGAAACTACCAAGTTTTGTGTCTTGAGAAGTTCTTGACTGGTACTGACCAGTTTCAAAGGGTGCCCTGGCCTGTTCTTGCCTCCTCTCTTCTGCCAAAAGATGGCCCTCAAAAGACTTAGAAGGGAGTAACTCAAAAATTGGTGGTGAAGAATAGTCAAGAAGAAGAGAGGGGCCCTTGAGGTAATGATTTTCACAACTGAGGAACCTGAATATTTGGAATTAACTTAGGAGACTTTTTACTCCATATTGGCAATGTTGTTACTATTAAAAGCCTTGTTAAACTGAGTGGTGGTAACTGTTCTTATAAAGCATTTTTTAAAATCTTGTCACATCTATAATGAACGTCAAGGTAGATATAAACAAATATATATATTTTTTGCCTAAACAAGGGTGTTACAGAAAAGAATAGATTCTTATGATTTCTGTTGTATATGTTGGAGTGGCTAATAAAGACAACTAAAGGAGAACCCTGTAAAGCAGCCTAAATGGATAATTGTTCAGAGCTGCGTCCTAGCAGCAGGGATTAGAGATTGTTGTGTAAATTGCAAAAAAAATTTTGCCTCTTTCTTTTTCATTTGCAGTGTTCTGGTCTTGGAGCCTCTTTCTGTTATATGCTTTCATATTTAGTTGGACGACCAGTTGTGTATAAATATTTAACAGAGAGAGCAGTAAAATGGTCAGAACAGGTAAAGTTGCTCTTTGTAAATGTTCATGTTTCAATATAAAATGGAAATGAAATAGGATGTAAACATAATGGTTTTGGTGTTCACACAACATAAGAAATAGATGATTCTGCCATTATTACACAGCTATACGGGTACTCAAGGTGTATTCTTAGAACAAATAGTGCTACTTGCTGAACGTACATTGCTACTTGGTATGGATAAGGATAGCAGAATCTGATCCAAAACATATTTGTGAAATTGGGATGGAAGTGGAAAGCAAATTTAGCATGAAGCAGATTTGGGCAATAGACTTAAATATGTAGTCTTTTTTTCTAATGTGATATTTAAACTTTCTTCTAAGGAATAAGCTTAATGGCTAAAAATTAGACTGTTCTCTTGAATTTGAATTAATAGTTAACCTAATTGCAGTAATACTCTCAAATTAAAAAAAATAACCGTTAATGTTTCAACAGGAAATACCAGCTTGGATTAATTTTTGTAGAAAAGGTTTTCCTGATGAACAAAACCATGGTGCTCCTTACTTTTTGTTCCACTCTTAAACTTTTAAAGCCAATTTTTCTGGCTGTTGTGAGTCTTTTGTTTTGAATTTATACTTAACTTTAAAAAGAAAATCTTGAAAATATGTTCCTCTATATCCAGGCAAACTGTTCCTGATCTGTTTTGGCAGGAGCCACTACTTGTGTGTACATGCAAGGTCTCTAGTCCCATTCATATAACTGTTTGACCATGGGAGTGATAGTTGATTATTATGTAATAGTTCCATAATTCCTTTAAAACAGCTAAAGATGGTGATTCTGCAGTGTAGATGAAATTGAGATAGTTGTTAGAATTATGCTAAAGCCTGGGATATTTACCAATTAAGTGGGAATGTTACACCTTTGCTATCCAGGATCCATCTCTGCTTGTAAAGTGATACACATGAACAGCTCAGAACCATGTTGTAAATGTGTTGAAGAGCTGTTTCTAAATCAGATGAACTAAACATATCTTGGCTCTAGGCTTGCAGGTAAATATGATCATTTAGGGCTTCATTTTGTTTTCCCTATGATAAAAAGTGTATCTTCAAAGCATGTAGTCGAGGCAATTTGTGGTTTGTATGCTCCAAAGGGGTACCCATATCAGTCTAGTTCAGCAAAACAAACGAAGTCTTGTGGCACTTTGCAGAATAACAAATCAAAGCAGTTTGTAGTTTTTATGTTAACTAGTCAAAATAAATTGTAGGCATTTCTTTCCTCATATAGGCCCATCAGCTGTGTCTAGCCCTGGTGTATAAATAGAGTAAAACTTCAAATCTGGATGAGCGGAGCTGGTCAAAGGGCTGGGTGGGGCTAGCAAGCCTTATCCCACCATGCTCCACTCCCTGCCCGTGGCACCCAGCTGGCTGAGGCTGAACACCCCCACCCCACCACCCCATCCCCACAGTTGGACCCTGGCAGTGGTGCGGCTCCCCAACCAGTGTCAGATCCCTGCTGGAGGTGGAGGCGGTGGGTGGGTAGCCAAAATTAGTGTTGACCTAGAGCACCAAAAAACCTTGGGCCAGCCCTGTGGATGAGGCTTTCAAATATGTGGCACAAGAGGGGATTTAATAAGTTTATACATCTTGCTTTCCTGTCTGATGTAGCTACACAAAGACCAATAGTTTCTGGTTTGGTGAACTGTTTTTTTTTCCTTGTGAAAGAGTGAGTTGATTTAGCTCACTGGGGAGATACAACAACTTCTTGGTTAACTTCAGCACTGTATGTTAAATGTTCCCTTGGCCATCCTCACAAGCACCAATTGGAACTTGTTTGAATATTTTGTTCTTAAAGTTTTTGCTTTTTTAAAAATTTCTGCTACAGAAAGGCATGTAAACTTAGCTAATAACCAGCCTGCAGATGCACTGTATTTGAATAAGCATCTTTATGTAATGGTACATTGTTTAAATTAGGATCATTGTACTTTTGAGATAGGGATTTACTGATTTATTTTTTTCCCTTTCTTTTTTTCCCTAATTTTGTGGCAGGTTGAACGACACAGAGAACACCTCATTAACTACATAATATTTTTGAGAATAACACCTTTCCTTCCTAATTGGTTTATCAATATAACATCTCCTGTAATAAATGTACCACTGAAAGTATTTTTCATTGGTACTTTTCTAGGTAAGAGTTTTGGTTAATAAACTAAGCTTTTTAAAAAAAAATGGGAGGGGGAGGGCATTTCCTGTTCACAGAATCAGTTAGCATGCAGTACCATCTACTGGCCAACTGATCAAATGACTACACTATTTCTTTTGCTTATGTTTTTTCTATGGAGTTGATTGTACTATGTGAGGGTAACACTTTCTTATTCTGGTGTTGTTCCCATTTTACAGTTGGGGAAAATGAGATGGATGGTAAATTACTTCTCCAAGATTACATGCCAGAGCTACATGCTTCAACAGTGTCCTTTGTTGATTTTTTGTGATTTTTTTTTTAAATGGAATAGTGTTTTGTATTGAAAACACTAAAATCAGATTTGTTTCATGTGGTCTGTGCAAAATTGTTTTGCATCAGAATCTCGTATGCTTGCAGGTGAAGGACTGACTTTTCTTATTTGTTTACTGCTGTCATTTTTCTTGAAAACATAATTTCTTAATTTAAAAAAAAAATTGTACTATCTTTGCTGTGTGTTTTGTTACAAATATTTTTTACCCTGGCTATGAACTATTCATGAACTAATAATTGTATAGAAGACCGTACAGTCTAGTTACCATGACAGTGGACTCTCCCATTGGAGAGTGTGGTGATCTTGGGCAGCTCATTATACCACCCCTGTCTGTAAAATGCAGGTAGTGATAATGACCTCCTTTGTAAAAGTACTTTGAGATCTAAAGAAGAGCAGTGTGTAAGGACTAGGCTTTTATTATGTCTTGATGAACCTAAAAGAAAATGGCAACTACATTGATTTTACAGGGTGGGGATTATTTCTGTCTTGGTGAACAAATGAATTATTTTCCTCTTTAAAAGGAAAAGTACCTCTGATGTCAAAATACATTTATTCATTGTCTCAACAAGATTAGGTGTTTCAAGACATTTAGGAAACTTTTTCCTTATGTCTTTAGAAAACTATATTTTACAACCATAATGTTAGTTAAACTGCATAGCTAAACACAAATATAGACAAAAAGATTATCAAAGTAGTTCTTATTTTTTTATTAGGAAAGCACTAACTGGAGAAAACAATGTAATTTAACAAGACTGTTCTACAGTGGTGAGACAGATGTCTGTCTGTAAAAAAAAAAAAGCTGCTTTGTAAGCCCTTCTGCAGGTCATTGGCTTTTAAAATTTAGTTTTAATAGAAATACTTTGAATGGAAATTATAAGGTGGTGTTAGTTGGGGCTTATAGGATGTAGCCACTTGTAGTGACTTAGGAAGGCCCAAATGTTGTAAGAAAGGAACTTAATCATGGTAATAAAAGTAGGCAGGTGCATAAATGTTTGCAGTATAAGGATGCAAAACTTCAGTCTTGCAAGTTACTCCACACTGTCATAACATGATTCCTTCAGTTTAGAGAAGATTACCTTTCCAAACTAAGATTTCAGTTTGGATAAACCTGCTGAGTTTTCTCCCTCAGCTTCAACAGACCCACAGTTTATTTTTCCCTAGTTATAAAGGGTGACCTTTCACAAGTTGCTCTCTGACTTGCTGTCTACCAGCACACACTTTTGTGTCTTTTCCTTTTTGGATGGGTAGTTCACTGTTTGTTTGGAAATAGTCTGCAGGGTTTGATTTTTATAATAGGTAACTAACAAATTCATGCAGAAATGTAGTATTATTAGAAACACAATTTTACAGTTATTTGTGGCCTAATCCTTATGTGCAACTTTTAATCTTTGTATGAAAACTGAAAAGTCAGTAAAATATACATAGCAGAAAAAGAATGTAAACTACTACTTTAGACTATAATTTAAGGTCTTGGTGCAATAGAACAATGGTATATGTATGTCCTTCCACAGGGTGCTATACTTACTATGAACTATATTTCTGTGAAGCTCAGGACTTGGTTGCCTTAACTGTGTTTTCAACAAAGTTTTAAGATGGAGAGTGCATGCTCCCCTTAAAAAGGAAAACAAAACAAAACATGCTTTTATTGTTTTTGGTTCTCTTTAACTGATTGTTTTATCTCTGAACATGTAGGTGTTGCACCACCATCTTTTGTAGCAATTAAAGCAGGAACAACGCTGTACCAGCTTACAACAGCAGGAGAAGCTGTTTCTTGGAACTCTGTGTTTGTTCTCATGATTCTAGCTATTCTCTCTATTCTGCCAGCTATCTTCCAGAAGAAGCTTAAACAAAAGTTTGAGTAAAGATCACACTGGATCTTAATTTCCCATACTTCATCTCAGGATCAACAATTCTGGTATTTCTATGCTCACCTTTTTATTAGCTCCCCAGCAATTTTCAAAAAAGGGGGGACTTGGAAAGGTTAAGAAGATAAAGATATTTCTTTAAACCAGCACATTTTACTGTCTGAAATTAAAGGAACTGTGTTCAAAAATATTCTGCATATAGTTTTGCAGCCCAAACCATCAGTGGCTTTTTTGTTGTTTCATCTGCGGTTTTTTGGACACGAGAGAAAAGAATTCAAAACAGAATATTAATTAACATTTTTCTCTGGTTAATATATGGGGCAGAAAGGCAAAATCAAAGTTGAAAATGAAACTTACAAATTTTTGATTGGTTAATATAATGTGTAGCATTTGCCATGTCCCTGCAGATTCGTTTGTAAGCTAATGGTTTTGTCTGAATAATTTCTTCATTCTAATTTTTCTGTTTCATTTTCTTTTGTCCTGACTGGTCCCAGAATAATGTAATGTACAATGGCGCACACTTGTAAAACACAAGGTTTCTCTTTTGGAGCTATACTTTAAGCTCAAATGATGTACAGCTGGAGGAAGCAAAAATGCTTTCTTCTTTCTCTTCCTTATTATTTTCTCAATTTACATACTTGAAAATCTTTAACAAATGCAATCAAATCATTTTCCTCCTTCTGTAGTTTATTTTTGGGGAGCAGGCAAGAATTTTATCTTGGGTTGCTTAAAATTAAAGTTTTTAATGTTTGTTGACTGATTTTTATTTAAGTGTCTAGTATTTTATTTGTGTCTAGTACAGTATTTCTGATACATTGTTGTCCTGCCACCTTAAGATAATTCACACTGTTATACAATATATTTCAGTCCTCAAATATTTAAAAGAAATAGACTAATTATAATCAATTTACAATTCTTAATGGTATGTTGCTTGAATTTGGAGGTGGAGGGGAGGGAACCTTGCACTTAGGTATAGTAACCTGTTACCATTACAACGAATCTGGCTAAACAGTTTTTTAGGTATGAAAATTATTACACATTTCCTCTTGTTTATCTGCAATAATGCTGTGTAAAGCTCAATGCATCATGTTCTGAAAATACTATGCTTTAACATTCATAAACCTGGAAGGCTCTATGCTGTATTCTGGTTGGTGGATAAACTTGACTACAACTGGTTTTCCAAATAAAGTGCATTATTTTATTATCCACTGATGCATACAATACCTTCTTTTGAATGATTATCCCTACTATAGTCAGTTTGTTGCATTATCAGTGGACACCTGCAAGTATAATCTCCCAGTTCAACAAAATACTTATGTGCCCAAGTATGAGAGTAATTCCCCTTGATTTCAGTGCTTTTTGCATGCTTTAAAGTCAGGCACTGCTCAAGTACCTTATACTGACTCATTAGTATCTGCTTTGGAATGCTTATATTTCTGAGGAATTCTGAGGCTGAAATTTTGTACAGTGTCTTCTCATTCTGAAAATTGCATCATGACACGGAGCATTTGAGATATAAGAGACTATAAGTATGATGATATGAAAGGTACTGGTACCTTCAACCGCTTTGTTATTTTGTAACATGATGTGGATTGACTCATTCATTTTATCACAGTATTATGTGTAAATACATAGGAAATATATTAATTGCCTATAGTATTTTTGTCATTCTTACTTTTACATAAATTAACTTTTCAGTGCCTCTTGAATTTTTCATTCAGACTTGGACTGAACAATAAACTGACAGTTGTGTTGCTAGCACAACATCAATGTTTTATCACTTTCTTTTGTAAGACTGATTGTAAAATATAACACTGGGAGTTGTGTGTTGAGAATTTTTATTCTAAAAATGTATTTTATCAACCTTTTAAAAGTAATCCTTTATAATCTTAGATCTACTAGTCTGAACAGGTGAGGATTCTTACTGCTGTAGGGTAACTTGTCAGGCAAAAGTTACTCTTTGGAATTCTTTCAGTGCCATTACTAGTCCAGTCACTGTGTCTAAAAGTTTCTTTAGAGGGCCCTGCCTGACTTGAGTCTTAGATTAACTTCAGTCTATACTGTGAAACTCCAGTTTGAGGGCTCTTTTCATAGAAGGGTCTGAATATTTCAAGTCCTCATGAATCATTCTGGAGTCTTGGATTTTACACAGTCACAATTTATTGTGTAAATGTGATTGTTACTTTATGAAGCTAAAATTGCTTCAGCCATGTTGTAATTGGCTTCCCAACACAGTAGCTTCTTATATTTTAGATAAGACCTTACCTTGAATTTTTCTTTTGCAAAAACTTAATTGGCTTCTAGTCAGTAGTTCCACGTCCATGTTTGGTGGTTGCCAAGAAAATTTCTTGAACTGTCTCCCATCTATGGGACATATTCAGGTGCATCTGAATGGGACAGGCATTAGAATGAAAAGAACAGAAAAGAATGTGAGGTAAGGCCCAGTTATGGAACACTTGGAATGCCTGCCTTTTAATTATAAGAAAACTCAGCAAGTGATCTAAGAGGTAGTTTAAGAGGAAAATTGTCTTTATTATGAAGCAAGTGGGGAGGAGAAATGATAAATGTGGCTTGTCTGAAATGTGGCTCATGTGAAAGGGAAGCAACTGTTAAGTAACCTGTTATCTTGAAAGATGCATTTCTCTAGTAAACAATATTTCCAAGATACCATTACTAAATGTCTCTTGCATTTGATAATAAAACAAAACTATACAAACTTGAAGTGACTTTACATGCACTATTGTCACCTTTTTCTGAACACAAAACAATCTATTTATACATAGGTGACATCTTCTGAAATAATAATTCAAAGTGCCTGTTAAAACTAAGGCAACTTCAATACACTGTCTATTCTCCTTGTAGAACAAGTTATATTTATTTTAGTCGCATCACAGCAAAGGAGGACATTCTTTTTGCCATATCTGAAGATTTAATATCTTGCACAAGCAACCATAATGGCTAATTACGGAGTTCTGTCACTGTGATGCTGCCCCAAGGCAGACATTTGCCATATCTAGGGATTTAGGATGATATAGAACAGACACTAAGTGATGAGAGGAGATTATCTGAGTTGATCAATTGTTTTTTCTTCTTTTCAGTGGCTTGGTTATTGATAAGTCTCAGAAATATTTTAAGGTTTGAAGGTTAATTTTCATTTGTATCTTTCAAGGGTACATGATGGATTCATATGTCCAGTTTACAGAATTCTGCCCTTGTAGCATTGAGAGAGATTTTTAATATGAAAAACAGAGGCTTTTTTATCATAAAGTGGTAGCAAAAAGGAATGTTTTTCTTTTTAAATGCTACTGATGACTACCTTATTAAGTAGAATAAAATGCTTTTTTTGTATAGCTTTTAAAACACAGCAGTTCACAATCTGTTTTGGTTGGTCTGTTTTGGTAAATTCCATAGATGAAATAGATGTAATCTGTTTTGAGAAGGTTGTTCATGGATGGTCTAGGTTTTAAACTCCCTTATGTTGCAGCCTCTGTCCCCTTCCCTCTCAAGATTCATAGCTTTAATTTCTTAGCACCTACCACCACCATAGTGATAAGTGCAGGTTCTGGTATTACTTTTCATATGCACTTTGCCAAAGTGGTGAAAGTCCAACTTCTGCTTTCAGCAAAGTAGGATCTCAAATCTAGGAGGAAGAAAATCAGAAGGATTTGATTTTTGAGCTTTAAGTATGAAAGATAAACTTGATTTCATTCCAATACCTGTTTTGGTGTAATTGAGCTTAACCAAATCTGGCACTTCTGCGTGTGAAAAAACAATCTGAAGAGGTTCACAACACTGGGTAAACCTTTACTCCAGAGTTCGCCCTAGCTTTGAGGGTCACCTCTGTGCCCTCTTGTGTACACACATACCAACCTCTTCAGTTCAATGGTGCTTACAAACTGGCTGTATATCTGTAATTTCAGTTAAGGCAGTTTGTAGTGCAGCCATGTGTACATAAGGTAGCTTTGCTTTAATGAATGCAGCTAATAGTGGAACTGAAGACATGGGCACAGGCCTTGCCCCTTCAACCAGGGTGTGTACCTGGAGTCCCTGAGAGGCTTGTATAGGGCTGCTAGTCCAGTGGTTCTCAACCACTGTGTTGGGACACGTTATTGTCTTGCCACACAGCAGGGTGTTGTGGAAAGCTGGGGGTGGGGTTGGGAAGCAGTGTATCTCATAGGGTCACATATCACCAATCATTTTGTAACTCACAACAGGTTGAGAACCACTGGACTAGCCCTAGAGGAGCTGCAAGAAGGCAGCCAGAGAGCCCCATGTGGCTCCAGAAAGGCAGACCCCTGACAGGCTAAAGGCAATGAAGACATGCACCTCCAGAGGTCTGCAGTTCTTACTAAATAAGGATTAGGGTTCTTTGATGTTTTTATTTTCTAATCAGCACATTTCACCCAGATACTGGGAAGCCAGTTTTGCTGTGTAGTGATCATAGAATCATATGGTTTCAGGGACTGTAAAGGTCTTTAAGTCTAACCCCCTGCCAAGATTGGGGTTTTAGCCACCCATGTTGGATGATTTAGCTGTATATCTAATATTCTGAAAATCTTCAATGAAGGTGCTTCTACAACCTCCCTAGGTGCTCTGTTTCATTGTCCTACTGTTCTTATATTTAGGAAGTCTTTCTCTGAGATTTAATCTAAATTTACTGTGTTGTAGTTGGAACACATTGCCTCTCATCTTAACGTGTGGCAAGAGAACAAGTTTTTCTCCATTTTTTTTATGGCAGCTGTTCAAGTGTTTGGAGACTCTCATGTCCCTCTTTAATCTACTCTAATTCCTTTAGTATTTCAGGATTTGTGGGAAGATGATGTATGTGAAGTTACTTTAACTCTTTAAAAGTAGTAGATTTCAGGTTTGTGGTTTCCCTTTACTATTATTGATTGATTTTTTCAATTTGACAGTTAAACAATCGGGGGGGGGGGAGCGAAAGGAGAAACCTAAATTTCATTAAAATGTTCATGCAGTCTTCTGGATAAAGGTGTGGGAACAGGTTGTGAAATCAAATGAATACCTTTAGAGAACTGGCATGTGAACAATTGTTCAGAAGTTTGGCAATTCTAAATGCAGAAAGTAAAATTCAGCTGCTTGCATTGGACTTGCATTACAGTGTAGACATACTCCAAGAGAAGCCCAGTTTGAGCTCTGGCTCAAGCCTAATATCCCTTCCATCTACACCAAGATCTTACTAACCCAGGATCATAAGACCCCATATGTGGAGGGGCTAAGCCAAGTCAGGACCTAGACTTTGAGTCCCATTGCTTTGCAGCACAGATGCAACTCTATTGAACTTGTGCTCTGAGACTCTACCAAAACTATCTCCCAGTCCCATGGGCTGACTTCCTTTATCTTCTGGGCAATCAAGTTTTCCCACATTGTGCCATGAACAAAGGGCTATGGCAGCCACATCAAATCAAATCATAGGGTTGGAAGGGACCTCATGAGATCATCAAGTCTAACCTCCTGGGAATTGAACCCAGGACCTTCTTCAGATTAAGCAGAGGTGTGAGCCACTACACTATGTGGGGATGGTGCAAGGAAGTTTGAAATATGAGTAAATGGACATAGTTCTGGAGCTCCAGGTTAAGACTTAGGGTTATCCTTTACAATTGACATATTACACAGACTACAGTGAGAGATTATGCCATGCGCTCTCACAGAAACTCAGAAACCACCTGATCAGCATCCTGTACAGCAAACAGAGGAAAATTAAAAATGAACTCTCAAAACTAGATTCCCTCATAGAAAACCAACCTACAATGCATTCTTCTACATGGCTGGACTTCACAACAGAGAGAAAATCCTTCTACGACACACACTTTGCTTTCCTACAGAAGAAAAAAGATACCAAACTGTATAAACTACTATACACCACTACAGAAAACAAGAGTGACACCTACAACCCAGCCAGCAACATTGTTAGTCTCTCAAGCTACACACTTACTCCTGCAGAGGAATCTGTGCTATCTCAGGGACTTTCCTTCTGCCCCACAACTGCCACACATAAGATAAAATTCTGCAGTGACCTAGAGGCCTACTTTTGCGATCTAAGACTCAAAAGAATATTTCCATAACATCACACATCAACGCACAGACACGCAGATACCTTCCTCCAAACACTACAAGAAGAAAAATTCTTCGTGGACTCCTCCAGAGGATCGAAACAAGAGACTTGACTTCTACATTGATTGTTTCTGCCACCATGCTAAGGCTGAAATCATGGACAAACAACATCCTTTACATTATAACCTCAGCCCTGCAGAATACAATGCCATCCATAGCCTCAGAAACAACTCTGACATTATCATTAAGGAGGCTGACAAAGGAGGTGCATTTTCCAAAGAGATAGCTGTGTTAGTCCAGTCCAGCAACAAAAAAAACAAGGAGTCGTGTGGCACTTTAAGACTAACATTTATTTTTCACATGAGCTTTCGTTGGAGAAAATCCTACTTTGTCAGATGCTTTGAAGACGGGTGAACTTACAGAATGGCATGAAAATAAATACAAGGGGGTGTAAAACATAGGATCAGGCCATACAGTAACAGCAAATCAGAGCTGATATTGGAAATCCCAGAACAAAGAAACCAGTTGCTGAGCACTTCCATCTTTCTAATCACTCAATAAATGATTTGTTAACGACTGTCATTACAGATGTGGCTGGGACATCAAGACTTCAGAGAAACAGCTGAACTCAAATTAACATGCAAGCTAAATTCTGTGAAAGCAGGACTTAATTGAGACTATGGGTTCTTTTCCTGTTACAAAAGGTAATTTGACTTCAGGCTTCCCAGGGTCAATAACCTAACAACTGCTCTGATTTGCTGTTACTGTACGACCTGATCCTATGTTTTACACCCCCTTGCATTTATTTTCATGCCATTCTGTAAGTTCACCCGTCTTCGAAGCATCTGACGAAGTGGGATTTTCTCCCACGAAAGCTCATGTGAAAAATAAATCTGTTAGTCTTAAAGTGCCACATGACTCCTTGTTTTTTTTGTTGCTGGACTAGATTAACACGGCTATCCCTTTGGAAATCAACAATTCGTAACCTGGGTTTACAAATGAATTAGCAAAACCAGGGCTGCTAACTCTAGTTCCATTCATCCTGGGCTTACATTGCAGTGTAGACATACTCTTAGAGGCAGGTAATAGCATATAGTGTCTGCTGCCCGTCTATGGAATTAATTTTTTTTTTTTTTTAAAGCAAAAGTTTCTGAAATCTAGAGAAGGGCAGTGGCTGAAATATCCAGACATTTTATAGTGTTTTGCATATAGCAGGGGTGGCCAAATTTATGGAACTCAAGAGCTGCACAAGTCGATTATTAAACCTTCAAGAGCCTCAGTGAGGCATATAACCACATGCTTTTACCTATTCCAAAATTATTAAGCTTAAAATTTTATTGTGCACTTTAATTTTATCTTAAAAACAGGGCAAATATTGATCCTACTAATGTGAGATGCTAATAATTACTAAAACTACCATGAAAACCAGGCCTATACAGTAAAAACTTAGCTGTTGCTGGACGTAGAATACTGCTGGCTAGTGGCAAATTTTTTAAAATCTGGGCAGTAACTTGTCAATGCAGTATGTAAAAGCTGTCACAGGTGATGATTTCTAAGCATTGCACAATGTTTTGATTTAACAAATTTCATTGTGGAATACAATGCTTCACAGCAGTAAGTTGTGCTAAAAATTGAAAGTAATCATTCAGTTTTAAACTTTTCTCCTTTATATTTTTGTTTCTTAGTATTCCATGTAACGTTTAGGACTCTGTAAAACACAATTTTAACAAAGGGGTAGGCTGCATTAGGGCCTATGAGAAAATCTAAGCATGCTGTGTTGTCCGTTCCCCCCCCCCCATTGCTGCATCCCTGATGTCTCTTACCATGCTGCTGCTTCTCTGCTGTCCATGACCATTGCTCGCTTCTGCTGTCTCCCACCATGCTGCCCCTCCCTGCAGTGTTACCTCTAAGCTGATGATGCAGCTTAGCATCTTTTAGATGCAGCTGAGCAAGTTCCCTCCTGGTTCCCGGACCTGCTGCTAGGCCCCTGCTCATCGGCTCCCCAAGTGCATCCATAACTTGCTCAGCTGCATCATCAGCTTAGAAGGAACATTGGTTCTGTCTCCCATGACAACTCAACTGTCCTGGGAAACACTTTCCTACTCCATACATGGCCTAACACTTTTGAAACAGGCTTGGTTTTGTGGAATAGGATTCTGCATAAAATAATTCTGAAGGGGGAGAATGCTATGGAAAACAGCTCATCCCTAGTCCCAATGCTGCTGGAGCTCCAAAGAGTTAGCTGTTAGTCTAGTTCAGCAAAACAAACAAGGAGTCCTGTGGCACTTTTAAAGACTAACCCATTTATTTATTGAATGAGCTTTCATGGGAGAAGTGTGATAAATAAATGGGTTAGTCTTTAAAAGTTCCACAAAACTCCTTGTTTAACTGCCCAGAGCTCGCTCAATGGGTTTCTGTAGAGTTGGCAAGAAGGAGCAGGATTCTTTAGTGGTTTAATCCTTCTCCCACTGATACAATGGAAGACTTCTTAACCTGTTTTCCTGACTACCATACTTGTAAAGGGAGTGCATGAGGTGCCCCTAAGTTTGTAAAGTGCTGTGGACAGGACTGAGGCTGCCAAGGCATGTGGTTTAAGGTAAATACAAAAAAACAAGCAAACCCACCCAAACCAAAAGAAAATTTAAAAAAATGAAGTACACAAAAATAAGTAAAGCAAAGCAAAATAAAATCCACATTGAAATTTATGAAACAGAAAATAACTGACAATAATTTGTTAGTCTTTAAGTCCATAACAGCTTGTCTCCTCCCTGATCCCCCTCAGTTACTTCCCTCACTGCTGCCATTCCCTGAAGTTCCCTTCTGTCCTCAGACCACCCCCTTCCCCCCAAATTGCTTTTCTGAGCTGCCTGGCTCCCTCCTCCTCCCACCCTTCTCTGAGCTATCAGCTGCTGCTCGCTGCTCCCTGCCCCGCCTCCTGTGAGTTGCTTGCACCCTCCTCCCCAGCCCCCACCCCGCCTCTGAGCTCTCTGCTGCCCACCTGCTTGCTCCCCCCCCAGCTGCTGGCTGCAGAGCTACTTGCCAGGCCAGAGATTTTAACTCCCCCAGCCTGAAGCAGCTGCTTGCCAGTGAGCCATATTTTTTTCTTTGAAGAGCTGTATGTGGCTTGCGTGCTGCAGTTTGGCCACACCTGGCATATAGGGTCTTCCTGTGAAATGGATAGTTGCCCTCTTCTTTAGAAGTCAGTGGTAGTTGAGGGGACTTGGCATCTTGCTGTATCGGACCCTTCAGGGTTTGTTTCAAATTTTGCACTTACAGAATTGCTTACTGATTTTTCTCCTCTACCAATTTTTACTTAACTGACAACTTTGAGGCTTTGTTGTTCTCTGAAAGTAGCTGACATTAACATAGATCACATTGTTAAATGATATCTTTAATTTCAGCATCCACTCTAATCTGATCATATACTGTCTAAAGCCTTTCTTTTGTATAAGTTTTCTGGGTATAGTGATTGAATAAGAATCCTCTAGTCCTCTACCACTTTCAAGGTGGAGGTTGCTTATTGTGAATTGAGCACTAAAGTTAACACAGTCAACAATGGGAATAAAAATAAATATTAAAAAGTTCCCTCTCTCAAAGGAGGACCCTTCAGCCTGCACATAGAATGAGGCAGAGGTCTTGTGGGGAAAAAACAGCATATGGTCATGTAACAAAAGACTATCATAGCACATATGCCCAAGGGTGATGAGTTAAGTTAATCTCTAACTTTGGCATGTCCAGACCTCAGTGCTTCATTGGATGATGATGATGTGCTTTTAATGCAGGTATTTTAATGAAATGTAATAGTTATCAAATAGCCTTCTGGTGTAGTATTGGTTTGCTGAATTACAGGTGTGTGTGTGTGTGGGGGGGGGTTATGGCAGTATTTTTAATTGAAAACATGTAATTAGTATGCCACCCCAGTCTCCTCAACCTAAAAAGACAACTCACAACTACTTGTAAATGGGGCAAACCAACAAGAATACTATTTAACTTGTATTTTTTCAGTAGACTGCACACCAGAAATAATAGTGGGGCTAATCCTGCAATTCACCATACACACCAAATTCCAGTTGATTGTAGTAGGAGTTCCATATACAAAAGGGCCATGGCATCTCAGTAAGTTTGTGGATGACACCAAGCTGGGGGGAATGGTAGACATGCTGGAGGGCAGGAACAGGATTCAGGGAGACCTAGACAAATTGGAGCAGTGGGCCAACAGAAATCTCATTACATTCAACAAGGACAAGTGCAAAGTCCTGCACTTGGGATGGAAAAACCCCAGGCACTGCTACAGGCTGCGGAGTGATCAGCTAATTACAGCACTGTAGAAAAGGACTTGGGGGTCATGGTGAATGGGAAGCTGGGTATGAGTCAGCAGTGTGCTCTTGTTGTCAAAAAGGCCAACGGCATATTGGGGTGTATCAGAAGAAGTGTTGCCAGCAGATTGAGGGATGTGATCGTTCACCTCTGTTTGGCACTGCTGAGGCCACATCTGGAATACTGTGTCCAGTTTTGGGCTCCCCACTACAAAAAGGACGTGGACAAACTAGAGTCCAGCGGAGGGCAACAAAAATGATCAAGGGGATGGAGCACAAGACCTGTGAAGAAAGACTGAAGGAATGAGGCTTATTTAGCCTGCAGAAGAGAAGATTGAAGGGGATATGATAACAACCTTCAACTACTTGAAGGGATGCTCCAAGGAGGACAGAGCTCAGCTGTTCTCAGTAGTAACAGAGGACAGAACAAAGAGCAATGGTTTCAAGTTGCAGCTGGGAAGGTCGAGGTTGGATAGTAGGAGAGTGGTGAAGCATTGGAATGGGCTACCTAGGGAACTGGTGGAATCTCCATCTTTGGAGATATTTAAGGCTTGATTAGACAAAACCCTGGCTGGGATAATTTAGTGAGTGTAGTCCTGCTTTTCTGGCATGGGTTGGACTATATGACCTCATGAGGTCCCTTGTCACCCTATGATTCTATGATCTGGGAGTACACAAGAGTAGCATCAGTGAAATAGTTTATGGAGGGAAGGGAAGAATCAGTCAGGATTCAGATTTCCATTTCAAGCTTCAAAGGGGGGTAGTATGCTGCAGGTAAGTAAAAACCCTAGATTTAAGATAAATTTTTGCATAAGTATTTTCTTGGTAGCATTTAAAGAAAATGTAAAACCAATAATTCCACTTTTTCCCATAGTAACGGTGCACACAGAAGGGATGGAATGATGTGTTCATATGCCATCTTGGTGCACTTCAGCAAGTACTCAAGCTATCTTGGTGAAAAGGAGATTCCTGTAAACATGGAGTAGTAGACTGTAGTACTCATGTCATGAAACATAATAGTTTATTTGGAAACATTACCATGCACATTTCAATGCTGTTACTGTGCATTGACAACTTGAGACTGGTTTTGCATGTTATGCTTAATGTGTATTGACAGCCTGTACTGAAGCAGCTCTGGAGGAATATGATTACTTCACTTTACGTAGAGCCATTCTAGGGATAATATAGTCTGATGTAATCAGCAGAGTTTTATCATTAGACGCGACCTAAAGAAGAAATTTGTACAACCTGAAAAGCCTGTTCTTTCACCAAGAGAAGTTTGGTCCAATAGAAGATATATCCCCCCTTTTGTCTCCAGTGTGTTTAAAATAACACTATGTATCAATAGAAGTGGAAGAATAACTGCCAAAATTATACATAAATATTTTAAATGTAATTAAATCTATAACTATTCAGTTTCTCTTAAGGTCCCTAAACTGCATAAACATGAAAAACAAAATTTAAAAACCTATCTTAAAATGCCAAAAAACCCCAAAACCCCTGAATATTTGAACGGTTGTAATCAAAAAGGCTCTGTGAAATGCAATAGGCGTAGAAAAGTACACAATATCTGTAGTTGTTTTTCTAACTTTAACTTGCCTGTTTAAAAATTACATTGTATAAAGAGCCTGTTCTCTGCACTGGGATCTGATGACTGTCAATATTTTATTTTATTTTAAACCCTGATAGAGTTCAAGGCAGCGACCTCGCTGTTCCAGCTACTCCCGTTCTGAGATGCATGTGGTCAGAGTTGGCGCAGTGTAGCGTTTGCCAGTTAGAGCCACCAAACATGCTACAAAGGTAGAAATCCTGAGCAACAATTTTAACTGAATTCGTACTCAGGACCAACTCCCAGTGATGCAGTGAGAGTTTTTGCCTGAGTATGGCCCTTAAGATCTGGCCTTTAAATGTTTAGTTTTTCCATCAGTAATGAGTGAATTTCTTGATGCTGCCTTGGTTTTTGAGAAGACCAGCAGAAAGAGTGACTCCAACCAGAACTAAATTTGTAGTGAAAGAAGTGCCAAGGGTCAAGCAATTTTTTTTTTTTAGCTTTCATAACTGATGTGCCAGACCTAGAGCTGCTGGCGCTATGAACTGCTAAATGTAGAGGCTTCCAGGCTCAGTGCTGGCACTAATATAATCACTGACTCCAGCAGTGACTGACATGCCTGACCATTCCTTAGTGCTCAGTGATGGTGGCAGAATGCTGAAGTTGAACTGTGTCGTAACTGTTTTCATAATACAGAGGCAACAGCCACCTTTACAAGACTAGAAGACACTTTGATTTTTAGTAACCAGGAGGAGAAAGAGCACTTGTTGAATTACGCAAAAATTCTTCTATCAAAGAAACATTGTAAAGTTTGTGGGCCACATGCTCCAAAGTAAGGAGAAAAAATAAACCATTTTTATGTGACTGCAGCTCTAGCAGGAGCTTTTTCATCTGTACTGAAAGAGAAATCAGTTGCAATATTACTATGATCAAGATATGTCTTCTAAGGATGTAAAAAGCTGTTTAAACATTTAAATGATAATCAGCTATTTAAACATTTCAAACAGCTGATTACCATTTTAACTGGGAGGAGGGGAGTAGCAGCTTGGCTGACTCTCTGTCAGTGAGAGCAGGTGGGGAGCTCTTCCTACTATGTGGGTTTTGGGAAGTGGGTGGGAATTAGTCTGCCTGCTGGTAAAGGCCTCTCCCCGAGTCTAAGGGGAGGAATCACTGGGCCTAGGACTGGGTGTGGTGGTCAAATGGAGGAGGCCACTGAGCAGAGAAGCCTGGACAGTGCCCCCTGCTCCCTGAAAGTGTCTAGGGTGCCAGCAGATGCTGCTCAGAAGAACTCTGCCTGGATCTGTGAACAAACAGAGGAATGGAAATAGGCCCCATAGTCATACGGTGCCCCCTCAGCCAACCTCCTCTGCTTGGTATTGTAGATGGCCATTTCGGCCACTGCTAGGAGGAGGTTGATGAAGAGATCCCATGACTTTGTGGTATTACCTGTTAGCTCTGTTTTCTTGGGGAACCAAGGCATAGTATCCAGCCTCTGAGACTCCAACACTACCCTTGGCTTCTGCTTGAACCAAAAACAATGAAATGGCAAAAGGAGATAAACCTAAATCCCTCAGAACAAGGGCGATGGAATTAGGGAAACTCCCCTAGCCTCATCTATAGTGAAGATGTGAACTTTTAGCACACAGAAGGGCCAGCAGAAAAATTCTTTTGCATCAAAGACAGCACCAGAATTAGCAGGCTGGATAGAGAACCAAGCTCCAAGGCAGGAACCACAGTGAACTCTGGGACTGGTGAAGCACTGCCATGAGGGGGGATCTCTGCTCCTGAAACTAATAAAGCCACATCCTGCGTACACCCAGTTCAGCAGTTATCAGACTAATTCTAAGTCATAGCTGCTTTATTGATATCCAAATACTGTATTTGCCTGATGGCATTGTGAGCGCCTTCAAAGGAATACCACCCATACAAGGACTGATCAGTTCCTGCTGTCCACCTAAACAAAACAACTTTGGTATACTCCTTTAAAACATTATTTACTCCAAAACAATCCTGTTGTTCTGCCTTAAAACATTGTTTTTGTCCTGCAGAAACCGCAATCCAAGTTCAAAATTCTGTTCTGATGCCTGGATCCAAAAGCTGCATCAGTTCCATTGGGACATCTCCTTTTCCTTACTGATTGTGGTGGGTCCTCTGCCTGTCTCCACTACTCTGGCGCCTAAGCTGAACAGACTGTTTCTTTGGAACCTTTGAGCTGTGGTGAGACCCCTCCTCCTTACTCTTTCTTCACCCAAGTGTAGTGGTTCTTTCACTTTGAGCTAGCTGGATCATGTAGGGCTGCTGGCTAAACCAAACAAGGAGCCCTTGGCACTTAGAGACTAACATTTTTTTTTTGCATGAGCTTTTGTGGGAGAATTTCTTAGTCTTTAAGTATCACAGGACTCCTTGTTTGTTTGTTTGTTTGTTTTTTATTGAACTAGACCAGACGTGGCCAAACTGCGGCTTGCGAGCTGCATGCGGCTCTTTAAAGAAAAATTGCGGCTTGTGGGAGAGGCAGGGAAGGGCGGCATGGTGGGAGACAGGGGCGAGAAATTTGTAATCGTCGGGGCCAGCAGAGAGGCGGCGGCAGGGTGAGAGCTGGCAGGGGAGAAGCAGCATGGTGAGAGCCAGCAGAAAAAAGCAGCATGGTCAGAGCCAGGGGAGGGGCAGCATTTTGAGAGCCAGCAGGGAACTGCAAGGGGGTAAGAGCTGGGAGGGGAGGAGCAGCATTGTGAGAACCAGCAGGGAAAAGCAATGTAATCAGGTGCAAAGACATGTCAGATCCTACAGTTTACCCACCCAATATTAATTCTACCCTCCTTGTCTGTATGCATTATGATACAGTCTTTAATTACAACATCACAGGCTTCATTCATTGGACAAACTGGATGCACACAGAGGCAAAATGAAAGTAGCACTAGCAAGACTAGTCTGACCTGAGCGCATGATTTTTTAAATATTTTCCTTTTTTGATACTGTTTTCTGGGTAAATATTTTTAAAACTGGCAACATAAATTGATCAAGAGCAAGTCTACAATGAACTACAGATAAGTGATGATAATCTAGCAATTTAAACTTAAATTAATTTACAATTGCTTTTCTCTTTTTTAAAAATCACCTGGCAGTTCCAGATATTGTAATATAATGCAAAATTATTTCTCTTGTATTTCTATTTTGAGAATTAAATATGAATCATCAGAAATGACTGAAAATTGAGACAAGTGTTACATCCAAAACCACAGACTATTGTCAAAAGGCTATTAAAAAAACCCTATATTTAAAGAATGTTACAAGAACTTATTATGGATCATGGTTCATTTTCAGCATGCAAAATGATTTAGACTTAGGATAGACCACCATTACTGAAAACTGGCTTTAGAAAAAAAATTCCTTAAGTCCATTGAACAAGTGTGCCTGAGACATCAGTGTGTCATCTGTTTGCAGAAGGAACTGCTAGTACATTTATTTTATAAGAAAATTTTAATTAATATAACTAAGTCAATTACCAAGAATTTACATTCACTGCAAAGTTCTGTAGCAACACTATACTTCCACTGATTAAATAGCATTCAACATGTATTAATTTTTCTTTGTTGTATACCAGTGGTCAAAATCCATTTATATTTCAGTGCAGTCTTCATGAATGACTCTATGGGTATCTGAGCCCATTAGACAAGAGAGTAATTGTTGTGAAGGGCTGAGGATGGAAAATTGTGTTGGAAACTTTCTGAAAAAAATCTCTCACCAGTAAAGATTTTACTTTGTATTGTAAAAAAACAAACAATGATATTTAGAATTTATACAGGCCTGACCCCAAACTGAATAAACTCAATGGGATTTTTTCCATAATATCTTCTGCGCATGGACTCCAAAGCACTTACTGAAACAGGCTCTGATCTTGCACTTTATGTCCCCATAAATTCTCATTGATCTGTTGTGATTCTGAACAGTTGAAAAGCTGTCCCTGTGTGCATCTCTTCACAGGATTAAGATGAGAGAAGTGTTTTCCCTTACTATTACTCTCATTTTAAAATTAACTGTGTCTGATTGAGTCCTCAGACCTTTTGTCTTCACTGTCCATGAGTATTTTAGTGAACAAGTTTACTGGCAGAAATGTTGGCAGGGAAGCGGGGACATGGTAGTGCCAGGATGGTGTGGGGGGCAGAACTGCAGTGTGGTTGTGGAGAGCAGAGAAGCAGCAGTGTGGTAAGAGACAGCAGGGAAGTGGCAGTGGAGGTGGGGAAGGGAAGCATGACAAGGTCAGAGAAGCCATAGCATGTTTAGATTTTCTCATAGGCCCTAATGCAGCACACTCGTTGTTAAAATAAAATCATGTTTTACAAGTCCTAAACATGATGTGGAATACTAAGAAATGAAAATACAAAGGAGAAAAGTTTAAAACTGAATGTAGATTACTTTCAATTTTTGGCACAATTTACTGCTGTGAAGCATCATATTCCACAATGAAATTCAAAACATTGTGCAATACTTAGAGATCAGCATCTCAGAGCTTTTACCTGCTGCATTGACAAGTTACTGCACAGATTTTTAAAAAACTTGCCACAAGCCTGTAGTGTTCTACATCTAGCGACAGCTAAGTTTTTACTGTATAGGCCTAGTTTCAGGGTAACCTTAAATAATTATTAGCATCTGACATTAGCAGGATCAATATTTGCCTTATTTTTATGATAAAATTAAAGTGCGCAATGAATTTTAAGCTTAGTAATTTTGGAGTAGGTAAGAATATGTGGTCATACGCCTCAGTGCGGCTCTCGAAGGTTTAATAATTGACTTGTGTGGCGCTTGAGTTCCGTAAGTTTGGCCACCCCTGAACTAGACTAACACAGCTACCCCTTTGGATCTAGGTAAGCTAGGAACCTACTCTCCCCACACTCTGCAGTGAGGACACAGGTTAATTTTCTTAAGTGAAAAAGAAAAATAGAGCAGTTTACTTTATTGCAGCACAAAGGACTATATGGGCCCCTAGTAGTTTGAGTGACTCACAGCCATGCATGCAGCACCAGGAGGATACCATAGCTCAGGCAAGGCTTAGCAGTGCAGTTCTTTGTAGTTGGGCTAGGCTAACCTGGGTACCCAGATCCAGATACGTTCAATTAACTCTACCATGAAGAGAGACCCTTACATACTTAATGTGGCCCTATTACCATAATGCCTGAGTACATCACAATTTTTAACATACACATTTATCTTCCTCAGAAAACTCTTTTGAGGTAAAAAAGGGTAGTTATTTCCATTTTACAGATGGAGAAGTGAAGCACAGAAGAATGAGGTGACTTGCCCCAGGTTCTACAAAAAGTCTGCAACATGACTTCCAGCTTTGTGTTGTGGCAAAAGATGCAAAGATGCCTTGGCTCTGCTAAGATTTTACAGTGGTACAGTTCTCATGTATTAGTTATAGCCTTGTAAAAAACCACTCTTTTGCAACACAGAAATAGCCCTTAAACATCCTGTGAGGAAGGATGGATTTTAGAGCCAGGGAGCAGTATGGCTCACCATGACACCACTGCTTGGACTCAACCTCGCCTAGTTTACCTTGGGAGCAAACCTAAGGACATTCGAAGGGTGTAGACAGCAGTAGAAAGAGGACGGTCTCAGGAAATCAGAGCAGAGGCCATGGGGAGAAGCAGGAGGGTTCTGGGTGACCCAATTAACAGGCAGGGGGTTTAAAAACCAAGGTGACGAAGCACCAGCACTCCTGGCACAGGACTCACTGCCAGGGAGGCAGGGCCGGCGCAACGCAGTAAGCCTGGTAAGCGTTGCAGAGCGTGCCGACGTTTGAGAGGTGCCAAAATGGGGGCCGTGCCATTGCACTGCGCTATGATGTCACTTATCTGCACCAGCGTCTGCTGTGCTGTAGGGGGGTGCCAGAAACGCTAGTGCCATTCCTGCAGGGAGGCCAGTGTTGCAGCAAGGTTGAGGGAAGAGCTAGGTTGGGGGTTTGCAACCCAAAAGATGAGCCATTTTAAAAAAAAATTCCTTCAATACCCAAGTGTTTTGAGAGCTGCGGTGGGTGTAGCCTCCAGATGCAAGGTTGGAGGAGCTGGAGCAGGGCACCTGCCACTGGGTCCCCTGATGGTGGTGGTGGGACCTGGAACCAGGGCCAGGCCCCTGCAGAGTCCTCTAGTGACTGCAGGGAGTCTGGAGCCTGGCACAGGCTTCCTGCAGGGTCACCCAGCAGCAGGGGAGAGCTAGAGCCTGGAGCTGCAAGAGGGGAGCCAAAGAGCTTCAGGCTACTCCAGAGCCACAGGCTGCAGACCCCGAGCTAGCTGAATCCACGCAGGCCAGGCAGAACCGTAACTACAGGGGGCCCAATGGGGCTTTGCCCCAGGTGCCCCACAGCGGCTCAGTCAAGACGCTCTATTAAAAGGCGTGTTTTGTGGCACTGGCCCCAAGCACTGCTAATTGTGAGAGGCACTGAAATATCATGATACAGCTCTGGGGCCAGATCCCTTGCTGGCTGCAGCCAGGGAAGCAAGCTTATGCTCTGAAATCCCTGTTCTGGACCTGCCCTCTGGCTATGTTCACACGTAGCTGCTTATTTTGAAATAAGTTATTTCAAAATAAGCTAACTCGAAATAAAATCCTTAATTTGATTTAACAAATCGAATGAAGGCAAACCACCAGATCGAAACAGCAAGTCTGGACACAGGACATGCTATTTCTAATCAGGAGAAGGGCAGCATGGGAGGTGTGGCAACATGGCCCCCTCCTTGGGTCATGCCCCCACCCAGTATATAGAAGAAGGAAGGCACCCTAGGAAGGAGCAGGGCAAAAGTGTTAATTTGAAATAACCGTTAGGGGCTAGCACCTCTGCTTAACATGCAGAAGGTCCTGGGTTCAATTCCCAAGGGGTTGGACTCAATGATCTCATGAGCTCCCTTCCAGCCCTATGATTTGATTTGATTCGAAATAACACGTCCAAACGGCCTTATTTCGAAATAACCACTCTTCCGACGTCAACCTAGGTTCCCTTTCAAAATAAGGGTCGTTATTTTGAAACGACGGGGTTGCGTTGTTTTGAACTAAGGAAACGTTGTTCCTGCGCAACTCTTTAAAACCGAAACAAGGGTGGTTGTTTCTATTTAAAAACGACCTGTGGACACAGCCTCTCAGCAGCAGCCCGGCTGCTTCCCCAGGACTTGCCAGGGGCGGCGTTGGGATGCTCCCCAGGTTACTAGCTGACAGCTGGGAGGGCTGCTGGGAAAGGCGGGGGGGGGGGTGAGGCAATCCCTGCACCAGGCGCGGGCTGCAGAGGGTTCGGCGGCGCGCGGGAGCCCGAGGGGCGGCGCGCGCGCGCGCGCGCAGGGGGGAGGGGTGGTGTGGAGCGACGGCGAGCTGGGGTGGGGGAGGGGCGGCGAAGTTCGGCGCGGCGCGCGCTCGGCGGCCTCCCCTCAGCCCAGCAGCAGCAGCAGCAGCAGCATGACGTCATCCCGCCTGCCCAGAGCGCAGGCGCAGCATTGCGGTTTCTCCGCTCTCCCCCTCCCAGGAACAGCTGGGGGGCGGTTCCCACAATGCCGTGCGGGGCGGCTGGCTCCAGCGCTGGGTCATGGAGGCGGCGGCCGCAGCTGGAACAGCTGGAGCAGCCCTGGCGGCGGCCGCCTCCCCCCGGGCGCGCTGAGCCCCCCCGAGCTGCAGCATGAGCGGAGGCGGCTCCTCCGCGCCCGGCCGCTTCGCCGACTACTTCGTCATCTGCGGGCTGGACACCGAGACGGGGCTGGAGCCGGACGAGCTCTCGGGTGAGGGGCGGGGGAGGCTGCTTTTGTCCCCGGCGGTGTGCGGTCCCGGCGGAGAAGGGCGGGTTGCAATTGCCGCCCGGCCCTGCCCTGCCCTGCCCTTGCAATCGCTCCCCTTTGCCTCCCGGCTCAGCCGCCCCGCCCCGCCCGGGGGAGGTGTCCGCGGTACCCTGGAGGATGCCCGGCGGGGATGAAGCCGGGGCCCGGGGCGCTGCGCCGTGGTTTGGTCGGTGCACGTGCCGGGCCGGGCGGGGGGGCAATTGGGGTAAATAAAAGGGCTCCGGAAGCTGCTTTGTTTGGGAGGCGCCGTCAGACGGCGAGTTGCAGCTGTTGGGCTGAAAAGCAGCGGGTCTCAAACTTCACCGCAGCCGGATCCCCTTCTGACAGGCAAATCCCTTCGTGATGGGGGCGGAGCTGCACCCTCCGGCTTGCTGCCAGAGATCAGGCTTCACCTTCAGCCCTGGGCCCCGGCTCGTCTTAGTGCTGGCCCTGGTGACCCCATTAAAACGGGGTCACGACCTGCTTGGAGAGTTTGAGAACCACTGCCCTCTTGTCTTCTGGTGTGGGATGAAGGGGCAACCGGAGCGTAGCAGCAGCTCACAAGAGCTGGATGGGAGGGTGGCACACGGACCCCCATCATGGCCCTTTTCCCATTCAAGAGCCTTCTGTCCCCACTCTATTTTGGAGGGGTTTTTCATTTCAGCCTATATAAATAGTTTACCAACCACATTTAGAAAGAGGTGGGCTGGGGGTAGGGGTTTCTTTAAGAGAAAAGCAACAGATAAAGCCAGGAGCAGGTTTCGAACGGAAATGGAAATGCTAAAAGCATTGGTCAACAGAACTAGGGCCCTGGTGTCCAGCCTACTTGTGCATATTGGCGAGTTAGAGTGTGTCCCAAGCACATTCATAATGATCAGTGCTTTTCATCTTCGGTCCTTCTCCTAACAGATCACTCTTCTGATTTGGGCTAGGAACTTAACAGGTTTAGTCACAGAATATTTCAGAGAGATACATCAGTTTACAATTCTTCCGCACGTGCCTACACTTTTTGGAGCTTGTTATCTGCGTTTTAAACAAGGTCAATGCTCTTTTAAAAAAGTAGTATGTTATATGGCTAGTATACTCATGTTACACTAGCATCACTACTGTGGTTTCCTCCAGGGATGTGAGATTCCTACAGACTTTTAAAATAACTTTAAAGTAATGTTTAGTGTTTTAAAAAAATCACATGCTGTCTTTAAAAAGGGAGAATATTAAATTATGTTCCACATGTGAGCATTATTTTGAGTTACAACAGCAAATGTTAATGATAAAGTCAGTAGTTGAAGATGTTTCAGAAATACGACAAAAGGAAATAAACTAACGGGACTTAAAATAAACAAGGAGTCCTGTGGCACTTAAACACTAACAAATTTGTTTATTGCATGAGCTTTTGTGGGAGAAAATCCCACTTTGTTAGCCCCTTTCTGTTTTACCATATGTGTCATTCTTACCTGGTGTATGTATGTGAACTGTAGGAGGTGCATCTTACAATACCCTTACAATCCTGCTATGTTTGTATTCAGTTTACAAGGTCAGATTCTGATATCTGTTCTCTGGTTTAGTAATACTTTGACTGCAGTTGGACAGTTCATGGAATAAGACTCTTTCTCCTGCCAAATGCTGTATGAGAGTCTGGCTCTTGTGTAAATCTGGGATAACATCACTAAAGTCAGTGGGGTTGCTCTGTAGTTACACTGGTACAGCTGAACTCAGAATCTGACCATCGCATACTTTCTTTTCTTCCGTCCTTGAAAGTTATTTCATAATATGCGGTTGCTGTTCTACGTTACTGTCTTAGTAATACTGCCTGGGTGCTCTTGACTTGTTTTGTGTGTGCTGTAGAGTGAAATTTGTATTGATGAGTACTCATTCTGTTAATTAAATTTACATCATTTTGGATATGACTGAAGCTTTTTCTTATTAATCATTAAAGCCAGATTCTTCCATCCTTACTCTTGCTGAGTAGTAGCTTACTGTATAAAGAGTCCTTTTCAGTTGTAACAGGAATAATTGTAGAGTAGGATATCAGCATTTTAAAAGTATATTATAAAATTTAATTTTAAGAACAGGAACAATTAAATGCATTTGGGGTGAAAAGTTGAGAGACTCTAAAGTTGTAATGCTGCCCTAATATAAGTGAGATGTGAACAAGACTTGTATGTTGAAAACAGTTGATGCACCCTGCTGTTATATTTGTAGATCTTATTATTGTTTTTTGCCTTATGTGGAGTTCCACAAATTGTTGCACAACAGAACTTCCCTCTGTAGGCATGTGAATAGCTCTTCCTCTCATAACAAATGTTAAATATCAACAGAATATTACTTTGATTACTCAATTTAATAATTAGGCAACTGAAATACTGTTGTATAGTATTATTTTAATATTATGTTTTTGTTAGAAATAATTAAGATTGGAGTATGTCTTTATGTACTGTGTTTCTTTGCAAAAGGAGGTTTGTTGGAATGTAGGCCTCAGTGCTCCAAACTGTTCCAACTGGGTGCAGGGTCTGCCTGCATGCAACAATTTAACACCGTTTAAAGAGATTCTGTATTCCTCCAGGGGAAAAATGAGAATTGGAGCACAGAAAAATAATTGAGAGGGAGAAAATGTTTAATATGCCTTAATGCATATAATTTAACTGGTGTTTCCATACAGCTGGATGACTTTTTAGTTCAAGCAGCTGATATTAGTCATGTGTGATAGTGTATTAGCACATTTTGTTTTTTAAGTTTTGTCTTAGATTGTGTATATAGTTTACTTAACAGCCTGATGCAAAATCTGTTAATGTCAGCAGAAAGACATCTATTGCCTTCAGTGGATTTTGGATCTGGATCTTAAACGTTTTGTGTTTCCTGGAAGAGTCTTTTATTTGAGTGAAAGGAGTATTGTGTAGCTTTTCCTTTTCCTTCTATATTTAAAAATACATTCTCTATTCTTGAGCTATTGAAACAATTTGCTTAATAAATGACCATTGTTGGAACTGAGGCATTGGCACTACAGTTGCAGCGCGGGGTGGTGAGGAAGCAGGATTCTTAAAATAAAGCAAAGACAAAAGATCCCTTGATAGGAGATTCTGACATTCTCTTGAAGGCTTTTCTGCTTCAGGTCTGCTTTGAGCAAAGCCCCAAAATGATGTCATAGTAACTAAAACTTGCTACAGGAAATTGGCAGTGGCTGCCAGAACCCCTAGGGATATTCTAAGCAGACTTTGTTGTTATAGCCAGCCTAATGAAATCCTCTACCTCTGGTGTTCTATGATAATATTGATCATACAGCTTTTTTTTTTTTTTTTTGAGTTTTGTATATAAACTACAAGCTCATGAACTGTGTGATTTTGTTTTCCTTACTGTTTATGTTTGAAAGGAGGCTTCTGATTCTCTTTTCCCCTATTTCCATTAAGAATTTACTAAACGGCACATTTATAATAATTTACAAAACTGTTGTTTTGCTGTCTTAATTTTGTAGAGGGATAAACTTGGCATTTTCAGTTAGAGTGGTTTAAGGAAAATATATTCCAAACTCCCAACTTCCAAAGTCACTTCTTTATTCAGAAATCTATACAGCATAGTTTTATTTGGACTTCAGTGGAACAATACAAACTGTTCTTTCTGAATGTTTTGTTGATAAGTTGCTAGAAAGCTTTCACTTGCTAGTAATTTATTGAGTGAAACTCTGATCTTAAAACCTCTCCCTAAGGGAGGCAGGAGTGGGGGACAAGTGAGAGACTGAGATGTGTTTCTATGGGCTCTATAGGGACCCGGGAAGACAGTAGTAGAATTTTTGTGGTTTAGCAAGTCTATATTATAGGCATTTTACTTAGATGAAATAAAGAAGTGCATTTGTTACTAAAACAGATCTATATGTATAGTGTAGCTTACTGTTAGAACAATGTGAATAAGGTCATATGTCCCACACCTTGGAAATGTAATGAGAAGAGCGTAGTACCTCATATTTTTCAGTCAGAACCATAAGGGTGTTTCTTAAAGTAGTCTGAAAGCTGGGGCAAAAACCAAATGAACAAACTTGTTTTACCATAAAATTAACTTACATGGCAGTGATATTTTGCATTCTTTTACAGTAAGATGTGTGTATTTGTTCTAATTCCCAATTGTTAGTTTTATTACAAAAAAAAGTCTTCAAACAGCATTTGTTTACTATGGCCGTGCAAAAGAATGAATGTTTATTTCTTAGATGCAAGATGAGTTGAAGAAGTATACAACTCACCACTATATAATGTGAAATTAGTTTAAAAAATTCGGTCATGAGTTGGTAATCCAGTATAGTCTCTCTCGCTAACAGAACTTCAGTGCGCTTGGAAATTCTATCTTGTAATTAAAATGAATTTTATTCCAAAATTATATAGTGTACAGTGGGTAAACTCTTACAGGAATGAAAATGTCTGTCTAAAATTAACTTGTTGTGAAAAACGCTGCTGATTTTACAGTAGACCAATAAAAACATGATTTGCACTTTATTATGGTCAGGTCAAACATTTAAATTGATGTCATATCTGATGGATCGATCATTATTGTGTTTAAATGTCGCTCTGAGTATATCATCCTCAGATCCAGTGGAAAATGGGGACCCCAACTGATGAATTAAATTCAAGCCTCTTGTCCTCACTTTCAATGATTTTAGCAGCTCTATTCCCTCTGTTGCATTGCCCTGTGTCTTCTGTAATCCACAAACTACTGAAGACAATGGAAAGACTCCCACTGAATCTGGATGAAGTTTTTATTGTGTTATCCTTTTCCTCTGTCAATCAAAGCAGGCTTGAAGACCCATTGCCTATGTCTGCATCTATTTTTTTAGTTTGGACTAGCTGGTCTGAACTAAAAAAAATCCAAGGTTAGTCCGAACTAACCTTGGGCTAGTACAGGCTAACTGTGGCTTTTTAGTTTGAACTAGCCGCATATCCTAGTTTGAACTAACTTTTTTAGTTCAAACTAAGCCTTAGTCCATGTCCACATTGTGCCTAGTGTTCAAACTAAGTGTTTAGTCCAGACTAAACAGGTGAATTTATTAGTTCAGACTAAGCTTTGCCTAGTTCGAACTAAGGCGTTTCTTAGTTCAAACTAAGCAAAGCCTAGTGTAGACACAGGCTAAATTAGTTCAGACTAAGCTTGCTTAGTTCAGATTCATTGGGTAGTGTAGACATAACCATTGTTTGCTTTCTCCTTTAGCACCTATGTTATTTCTTCCTTGTTGCTTTGCTACCTGTGAAACACCCTCCCTAAATGGATCTACAGTACCTCCCTTCAGTGCCTCCTGGAGACCTGCTTCTGCTGTGACCCCGAACGAAATCTTCTAACCAAGGATGGCTAGGTTATGTAGCAGTCAGGGGTAGCTGACTATTTAGGTTTATGAAAAAACAACTTCCACTTTCAGATGTGCTGGAACTGTCAAGTTACACAATAAATAACCCATGTAAATTGACCTTACTTTCTTTACGTTTTTTCTTCTCCCTTCATACATATATTTGTATCTCTTTTGTAATTGGAATGCAATCTGTGTGGGGGTAGAGACTGTGCCCGATCAGGTGTTCTTACTGTAGCACAATGAAGTCTTGATGCAGATTATGGCACCTGGACACTACCATAATATATGCTGTAATAGTACTGATGGATGAAGTCGTCATGAAAAATATCTAGAACTGGAATAGGTCGAATGATGTGCGGATTATACAAGCTCAATAGCTATCATCCCCTGAGTGACCCTGTATGTGTTAGCAGGTAATGTGGAAATACTGATGTCAATTAATCCAGCCAAAACTCCACTGACGTCAGTGGAGCTGCACCAGAATGAGTTTGGCTTACTGTTCCCAGAGCTTCCGGTGTTTAAGAGAAACAATAATGTAGCAGTATTGTTTCCCCTCTTTCTTTCTTTTTACATTTGCAGGCCCTATTCCTGGGTTTTCTAATCTTCCCATACACCTGTATTTTTGATTGTTCTCAGCATTAGATTTAGAACAGATGATCTTCAAATAGCCCGTGACTTTAGGAGTTTCTTTTTACAGAACTTCCCTTTTCTATTTAAGAGCTATTAAAAGTATTATTCAGATAAAATGAAATAGTTGAAGAACTTTACCTCTTCATCAGATATTTCAAGAGATAAATTGCTCATTAGTGCCTTAAATATCAGTTTTCATCTTTATGGTGGCTACTAGAATAATAATATCTCCAGCAGTTGTTTGAATGATGTTGGATGTGACTTTTGCACTTTAGGAAGATGTTGTAGTATTTGTTACCTTCTTGTTTTTTGGTTTTTTTTAGGTGTATAATCAGTGTTTTTTTTGTTTTTTTTTTTCTTTTTAATTCTTTAACTAGAAAGTCAGAGGAGGAAAAGTTGTTGTGCTTAACTTTGATTAATGTTTTCCCCCTTCGCTACTGATATTTTCCTTTTGGTTTTTATTTTCTTCCTTTTGTGGAGTAAGGCTGATCTTGTGATTAAGACAAAGCATTGGGAGTCAGACCTGAGGCCTATTCCTGCAATTGACTTCTGTGGCGGACTGTCTGTTCTTTAAATAAATAATATGTTTGTCTATAAGGTGGGGCTACTACCTACCACTTTAGGCAAAGATGAATGTGTTGGTGAGAAATCCTGGGTAGACTTCCCTGCTGATGGAAGTAGTGTTGTCTTTTATTGTGAGTACCAGCAGGGCAAGTTTTCCACAGTGCCCTGACAGTTTTCCTCTATCAAGTTGAGAGGGATTAAGATGAAGAGGTATTTATTTTGGTCTCTTTGGCCTCTCTGAGATTGCTGACAAAGGTGCTAATTCTGTTATGGAGGCCTGTCTAGAAGGACTTGAATTGAGGCTACCCACTGATTCCATACAGGCTGTTTGGAACAGGCATCAGATGATAACGAGGCTGCATTTGAACTGGCACCTGTGAAATTCTCTAGATCTTATTAGCAGTTCTGCTCTCTCCCCCAGTCTTGCTTTTCCCAGAAGCCTCAGTTGCCTTCTCTATGTTAGAGCTCCAAAGAGATCTTTTGTCTCATTGGGAACTGAGGCAAACGTGCTGTGGTAGCTGATACATAGAATAAAGAATGGGATTACTGATGTAAGGAAAAGCGGCTGTTCTCCATTAATCTCATTTGGAGCTGCAGTTAATTAAGCTGTGTCTGTAATACAAAACTTTTGATTATCATGTCTGCATTGTAAGGCAAATTACAAGTTAGGGGTCTTCAAAAATCTCCCATTACGCAAAATGAATGATTTTTTTTTTCCAATACACTTCTAAAAATCCTGATGTCTTGGGTGTCCAGTTTCTTTATAAAGGAAGGAACGTTTTTCTACAACAATGTTCTGAGAGCACAGGCTTCTAGCTTCTCTTCCTAGTGTAGCAGTGGATTCATGGGGATGATTTAAAAAAAAGTTTCTGGCGCCTGTTTTAAATAGCATGTCAGTACTCCTCCCTTTCTTGTATACATGCTTTCTTCATTTATGGATATTGTGTACATGTGTTTCTGCTCCCTTGTTAAGCTTGTTGGCTTTCCTACAAGGGAGAAATTACAAAGTTGTTGTATGCACAATCTAAAACTAAGACAAAAGCTTATTTTTGCCTAAACTTTCAGATTATAGTAGTCTTGAGGGGAGTTGCTTGTAGTGACAGTAGTGACCAAATGTTCAGATGGCTGCTTTTAAAGTTGCTAGTGTCTTTCTTCATTGCTCTTGGGGACTTTTCCTATTAGTGCCTTTGAATTCTCTCTCACTCACAGGGTTCACACGGCAGCAACATTGCATATGAAATGACATTGCCAAAGGTAGTTATTTACTTTGTACTGTGTACAGAAATGATTCCTTCAGATAACTGTGACAAGAGCTTCCTGCATTTGTGGCTTGCAGGCAGGTTTAGAGATAGCTACAGGATTAACCTGGGAGGTATGGAATATTGCCAAATACAAAAACTGTCAAACATTGAGACGAACAGATTCAAGGTGGGAAATTTGCTTGGAAAGCTGTCACATCAGGCTTATTTCTTCCTTCTTCCATGGAAAAGCTTTCTTCAGATGCCTGTTTACTGAGTGATAGTTTTCTGCGGGTAAAGCTCTGCAAATCTACAGGTATCCACGGATGTGCAGAATATCCACAAATAATTTTTTTCGATGGGATGTGGATACAAATGTTGTTTCTGCACAGGGCTCTTTATGGTAGTTTGTGATAGAACTGGCGTTCATGGCATCCCTTTGTAGCCTGGAGTGGCACTGTTCACACAACTTCATTTTTTCTCCTGTAGAAACTTTTGTACTCAGTGGCCCTTCTTGGCAACATCCTGTGAGATGCTGATAACAAACTTAAACAATAGTCTCAAATGGAATATAAACATAAAGTTTCTGAAAGTGCTAGATTGACCTCCTGGAAAGTCCCTGGGTTTTAAGTTCATAAGTGCCTCAGTAACTTTTGAAAATAGGGTATAGGCTCCCAAGTCATTTTAGGTGTTTTAGAAAAACTGATCCTTTGTCTTCATATCTGTCTATAAAGCGAGTGGTGCCAGTGGTATGTTAGAAACTACAGAAAGTAAGTTATTGTCATTGTTGGCTACCATATGGACTTCTGCTTACAGGTCTGCAGTGGAGTGTGCTCTGTTGGCTGGGCCTGCATTCATTAAATTTCTCCCAGAAGATGAGAAGGCTTACAGGCGGTTGAGCTACACTATTTTAAACCCATTTGGAGCCATAGTTTAGGGCACTGGTTTTCAAACTTTTTTCTTAGGACCCAGTTGAAAAAATCATTTATGCCCACAATCCAACAATTGCATCTTTGAACAATGCATTGAAGTCTTTTGGCCGGGGCAGCAGAGGGTGCCATGTCCCAGTACCTGAGCGTCTGTGACCCAGTACTGGGTCCCATCCCATAGTTTGAAAACCATTAGTTTAGGATGCTCCAGCTGGCTTGAATTACTCTCAAAGGTGCCTTCAGCAGCATTTGAACCAATCCAGTGGAAAAAATTAATTCTACTTGGGCCATGGACACTGTTCCATCAAAGCTAGGGGTCTCAAGCTCAAATCACCACGAGGGCTGCATGAGGACTAGTACGTTATCTTGTGGGCTGCACCACTGAAACCTTTTAATACAACAATATTGCAAATACTGGTAACAAGAGTATCATTGCTGGCCACAGGAAATTGCTTTAAGGGCTGCATGTGGCCCACGGGCAGTGTGTTTGAGACCCCTGCTCTAAGCTGTGTGCATGCACACAACAAAATAAAGCACACACAAAAAAATTTAACAGTGCCAATATTAGTGCGCACACAGAAATTTTTTATGCACACAAATAACTATTTTGTGCACATAGCCGATGAAAAATTAGAGGGAGCATTGGCCATGGATGGTGCTATGGCTTCAACAAGCGTTAAAACAATAGGATAGTTGATGAAGCTCCCTATGGATGTCTATGCTATAAAATTAAATCGACTCAACTTATGTCGGTTTATCGCCACTGTGGTAATTGCATCACTTGTGCACTCATCCACTTTGTTCTTTGTCTTGGTGCACAAGGGGGTTGCATGGATTGAACTGTCACCGTACAGCATTGTGGGGTGATTTCTGAAAGCCGCCAACAGTTGATGTAAGCAACACAGTGTCTGCATGGTCTGTTAATCTTACCACTTCAGCATTGACTTCATCCCTTTTGTGGAGGTGACATTAAGTTAGTAACTGGTGAGTCACAGCAGCAGGAGTGAAATTTTAGTGTAAATGCTTAAATAAGTGGGTTATCTCTGTAATGAAGACAAGGCTTCATTATATAGACTGTGTTGTGAAGTGGTGGGGCCTTTTTAGGGTTAAAATTAAAAAAAAAAATCTGTGCGGGGATGTTTTGTGATGGCCCCTTTCTGTGGAGCTTCTGCTGTCCTCCTTGCCACATGTCGTGAGTAATTTTTGCTGGGATTTTCTCTTACTACTTGTGCAGTTTGGAAGGGAGTGGGAACATTTGGGCCATAGTACTTACAACGTCCCCTTCATTTTTAGTTAGAGATGAGATTCTTCACTTTCTCTCCTATAAACCCAGTGATGCTGACTCAGGATTGTTGCCATATTGACAACTTTGTAAGATGGGTAGTTGGTTTCCACACAGGGCCCCATCGTGACAAAGATGGAAAACCAATGACATCAACCTTTGGATAAGGAGCAAGCTCAACACATCTACTAAATGAGTGATTTTATTTTTCTCTTGAGTGAGCGTAAGCAGCGCCATCATCTCCCACCAAAAGGGTGTGGTTTTTTTTTTGTTTTTTTTTTTGGAATTCCATTCATGAACTAGCCCCAAACTGTCATGCGGTGGTTCTGTAATATGTGCCACTGGCTTCTTGCAGAGGTCCAGCTGCCTGTGCTCTCCTTGCATCATGGAACTTGTGTCCCTGGCATTTAAGAGTGAGAGAGTGTGTGTGTGTGTGTGTAAACACATATGCGCGCGCGCGCACACATATATATGCCTCTGCAATAAGCCATATATATATCTATCTATATCTCTCTCTCTCTCTCTCTCTCTCTCTCTCTCTATATATATATATACACAAAATGTTTACTCTCTCTCTCTCTCTCTCTCTCTCTCTCTCTCTCTAAAATATAAAAGTCACGTGAGTCAATGAGTTCCCTGAGATGCAATTCTTTATGGCCTTACGTAACCTTATGACAGACTAAGGCAAAAACCTCTTATTTTGTTAAGACCACTTCCTCTTTTTAAATACTGAAGTGAAACTGAGCTGCTTTGACTGTCAGTGTTTCATTGCAAATGTGGTTCAGGAACTCGGTTAATTGCTGAGGCAGTAGTATTTGTAACTTTCTGTATGTTGGGAGCTGGAGATGGGATATTGACATTAAGGGTTCTTGGCTGTAGAAGTTGTTTCCAGCGTTGCTTCAGCTGAGCTGGAGTTTGTTGACATACATGATATGTTCCAAGGAATTTTTGTTTGCTTGGGTTTTTCTTAGGTAGGTATAGTCCTTGGGTTTTTGTTCTGAAGATATTACATCTCTAACGTCGAATGGCTTTGGGTTAGTTGGGAGACCTATCCTTCTGATTCAGTTTTACAATAGAAGGGCTGATCTATATCTTTATCCCCTGGTGGGGGAAAAAGGGTGCTACTGTAATCAGAATTTAGAACTGTTGACAGAAGTTCCATACAGTTCCTCAGATTTTTATTTATTTAAAATCCTTTATCTCGGTAAAGAAGGGCTCAAATCTCTCCAGCTCTATCTAAATAACTTAAATTTTAGACCCCTCCCTAAAAATAAAAGTTTCTACAACATGGTGTAGATTTTAAAAACAGTTTTTATTTTTTATAAAAGTGCCTATTCACTGCTGTGGGTTATGTGCAAGCAATGAAAAGCATGACACTAAGTGAATTAAAAAACTATTTTAGAATAACCCACCTTCCTCCAAAACATAGTTCTTCATCCACTTGCTTCAGAACCCCAACTTCCTCCAGATTGCTGTCTAGATGTTTCTCCTTTTCCTTGAAACTATACAGGAAACTGTAACAAAAGCCTCTTATGTAACCTGGTACTCTAAACAAACAGATGTGTGGTCTGTGGTGTTCCCTTCCCAGACTATGGACTAATGTGCTGCTGTGCCCCCCTGATTGCCCACTCTTGGACTCCTACTTACCCTGCATTGCTGGTGGCCACCCACTTTTGGAAGACTCCACACCAGTCTCCTGCGTGTAGTCAGTCTGAAGCAGTAGATATGTGCTCTTCAGCTACTCAGGGGACAGTCCCCCAGCAAGTACCCCTAGCTTCCAGATACCACACCAGGAACTTCCATCCTGCAGGGATGGAGGTCCTTCTCCAGTCACTGTAGGCTCACAGATACTGGTTTGTCAGTTTATCAAAGAAACCGGTATGTTCCAGCTTTTGCTCTCTCACAGTCTCAAAAGTTCTCACTGCTTTAAATAAAACAAACACTAGTTTATTGATTGAAACATTATTTTAAGTGAGTATATAGCAAATCAATGCACAATCATTTAATAAATTAGTTGGGAGTTCCCAAAGCAAATAAAAGCTATAAGACACCTTCTAACCTAAAATTCACTGTTCAGTCTCGCTTTCTAGCTTACTCACAGGAATGTCTGCTGGTGGTATTGCACCTTGGCCCCTCGCTGGCCATTGTGGTTAGGCTCAGTCCCTTGAAGTTGTTTCAAGAAGGAGTTTTTCTGGTGAAAAGCTCACTCACAGTTCCCATTTTTCCTCCCCTCCTTCCTGGACTGAAGTCATTCTTCTCCCCACCTGAACCAGGAAGCTCAATTTTCATTGTTTTTTTCATGAACCTTTTCAGCTTACATGCTGAGAGGCAGCTCTGATTGTCTGCCCCTCTCCTGAGCCATGTGAAATACATAGCATGTCTTTCATATGTATGATGCTGCAGGCAACATGATACAATAGCAATACTGAAGAACATGTTATGTGCATTCAGAAAGGAACACTGTGCATGGCATATTTGGGATCAAATGGTGCAAATATATTGCAAAAGTGAACAGGAAAGTTACACAGATCACACTCCAGTGGTGCAGCGGCATGTGACATGGTCCAGTTAGTTTAATCTTTTCTGTATAGATTCTTGTACCATGGTCCTCATTACAGCATCAGCCTTCCAGAAGTGCATTAAACAGTGTGACTAACATCTGTCATGTTTGTTCTCTCATGCTTTCCCCAGGGGTGAAATATGTGCAGGGGAGTTTTAGGAATTTTTTTTATATTGTAAATGTGTTGCTGTATATTTGTTGGCGAAAACAAGGTCAAAGAGATGTGCCTGGTGTTTAAATTGGAAGTTGGTAAGGTTCGTGATGGTTCTTAGTTTTTGGAGTAGTTCATTCCACGGTTTTGGATCGTCTACTGAGGAAGTTCAGTCTCCTGCACAAACCAGTTTTATTCTTATTGTAAAGACTTGCGTTGTGATGGAGGAGTGAAATTTTCAGCCACAGTGATCACCTCTCAAAAGGCCAGGTTCTGCGATACCCTTACTTTGGACAAGTATTGCCTTATTCTGCAGGTTTTTCCATTGACTTCATTGGAGCTACTTGCAGAAAGAGGCGCTATGAACTGTAAGCGCTAGTTTGTTTGAAAAAGTCCCTTTCTCTAAAAGGAAACTTTCTAGTGATTAAGTAAACAAAGGAGGAAAAGTATACAAAATCTGTTTAAAATGGCAATGATTAATACTTAAAGTTCCAACTTTTCTATGGCTCTAAATGTTTGAATTTATGTAACCTCCTTACAACCACTGAACCGCAAGAGAAAAGAAATAGCAAACATGGACAGTGAGCATGCTCGGTCCAGTGGAGTGAAGATTTCCTTGCAGTTGGAGGCAGGAGGAACTGTCAGTCAGTTGGCTGAAATTTTCCAGAGCCTTTTCATTTTAAAGATCCTTGCAAGGACTGAGAATTAGTATGGATAAATGAGAGAGTATATTCTGTTTTTATTTTTATGGTCTACTATGAAGCTGCTTACAAACTTCATTTTTTGTAATTTTTACATAATTATTCGTAAAGAAATTATTTATCATTTGTTCATATTAATCTGAGGATTATAAAGGATTTAGGCAACAGCTTGTCCTGATATTTGGACCCAGTGCCATTGTACTAAATCTCCTGCCCCTCCTCTGTGTTTATTCCATTTTCCTGCTCATTAGGCAGGTAGACAGGAATAGATTCTAACAGGAAAATACTTATTCTGCATTGAAATTAATGGATATTGAAATGTTTATTTTTTAGTGCATGTACTATATCTTGTCATAGGGAAGATAAATTAAACCTGTTACAAACAGGTTAGGGTTGCTTAGCTGACAAAACCGTAAGCAAGACAGTGGGATATGGAAGAACCTTTCCCCAACCCTTACTACTTACATGCCACATTAACTACTGTTCCTCTCGTTTCTCCTAAAAGAAATGCACTGATTACCTGTTGAGTTTGAAGTGATTTCTTTGGATCAGAGTACAGCAGAAAACCTTAACTATGCCCTCAGAACACAGGCCAATGGTTAGTCAGTCTCCTAGTAGTCGGGTATCCACATCACAAATTAGCACTCTCCTAGGCTTCACAGAGGACAAAGACTGCATTTGAACTTCAGGCCGTTTGGTTTGGGTTAAGTGATGCTGGTGGGGCACAGGATTACTGTTACTGTTACTGTCACTGGCATGCAAACATTTCCAGGCATGAAGTTACAAACATCAGACTCATAGCTTACAGGATTTTGGTCACAATAAAGCTTGCTGATTTACCTGCCTAAATGACATGGTATTGACAGAGTTGGTGAGACCTTAACAATCAACAGCAAAACTGGTGCTCTTACTGTAAAATGGGTATTTGTGGTCTTAAAGAAATTATTCTAATATAAATAATCAGATGTTGCTCTCCTGCAGGCAGAGGCAGAAGTTTTCAAATCTCAGCCTCAGTATTTAAATAATTGCTTTGGTTGATTGTTACCAGTTCAGCATTTATTAGATTTACTCCTTCTTTTGGTAGAACATTGATTGCAGCATAGAAGCTGAGTGTTCTAGGGTAACAGTGAAAATAATTGGTTTTTTTAGTGTGTCGAGGGTGAAGGAGAGAGGAGGAAGAAAAAACTGTAAAATGAACTGAAGAATAGATGTAGTTCTGTTCAAGAAGAAAGGGTTGAAGGAAGGAAGGAAGCGAGGCACAATTTGGAACCATTTGTCCATCTCTGCAGTAGCTTTTCATTTATAGATCTGGCAGCTGCAACTTTGGTTGAATCTTGTTTTTGTTCCAAGAATCCTTATTTATTGGTTGCATTTCTTTCTTTGGCTTCTGCCAAGCCTTGGATGCTCTCTCTTGTTTTTATAGCTTTCCCAGTAACATTGCTAGAGAAATAAGGAAAGACTCTTGCTAGCCTTTCAGAAGCAAGTCTGAGCGTCAGCGGGTCATTGTGATGGCATGTTAATAGTTGACTTGCTGTGTATCAATAAGAGCGTCTCTTGACTATAACATTAGACTGTGTTAAAACACAACCCTGAGGAGTCATTTTAACTAACATGGTAAATTTGATTTTGCAGGTGACTAGGCAGGGACTAGCCATGTTTAAAGTTTTGTGCTAGCTGGTCATGGTAAACCTGTGGTACTGTTAATATGACATCCCCAGGTGGTTTTTTAGCACAGCCTAATTTACTAGTAAAGATAGCTTTAATTCATTTAAATCTTACTACTCCTTGGTTTTGAAGCTGTTGAAAAGAAGGAAAAAAAAAAAAAAAGAAAAGTCTTTTCAAAGTGCCTGCCTTCATATAGAATTGTCAGTATTAGAATGTAATTTAATGAATGACTCAGATTTACAGGCTGAAATTGTTTGGACTTATTAGTGACCCAAGTTACCGGTTTGAAATAAGCATAAAGCTGGAACCACAGGTTCACATCCCATCAGGGTCTGCTATGTTCTTCTGAGGTAGATGAACAACCTTTTATTGTGTGGAACTTTCTGGTGAGGCCTCTAAAAACAGAAGTACTGCCTGCACAGGCGTTAGAGAATGATATTTGTTCTGTAGTTTTGGCCAGAATATCTATTCTCTTTTTCTGTGGGCTCTGCTTTTGCACTTCACCAATTTATTTGGAAATCTTTTAAAACACACTAAACAGTGTTTGATATTATCAGTGCTTTGCATATGTGCAAATTCATAATTCTGGACAGGAACCTCTGTTTCTTTTTTCTCTTTATCTTCAGGGACTTCATGATAGTAAAGTTAAAATAGCGGAGATATTTAGGAAAGGAGTATAAAAACGATTAAACCTATATTTAGAAATTATTTTCTAATGTAGGGCCCTCTTCCTGTAAATATTTGTCCAGGCTTAACTTTAGCCCAACTGTCTTCAATGGGATTTTTTTTGTTTTTGTTTTACTTGTGTGTACTTTAGTGCTTAAAATTATGCTGCTTGTAGTCCTGTTGACATAATTATATAAAACTGAGTCTTTGCATAAGTGTTTTGCAGACTTGGGGCTTAGGCTCCTAAAACACAGTTCAGAGCAGTGGGGGCTGTGTCATGCCTGCCCTGAAACTTGAGTGCCTTACAGTGTCTTGCTGAAGTAGCTCCCACCTGTGTTGCTCACAAACATGCTTCCAGGCATTCAAGCCACATCCTGACTGAATGTGTGTAACTGCAGCCTGCCACCTATGCCATGGCTTTCATCAGCCTTGGTTATGCTGCTGGGTGACCCAACACACTCCCAGTCCTAGATCTTTCTCCAGAAATATATGGCCTATACTGCCTAGCCTGTCCTGGACAGAACAAATATATTGAGTTCATTATTCTTTTAAGGGAATAATATGCCATCTTACTACCTTAAGTAGAGTTGTCCAGATATTTGACTTAAACACATTGGACTAGATAAAACAGGTTTATTAACTACAAAGAGAGAATTTAAGTGGGTACAAGTAAAAGTCCAAAATAGTTACAAGAAAAATGAAGGTAAAAGACTGACTGTTGCCCAACTTACCAAACTATATTATATTAAAGCAAAATTTCTCACTGCGTGCTTTCAACAAGGTTACTGGCAAAACTTCATGTCAGGACCCCATCCTAAAATCCAGGGGTTGTTTTGTTTTGTTGTTTTAAATCATGCAATGGAGGGTGTGCGTGCGTGCGCGCGCGCGCACCTTGGAGGTATTTGTCCCTTTTTTTAGTTCCAGTCCTCCTCCTCCTGAAAAAACAATTCCAGGTGGGAACTAGAAAACAAAGAGACTGAGTGGAAGGTTGTTCTCTGCTTTTTTTTTTGTTTTTTTTTTTGGGCACTTGTTTAGAGTTTTCTTTCCTTTCTCTTTATGGCTGATGACTCTTTTTACTGCTTAAATGAAAATTAAGACAAGAATACACTCCCTTGTTCAAGACAGACCTAGGTTTGACCAGTTTGATTCTGTGTGTGTTATGGCATCATACAAGGAAATCTTATAACTTCACATACAGTGTTACATACATTTTATTCAGACAATATTGGCCATTAATTTATAAATTTTAGATGATTGCTCACAGGGCATGCCTGTACAAAGATTATTACATTAGTGTCTAGGACAGGGGTTGGCAACCCAAAAGATAAGAAGAGCCATTTTAAAAAATTCCTTCAGTTATCAAGTATTTTGAAAGCCACAAGGGGTGTTGCCTACTAGTTAAGAAACTGAAAAACAGAACAGAGATGCATATTGATTTTTAATAACAAAAAATGTGTGTTGATGCAAACAAACAATTTACATATACATTTTAACAATATATGATGTGTTTTAATGACAATTCGCTTTTTAAAACATACAACTTTTAGATCTTTACTGAAAACTAATTGGCTGATGACACATTGCAGAATGAAGGCTTTGTTGAAGAAAATCATCAGTTTCAAGTTACTTTTAGTTAAAGTTTAGCAATAAAAGTGAGCTCTAATTTTTGGGAGGGAACAAGGGAGGAGAGAGGAAAAAACAACTGCCTTCAGTACTAGAAGTAAATAGAAACTGTCATGGTCCTACACACAAAGTACTCATTTCATTTTAGCTTTGTCAATGTAAGTCTTGTTTTAATATTCAATGCTATATACACTGATTTTCAAAGAAACTTGAGGGCCCTCTCAAACAAAAAGTAATTAAAATATATTACTTATTAGATATAAAGAGGTCTTTGGGTACAGAGAGAGCTGAAACAAAGCATTTGGCAATAACTCCTGTGTCCTGTCTCTGCCTTGGCCCAGATGCAGATGAACAGGAGAAAGATGTCGGCAACACATCAGGACACAGACGTGAGGTAATCACCTCAAACAACCTCCAGTAGGTACAAATTGGATTGCTCCTTGAAGCATGGAGGTTGAATATCCATCCCCTCTTTAACAAATTCTTATAGCATCAACTATAACCCCTTTCTATATTCTTGTTACCCATAAAAGCATCCAATTTCATTAGAATCTTACTCAAAAAATTCTATCACTAAATTGAAATATTTGAGTCATAATGTTCACTAAGTATTTTCCTTTATATAGCTTTCCTTTAAAAAAAACCCCCAACCAACCAAAACAAACAACCTGTGTTAAGCCAACACTGCCTTACCCCCCCCCCCCCTTAGGTCACTTTCAGTTCTCTCCACCTTAACTCTTCTTCCCTAAGATAAGCTGAGTACACAACCAGTGCCAAGAGAAACTTTACAGTGAAGAAACACATGGCCCCCAAAATATTTTGAAGTTCAATAATAGTACAGAGATTATAGTAATTTAAGACTATGAATAAAGGTGAGCCTGAGAAATAAAATTAACAAGCTTCATTAGAAGGATATTTATCCTTTTCTACAATGGTTCTATGATAGCCTTACACAGAATTTATAGACTTCTTTGAGGTAGAGCATTACATTCTGTGCTTTCCAATTCTAAAGAATTAAAGGTTTGGATTCCACAAAACTCTGGCAACCAGAAGAGCATTGAAAAATCCTCCCCAAAACAACAAAAAGGGCACCAATCTTTGTAACTAGTGGTGTGGATTTTTTGTGTTTCTTTTTGTTCTGTTTTGTTTTTAAATCTAAAGTTTAATTTAAAAGACTAAGTGGCACAAAGTCAGGGAAAATTAACCAAAACAGTTTAACCTACTGCTTTTCTTCTTTACCAGTATAATGGAACATCTGGGGCCCTTCCCCCCATCCAGGAGTCCCCCGGCTCCCACTCTTTTACTTACCATATTGCAGTGCTGAGAGAATTCTCTGTCCCAGCTAGGAAGGCCTGGCTACACCTAAGCTGGGGTGAGGGCCCCTATGTGCAGCTCGAGGGCTGGCAGTGGGGGGGTCATCACAGCCTTGCCTTTCCCAACTCTTTCAGGGCTGGAGGCAGCTTTTCAGCCTTAGCTCCTTTAGCAGGAAGCCGGGAGGGGGCGGACTAGACTCAGCATCAGCTTGGCCTTGCCGAAGGGAGATGGGTCCCCAGAGAGGGCACACAGAGTCTCTGGCTGCTGATGGGAGGAGGCAGTTCTGTGGGACTCTTGGTAGGTTGGAAGAGTTGGAGGAATCAGGAGGGTGCTGGCCTGACACTGACACTGAGATGCTCACAGAGTTCTCACCACTCAGGTGGGTCCAGGAGAGAGCCTGGAGGTGGAGGGGAGAGCTGTGGAGGAAGTAAGGGGGGGTGGGCCTTAAAGTATGGAGCTGTGCTACTCTCTTATCTCTCTTCACAGCCAGGCAGCAGTGAACATTCCCACTGCATGCCATGCCATAAGCAGTAACAGCAGAGCTAAGCTAGGGCTGTGCGGCGAGCGGGGGAGCTGCCCCTTTTTCACTGCTGCTGGAGGCAGGTTTCTCAGCCTTACTGCTTCAGCCTCTGCAGGAGTTGGGGGCAGCAGCAGCCCCGACTCCAGCAGATTACATCTATTCTAGCTGTTAGCCTGTCTATACCCCTACAATCTCCCCTGGCTGGCTCTCTCTTTTCCACCTTCCTTTATTTACTACAGTACAGAATCCCTTTGATTCTTTTCCCACCAGGTATATTAGGGAATGGTCTGACGTGACACGGGTCCATCGTGGAGCGAAGTGGCAGAGGCGGTGGGGGGAGAATGGGTTGTGGAGTGCTGCCCTCGGGGGGGGGCCATCAAAAACGCTGTTTGCGTCCCAACAAGCTGTCCGATCCCTGTCTGCGCCGTCCTGACTGGGAGGCGCCAAGCTTACCCCCTTTATCTGATTGGCTTTTATCTTTACCCAGGTCCCTGAGGTGGCGCTGGGGAAACTGGAGGGATCTCAGGAACTGGGTCTGCAGTTGCAGCTGTTGTTTCAGTTGCTGTAACTGCTGTTGTAGCTGGTGCAACCTCAGGGAGTGCCTAACAGGTTGAGGAGTGTAGATCCTGAGGGACCTCAGTATAGCCCTTGAGTCCTTCATACCATGCAGCTTCGATTCTGTGGAAGGTGCAAAGAGGTCAGGGCCCTCAGAGGGGAGATCCTGGATAATCTGTTGCATCTGCGTGGAGAGGCCGGACTTCTGGAGCCAGGCCAAGCAGCGCATTACCACTGCCGATGTCATTATATGTGCCGTTGTATCTACTGCATCCCAGGTTGCCGCGAGCACATCCCTGGATGCTCTCTCTCCTTCATCCAGCATTGCCTCGAAGTCTCTCAGGCGATCCTTGGAGATGGCTGAGCGGAGATTTCGTAGAGCTTCCCACAAGTTGAAGATGTAGCGCGTCATCAAAGCTGAGTGATTTGAGATGTGCAGCTGAAGGGTGGCAGAGGAGTAAACTTTCCCACCCAACAGGTCAAGCTTCCTTGCCTCTCTGTTCTTGGGCATGGTGCTAGGTTGACCTTGTCTCTCCCTTTGGTTGACTGCATTGACTACCAGGGATCCTGGGACTGGGTGATGAAACAGGAACGGGAATCCTTCGGGGGAGACAAAGTATTTCTTATCCGCTACTTTGGACAGTGGTGGGATTGAGGAAGGCATTTGCCAGTGTTTCTGGAAGATGCGGAACACCCCGGCATGCAGGGGAATCGTGACCTTAGTCGGTAGGGCTGTGCAGAACGTGTTGAAGAGGGAATCATCTTCCACTGGATCACTCTTAGCTTCAGCTTCAGATTTGCCGCCATGCGGTGGAGGAGGTCCTGCTCGACACGGGGATGTCCCTTGTGGTTGGCAGACATGTCGATTAGGTGCTCGTCGGGCGACAAGCATGACAGGGCCCTTGATCTGCTTCATTGCGTTGAATCAGGGTCTGGCTTGTCATCAGAGAAATCCAAGGACTCTGGTGCCGGCGAACAGGCATAGCGGAAGGAGGTTTCATCTGCCATCGCGTTCAGCCTGTTGAGGTTCCAGTCGTTGTGCGGAGACCTCGACGGCGGCATAGGCGCCATGGGGGAGCAGGAGCCTCTCCTGATGAGCTTCTTCCCCTTGAGCAAAGTGACATGGAGCTTTTTCGAGGCCGCTTTCTTGGCCGCTCCTCCTGAGGGGGAATAAAAGGGTCTTCCGAGGGTGATCTGGATGACCCTCTCCCGACAACTGGCAGTCTGGTACCGAAAGTTCCTCAGAGGAGCAATGAGGCGGAGCCGTGGTGCTTGGACCTGGTACCGGGTTTGACAGTGCCGGGTCAGAGAAGAGTGAAGAGGCCCACGATGGTACCGGTATCAGTGCGGGTGTTGCTGGTGCCGAGTCTGACGGTACCGGAAGTGGCAGTACTGGAAGCGGTGGTATCGGCGACAGTGCCGAGTCCAGCGGCACCGGGCTTGACAGTGGTACCGGGCTGAGAGGTGGTGCCGCACGGGGCCGTGCCATGTCCGGCAGCGCTGAGGGGGGCGGTGTCGCCTCTTCCTGTTTCTTCTTGTTCTGCACCGGAGCTGGGTTTGAATGCCCTTGGCGAGCCGGTGCCTGAGCTGGGGCCCTAGTAGGGGAGCGGGGAGGCTACCGGGAGACCGGTGAGGTCGGTGCCGAGGAGGTACTGTATAAGGCCGAGATTTTGAGCCTGGTACTGGAGATTGGTGGGAATCTTGAGCCCGGGCTGATCGAGGATCTGGCGGAGCACTGGTGGCTCAGCCGCTTTCGAGCGAAGTGGCTCTGGTCCCCGAAATTAGGAGGAGACGGCGCTCCCTTTCCAGCTGAGTCCTTCTCTTGATGGATTGGCAGATGGGGCAGTCCGCCATAAGGTGGGACTCACCCAAGCAAGCGAGGCATTTTTTGTGTGGGTTGTCCATCGGGAAAGCCTTGCAAGCATCCCAAGCACGGCTTGAAACCTGGCATTTCGAGTTTCGCGCAAAAAGACAGGCCCTTGCGTTTTGCAAGATAACGCTGATCCGAACTGACACTGATGGTGGAAAGAGGAAAGGAACTGGGAGGGTCAGGGTCACGGTCACCTATATAGCCGCGGTCTTGGCATGGAGGGGGCATTGGCCATGTGCCCTGACTTGACAGGCTAATACTAAAGACTTTCCGAGCCACTGTGCTCTGCGGCATGTAGACACCTGTAACTGAATAATGTGAGCAGTGCTTGAAGGAGAAGCAGTCATTTCACAGTCAATGTAAACTGTCAGGACTGACTGATTAGTTCCTTACCTGATCTCATGATTCCTTGCACCGCAAAAAGTGTATCTTGGTTACTAGCTGTCTGTTATGGACTCTAATAAGGCTGTGAAAAGGAGTTAATGTTATCAAGATTGTCCAGAGAAATCCATATTTAGGTTTAATGGTTCTTGAAACTTGCTTAAGTCTGTCCTAGAGTGGATTGATTCTTAGTTTCCTTTACATGTATAAGATTTGGTCTAAACTACAGAGCTATATCAATATGAAAAATTCATACCCCCTTGAGCAACATAGTTATAAACAATGTAACCGCTCCCCCCACGTAGACAGTGCAATGTCAGAGCTTCTGCCCTCAACATAGCTACTGCTTCTCAGGGAGGTGGATTAACTTTGGCAACGCGAGAGCTCTCTCCTGTGGGCTTAGAATGTCTTAATTAAAGAAATATGGCAGCGTAGCTGTAGCTGTGCAAATGCAGCCTTTGAAGTGTAGGCTGGCCCTAAAATGGGTTAGCATCTGAGTTTATTTAAAGCTTACTCAGGAGGGAAGTACAGAGCAATGCTTGTGAATTGCATCAGTTTAATCAGCTCAGTATCGAACTTCGGTGCGTCTTTCTAGCCAAAGTTTGAATTTGAGGTGTTTCTCTTCCTTGTCATACGTAGTTGCATTACAGAGAGGTTTGGGAATTGAAATCTTCGGCTTCTGTCTATCTGCAGAGGATCCTTGGCAGAAGAGGAAATTATGATGGCTTTCCAAGTCATGCAGGTCTGCACTCAGAATGTGCAATCTCATTTAAGAGAAGATATGAAGTTATCAAACAATAAGAGTAAAGATGGGAACAGTACTAATTAGGGATCCTAGTTTTCTGTGATTTAAAACCCCAGATTATCCTGATACACTTCCCTCATCCACAAGTCCATGTTTTTTCATGATTAAAATGAAAAGATGAACTTCAGTTTCCATAGTCAAAATACATACATATATATCAGCTGAACTCAATGTTTTATTGATAATTTTTAAGCAGGTTCAAAGCCTAACCGTGCCATCAAGCATCATCATAAAATAAAATTAATAGAATGATCCAGTCACCATTCATTGTTTTACTGTTGCTTACTCTACTGTTTAAGCTCTTGTTTTCATTCTATTCACTTTGTTGAATTTCAGTGTGTTCCAGTTGTCTGCCTTTGAACATAATCTACAGCTTTGCTGCATACAGTACAGAACAGGATACTACCATCAATGTGCAGTCAATTCTTACCAAACTCAGTGACACAGTCTTTAGGGGGTGATTTTTTTTTTTTGAAGTTTTTGACATCTTTTCATAACTTTATTCTCATCTGGAGACCAAACTGACATTTGAGATGCATTAAAACATGAACCCCTAAACTCCATTGATTAACTTCTGTATGCTGGAAGCAGTTTAACGGAGTGTGTTTCACTATGTAAATTTAAAGAACAGTCAAAAACCAACTGCAAGAGGATGAGGTTGTGCACATTGAATAAGTGACACTGCTATTTTCAGTAAAATGCAGTTAATACTTAATATTTATTTCTATTTTTTCACAACATGTAAAAACTAAAGAATATTTTCAAAAACGCAAATTCCACTATTTTTTATGGCAAATGATTTTCTAGGATCCCTGAGAATAAGGCTCTTTGCTTTTGTTCCTAGCTATTGACAATTCATATCTTGATTCTACTCCTGTTTACGTAATTTTATAACAAGAACATGAAGCACGATGAGATAAAACAAGTAACCTGTTCCTTCCCTAGCTGCTGCGAATCCGCCATTTGTGTTAAGATTATCATGGAGGAGTAAGAAGGGGAGAGTTTTTCAGTTTAGCATTTAGAGCCTACATATCGGCTGAATAATTGACTGACTATAACTTACCCTGTGTTAAAACTCCAGTGTAGACAAACCCTTTCTGCGTGGTGGGTCAGTACCTGACACAGTAGGGGTCCCGATCTGAATTGGGATCTCTCCATGTTGTTGTAATATGAATAGTAATACAATGTGAAATTAACTCATAACATTGAGGCAAGCCACCAATATGTTCAGAAATGTATTGGCCTGAAACAAACTTTTTGAGAGTGAACGTTGTGCTAACCCTAAAGATTAAAAATGTCATCAGACTAAAAATGTGGTTTTTGGTCTGTCTTGAGTTTTGAGCTCCTTTCCCAATCTGCATCATGCCTGCATGAAAGCATAGGCTGCAGCATCTCTATCCCCCTCCTCCCCCCCCATTATCAGTACTATTCCATATGCCACCATTCCCTCCAACCTCACTTCTGCTTCTGGGATCTTCATTCCTCCTCCAACCTGCAGGGGCAGCAGCATGGTCCTGAGGCAGGGAGAGGAGCAAAGACATCCTTAGCTGTTGGACTTTTCTTCTTACATCCTTTTCCCTCCTCCTATGAGAACAGCACTGTGTCCCTGAAGGGGAATGAGGAGGAACCCTGTCTGCCTCCTACGACAGCTGTGATTGGCTCTTTTACCTTTGGGAGCAGGCCAGTGGAGAAAACAGCCAATGGGGGAGTCATCCTTTCTGTTTGTCTGGCTCTTGGCGGGGTTGAAATTCACTAGAGGGCTGAAACATCTCGACTGGTCCTGAGAATGGCACCAACCTTGGCCGAAATCCTATGTAACACTCATGTGGCCAGATTGAGTCTGCCTTGCAGGCGGCTCTGACCAGAGAAAGGGTGTGCACGGGAACACAGCAAGGAGAGCCCCTTTGCCCCAGGTGCACCTGTTCCAAACCCCCAGAGTGACGACCACACACACACACACACTGGGATAACGCAGGGATTATGGGAATGGGGAAGGTTTATTTATAGAGGTGCAAAGGGGAAACCAACAGGGGAGATGGGGCAGCAGTAACACAGAGTAACAGCTAACACAGGGCCCTGCAAGGCCCAACAATAGAGCAGGCTGGAGGCAGACGTGAGCTCTGCTTCTGCACCATGAGTTCAGGAGTCCCAGCACAGTTCCAGTCCAGAGTTCAGTCCAGCAACTCCTAGTCTTCGGCGCCAGCATTCCCCCAGCAAAAGAAAACCCTCTGACGCCTCTTCTGCCGCTCTCTGTGAACCCAGAGTGGCCGCGTCCCCACTTGACTAACTACAACCTCCCGCCTGAGTTCCAGGTGCTGTACTCACGGCCCCACAGCTCCAGATGGCCAGTCACTGGATGCTGCTCTGTCCTTGGGCGACTCTCCCCAGCACAGTGTCCTTCTGTGGGGGCTGGCCTGGCATCCCAGGTCAGTCGCTGTGTCTTCCCAGGCTTCAGGCAGGGCCTCTCCCCCTGCTTCCTTCCCAGGCCTCTGGCTGCAGCTCCAGCCCCCCTCCTCAGCTCCACAACCTCTCCCGCAGGGCAAAAATTTAAAGGAACCATGTTTCTTAAAACACCAGGGGGGTTACACCTATCACATGGGAAAAAATAAAAACCAAACCCCAAAAGAGTTGGCAATCCTGCTAGTGACCAGAAGCAGAGAAACAGTACTAAGTGAACTTCTTGGTGAAGTTAAGAAACAAAGGGAGACAGATCACAAGACCAGGTGGCTTAGAGAGGTCATCTTGACATCTCTTTATTTATTACTGATGTCAGAGGCTACAAGAAAGAAGATAAGATGACGTTTCACAGATGTAGTAAAATCACTATGGAAAACAGGTGTAGTAGTTTCTCTTAGTTTGAGAGAATTAGTATGTAAGAGAAAATCTTATGTATCCAAGTTTGACTTTCCAAGTTTGTAACAGATACATCTCCATGTCACTTTCATTAGAATTTTACAATGTTCAATGGACTCTTTTTTTCCATCGGCTTTCCTGTACGTAGCCTGCACATCAATTGGGACAGATGGGAATTTATCTTAAGCATTAGCTATTGATGAACATTACAACAGATGAAAGTTTCTTAGGCAAAATAATTTATTAGCAAGCAATTTCTCTATTTGAGTTTCCAAATTCAAATGGAGGCTTCACTTGCTAAGCCTATAAATTCAAGCCTGGTTAATTATGACCCATGTTCCCTCTATGGCACACGACTATGTGGCCTTGTATGTAAAAAAACAAACAAACAAACAAAACCCCAACAACTTGCTGTGCAGGGTTTTTCCATTCCTGCGCACAGGGCGGGCCAGGCCGGCAGTGCAGCTGAGGATCAGGCACGTGTGGCAGGCCCAGGCTACAGGCCCAGCTGGGATAGGCCGGCAAGGTGGCAGAGGATCAGCCGGGGGGGGCGGGGCAGGCTTGGGGGCAGGCTGGACCAGCAGCAGAGTGGTGAAGGGTTGGTCGGGGGGGGCAGGCTTGAAGCACGGTTGAGGATCAGTTGAGGGAGGAGGAGGGGCAGGCTGGGAGAGTGGCCAAGGATCAGCTGGGGGAAGGGCAGGCTGGGAGACTGGATGAGGCTTGGCAGGGGGTTGTGGGGGGCAGGCCTGAAGCATTGCCGAGGATCAGCTGTAGTTTTCTTAAATATATTTCAAGCAGCTTCTTGTTAGTGATATCGTAATTTATTTTTTTTATTCCAGAGATAAGATGGTTTCAGTGAACATGTATTTTGAAGTTGATCATCATAATGAAGTGTCCTTTTAAGAGAAGGTCCCTAACCCAGAGGATGTTTACATTTTTCTTCTTTCAAATGTCTGTTGCTATTTGTGGTTTCGGGAACCTGGTGTTTGTGGTAGGTTGTTTCAAAGTGTAGGAGAGACTACAGCTGGCATCTGAGTGTGTTTTTTTCTGTCTGACATACCATGGAAAGGGAAAAAGAGTAACAAACTAGCTTAGTAAATGTGTTTTTTGTTTTGTTTTTGTTTTGTTTTTTAACTAGATGGATATAAATATAGAAAACAGTAGTTGTATTACATTTCTTGACTTGTTTTTCGAAGTCTTTCCTGTACAGGTCTTTGGGATTTTTCTTGTGGAGTTTGAGCGAAAGCTGAAATATTAGGAGTGGCTGAGTGGAATTTTTTTTGAGGGGTATCTATCTTTGACAGACTGGTAGCTTGTATTTAGACTGTTCAGTTTGTAAAAAATAATTTAGTTATTTCATTTTAACCTCTTTTAATAAATTTCATTTTTACTAACTATTTCTCTTTTGTTGACTTGGACTCTCCACGTGATCTTATTTGTTACATTTTAGAGGAAGTATATGTGTTTTTTATACCCAAAAGTCCCTATTAATAGATTTCAAATTTTTCAAATCTCCTTTTGCACAATAACTGGATATAGCTTAAGTATCATATAGAGAAATACATAATTACAAAAGTGGCTGAAAAAAGCTGTGCGGCAATTAATTTGATATATTTACAAAAAAAAAATAAAGGTGGATGTGCATAGTAAACTGATGAACATGAAAAATTGGAGGATCTTTCTTAAAATATGAGGGTTTTAATAAATCCTGCATGACCTCTGTTAGGTTTTGATTCAGGAAAAAAAGTCTTTGTTCAGTATAGTATTTAAGAACGTTTAATTTTTAAGTTTTGTGCTTAAATGATTTCCCCTGAGCTGGAGCCCTTGTTAGGGATTGTCTAAGGGAACATATGCACATTTTAAGAACCCCATTAAAAGATTGGTAGAATTTTCTTAGTGTGTGCGCTCTGCAAGCTATTTTTGGGAAATATAGGGATATTTTGCAGAACCCAGTGTTGTGTAGTGTCATGATTATAATCCATTTGAGTCAGTACAGAAGTGTGACTTCAAATATTACTGTAGAAGAACAGAACAAACCCAACAAATTCAAAATCAGATTTCTTTGCTGCTTAATTATTATGCACAAGATAATAAATGAGTGTTTGAAATGTTGTTGTTGTTTTTTTTTCCCCCTTCTTGCAAGTTTTGCTGAGGTCTCTGAATTTATTTAAAGCATATGATTTTATGTAATTCAGCCCAATTGTTACAGCAGCTGTCACCAGCTGAATGTCTGTTAACCACATGCTAATACGAAGTCAAAGGTTATTTTGGGAGGCAAATTTTGTTTGTTTTTAATGTAAAAAGCAAGTATTAACATTCTCAGGAGGTGGAGTGATTTTATAGCAGCAAACCATGTTCTTTTGTGATTGATTTTTATTCTCTGGAAATTAAATTGATCCTGGCACAGAGACTCCAAATAGTGGACCTCTTAGGCCTCCCATTATTCAGTGTGGACAGTTCAGCACTATGCCAATGCACCACTTAAATCTTAGTTAATCCCTATATTTAAGGTTTACATGGGCCTTGAGTGGTGCATAGGCCTTGGGCTGGGCTGCATGGGGTGAATTTCATCCTGTGCTTGTAAGGGAATTTTAAAATAAGGCTTTTAAAGAAGGTGTTAGTTTAACATGTAGTTAATTAGCACCATATGGATGTCTTGGGCATATACAACTATTGCGTAAGAGTTTCCATCCTCTGAAATATATTTATTGATGATATTTTAGTGGCTTCTTAATGCTTCACTTTTTTATAGCTATTAATATGATTATATGTGTGTTAGGAAAATATGCCATCACATCTATTGTGCAGGCTAATTTTGTATAAAATATTGTACATTGGTTACTTCTAGCTGTATAATTACTGAATAGTTCACACTATTAAATTGTAATGCAATGTTGTTTTTATTTGTTATATAGCACTATGCCAGTATGTACAGGCCTCTAAAATCCGAGATGGTGCCGGCTGTTTCAATTCAAGTGCAGTAGAAGGTAAAAGGAAAAAGACGAAAAAAAAGTAACACGGTTGTTTCAATACCTAGTTCTTTCAATATCTTTTCCTTGCTGGCACTTCTGTGGCCTTTGACCTCTTAACTTCCTAGAATCTCGGTTCACAGCTGACTTTTTTTTGTAGTAGGTGGTGGAATTCCAGACTGTCTGTCTCAAAGAAGAAAACTTGAAGAGATTTTTAAATGTCACTTGTGTGTCTATCTAAAGCTTCTCTTAAGCTCTTCACTTCATGTTTGACTCTCTTGTCTATTTGTGCTTTTTATAGGTAATAAAATTCAGATTGTGTTCTGCAATGTATTCTACCACTGGTCTCCAAGCAGAATTTAAAATAAACAGAATGCAGCTGCTACAGTTGTTGCTAAGAAGTAGACAAACCAGTAACTATAAACTGACTCTAAGCACATTCATATTAAAAGAAAAGCACAGATAGATAATTGTGTATAACTGTTACCAGTGCTAATACTTTTCCAGTCTAGTTACATGCTAACTATCTTGCATTTTCTACTTCTCTTAAAAGGAATGTCTGAACTTAATCTATTTATCTTCTCTTTTGCCAACTGACATTTTGCTTTCTGGCCTTACATGAAAGAGCTTGGAAAGAGAATGAAATGATTGACTTGATTTTTTGCTTTTCTCAGGGGAAAATTTTGAACAGACTCCATTAAGACGCACATTTAAATCCAAAGTTCTTGCTCGTTATCCTGAGAATGTAGAATGGAATCCGTTTGACCAGGATGCTGTGGGAATGGTCAGTACCACATTATTTGTTCTTTGTTTCTGTTGGTTTTTTGAGATTAGTGCTCTCCTTACTATCATGATGACAAAATATCAGCTGGGAATTTTTTTTTGTTTTAAGAAAGTATCTATCTTTTGATAAAGCAAGTAAAAAGCTGTGTACAAAATGGATCGTTAAATACAAAATGACAAGTAGCTCTAAATTGAACAGATTTATTTAAAAGACACAATTCCTATTTGATTTCATACTTGGGGACTAGAAAAAGAGAGCCTTTGTCCTTAAAATAACTGATTATGTTCATGTTACCATGCATTTATAGGCTAAAACGGATCTCCAGAGGTCATCTAGTCCATCTCCCTCTTCTGAGACAGGACTCATGATGTATAATTTTTTTTAACCTTTATTCTGCAGTATTCTGAGAGAAAAGGCTGTTGGAGTGGAAGTGAAAGAAAGTTAGTCCTTTTGTTGTTAATGATTAGTCTTTAGCATTTACATCTGTTCTTTTTCAGAGATTTAACATCTTCTGATCTTACCTTATATTTTTAGATGTTCTTCTTTCAAAAGCAAAATTCATGAGCTAAACATTTTTTCTTCCACTGTTTGTGCAGAGTATAATTCTGTTCCTGTTGAAGTTCCAAAGGGGCAGCTGTGTTAGTTTAGTAAAACAAAAAAAGCAAACAGTCTTGTGGCAGTGTGATCTAGTCCCATGTCTTACACCCCCCGGAATTTATTTTCATCTCATTCTGTAAGTTCCCCCTCTTTGAAACATCTGACGAAGTGGGATTTTCTCCCACAAAAGCCCATGCGATAAATAAATCTGTTAGTCTTCAAGTACCTCAAGATTCGTTGCTTTTTTTGTTCCTATTGAAGTTGCTGTGAACTTTAGAAATCAGATATGAGCCTTAAGCTACATACCTTTGTTCTGCATAATAACTCTTAGTTTAAATGTGTTTGTGTTCATTAAATTATGTAGTATGAAATCTGTTCAGAGAAAAATGAGATGTCCCCTGTGTTCTTAAATGCTGTCATTGCCACAGATGTTGAAAACACAAGCAAAACATAATTACTATTTAACTTTTCACTTTTTTGCTTTCTTTTATAGCTATGTATGCCTAAAGGGCTTGCTTTCAAGACCCAGGCTGATTCCAGAGACCCTCAGTTCCATTCGTTTATAATCACCCGTGAAGATGGCTCACGGACATTTGGGTTTTCTCTCACATTTTATGAGGAAGTTACTAGCAAGCAAATCTGTAGTGCAATGCAGACGTTATATCACATGCACAATGCTGAATACGACATTCTGCATACTCCACCCACAGATAGCTGTAGCAGCATAGAAGACTGTAATGGAACATCTGTGTCAAAGCTACAGCGTTTTAACTCGTATGATATTAGCAGAGATACTCTATATGTCTCTAAGTGCATTTGTCTCATTACCCCAATGTCTTTTATGAAGGCTTGTAAGAAAGTGCTGGAGCAACTTCACCAAGCTGTAACTTCTCCTCAGCCACCACCGTTACCTTTAGAAAGTTACATCTACAATATTCTCTATGAGGTTCCTCTTCCTCCAGCAGGGAGATCGTTAAAGTTTTCGGGTGTCTATGGACCAATTATATGCCAGAGACCAAGCACCAGTGAACTCCCGTTATTTGACTTTCCAGTTAAAGAAGTTTTTGAATTACTTGGAGTGGAAAATGTGGTTCAGCTCTTCACTTGTGCTCTTCTGGAATTTCAGATACTGCTTTATTCACAGCGTGAGTATTCTTGTCTTGTCCTGTATAACCAATGGCTTTAGTTTTTTACTAACGAGGGCTCTGGTGGCGTGGTAACTATTTATTGCATGAGCTTTCGTGGGAGAAAATCGCACTTCCTCAGACACTTTCAAGATGGGGAAACTTACAGAATGGGAGGAAAATAAACACAAGGGAGTGTAGGTCATGGGATCAGGTCACACTGTCACAGCAAATCAAAGCATTTGTTAAGATTCAGACACTGGGAAACAGCACATAGAGGAAGGTGAGGTCAAATCACTTGTTGTAATGGGAAGAAAATCCATAGTCACGATTTAATCCTGCTTTCCCACAGTTGAATGTGCATATACATTCCAGTTCTGCGGTTTCTCTTTTCGGTTTTGATGTGTTACCCATTTGCTTGAGCACAGTGATTAACAAATAGTCAGTCAAGGATTTTTTACTACTGATTCAAGGAATAAATAGGTGTAATAAACTACTGTTGTCATGTCACTACTATCAGTGTGTTGCTGCTCTCAAAGTGGTTTAAATCAGACTTAACTGGAAACAGAAGTTCTCAGCACCTCAGAAAATTCAAGCACTTAAATTTTGAAAGATTGGCGTGGCTTTAATACCTCACATGCATGTAATGATGTGAGGCAGGGCAAGAAACCTGACCACTTGCTTTTTTCCCCCCAAAACAGCTTTGACCAGAGGGATAAAATGGATGGTTTCTCCCCAGTTTGCTGAATTCCTACTCTGACTTCACTCAACCAGTGGCATTTTAGGCCTAATCTACGTTTAAGTTAGATTGGCACAGTTAGAGCATTCAGTGCTGTAAAAAATTCACAGCCCTAAGCACTGTGGTTGTGCTGATGTACTCTGTGATCTAGATCCTGCTAGGTCAGTGGAAGGATGGTTCTGTGAACCTTGGTACCTTTGCTTGGGGAGGTGTAGTTTCCACAGCTGTAGAAATATCCATCACACTAGGAAGTGCCCATGCTGCAGTGCTGCCAAAGCACAGCTATGTCACTGTAGTTTCTGTAGTGTGTAGACATTTGTAAACATACAGGGAGATCTATGCCTGAGGCTGCATTTCAAGAGGCATACTGTTAATTGCATGTGGCTACAAAACAAATTTGTGCAACCATAATGTTCTGGTTGGGTAACCAGACTTGAGTTTTTCTTGGTCTTGGACAAGCCACTTAAATAATCATCTAGCTTGAATGAGAGTTAAGTCTCCATTTTTTGTCAGGATCTGAGCCAACCCTCATTGAAGTTAAATATACATTTATTAAATAAAGAACATTTTTTAGAAGGTGTGCCAGCTGTTAGACTACATAGGCATTTGCTTTCACATGGCTTGCTTTGTTTTTTGCATCACTTTTTATATGGCGATACCTTTGCAAAAGTCTTAAAGTTTTGTCAACACTAGCCTTCTTGGTTGATGTAGCTCAGTTGCAAGAAGTGGACTTTTTCATTATAGCTCCTAGAGTTGTTGCTGGTTGTGCAGCCTTGCCAGCTGTAGTAGCAGTGAATGTGTTCATATAGGTTGCATGTTGGCATTTTTAGCCATTGTGATGGGAAAGAAAGTCAAAGTCACAGTAAATCCAAAAGTAGTTTGTGTTAATTGTATCACCTGCTGGGTCCAGTCTGATTACACCCGTTCCTTTTTCTGTTGCCCCTGTTGAATTATCTCTGAAATAAGTGGAATGCAAATAAAATGTGTTTAAAGTGACTAACTACTATGTCCTACCTCTTTAGCAATGAGTAATGCAGATATACTGTATTCTGCGTGTGCAACACAATATTCAGTTACACAAAGCAGTGAGAATGCAAGGTGTTTGGGGAACTATCAGAACTATGTGTGTATTAGATGCTGAGAAGTGGGTCTGTATAATTGGGACTGGATATGATTCTGGTGTAGTCATAATAATCAGATGTCTTTCTGTACTGCTTCAGTTAATTAGTATGCTTGAGCTGCTGTATTGTGTGCATTCCTCATTAGTTAACTGCATGAAAAAATAGCATAAAATTAGCTCTTTTCCTTTTTTTTTTTTTTTGAACATAGCACAAGTTATAGGATCATTCAACAATCCTGTTGAACTAAACAAACTGTTTCTCTTTTATTAACTCTTTAAATTCTGGGTGTCATGAGAGTGCATATCTAGTAGGCAGATTTCTTTGATCTGTTTTTGGTGGTCCATTGCTTGTTTTGGATTTTTCTGTTTTGGCAGTTTTAACAGTTGTTTCCCATAAGATACGTCAGAACACTGAAGTCTATTGTCATTCAAATAATCTGGTTGACAAGGGTTAGTGTGAGCAAAGTGCCCTATGGTCACACTGGACACAAGGCCAATAATAGATTTTTGTACAAGTAGCTAGTTGAGAGGAATGAAAGAAAAATAGATTTAGTACCATGGCTACTGAATGAAACCCCTTTCGTACTCTCATGAGCATTGTTTGAGATGGGATGTCCAGACAGCAAGTGTGAAAAACTGGGACGGGGGTGGGAGGTAATAGGCGCCCAATTAGAAAAACAGCTCCCTTTCGAATATGGAGACTATTGCTGTAAAATCAGGACATCTGGTCATCTTGCCCTCAGATGACAGGCTTCACTGCCTTCACCTTTCTAAAGATTAGAACCTGACTTTTGGTTCTGTGAGCTGCTGTCCTCATTTCCTTACATGAGACCCAATTGTATCTGTACCTGCAATGAACTTCCTTGTGGAGTTTTGCGAACCCCTACTAATTAAAATGAATCCACGGCTTTTATAAAGCAAACGCATTTATTTTCCCAAAGGTACCTAACAATTAGACTCTGACAGATGACCCACCTCCCTCTGTAGAGAAGAGCTTTTTAACTGTATAGTGTCATTTTGATCTCAGCCCATCATGGTTAGCACTCTCTCCGTGTAACTTAGCCTAGTGCCTGAAAGAAGCATCTTCCTAATTAGTGGTCCAGCCATTGTTTCTTTAAGACCTTTCCAGTTCTTTACCCAGAAGTATCTTATTTCTGACCATTGTTGGGTTTTCTGCTTGCTCTTCATATCAACCTCTTTTGATTTAATTTTCTTTGATCAGACTGAACAATATCAAGTAGGTAAACTGAGATTTGCATAAAAAAGCAAGAAGTCTTGTGGCACTTAAAGACTAACAGATTTATTTATCACATGAGCTTTTGTGGGAGAAAATCCCACTTTGTCAGATGCTTTGAAGAAATGAGATTTTCTCCCACGAAAGCTCATGTGATAAATAAATCTGTTAGTCTTTAAGTGCCGCAACACTCCTTGCTTTTTTTGCTTTACTAGACTAACGCGGCTGCCCCCTTTGGAACTTGAGATATGCATGATATTCATGAAACTGAGTCTTGTTCTCTGCATATAGGTACATCTGTTTTCTGGCAAAAGAAACTTTATATAGAAGCTTGCTAATTTTCTTTGATTGTGCTAGTCCTGTAGCGTTTTACTTTGCCACATTTGTCTTATTTAATTGCTAACACAGATGGAGTTCCCAACAGGAAGTAGATTACATTGCTTTCTTTCTGTTTGTTAAAATGCTCTAGATGCGACAGAGCTTTCTGATTAATATTAATCTTTAAATGGGACTGGCAACTACTTTGAAGTCATGGAAAGTTTGCTGTGTTTTATCCTAATTCCTGTGAGTGCTCCTATATCATTTGTGAACCCCCCCCCCTTTTTTTGACTTGCAATATCAAAACTTCTGGGAGACTGCTACAGATATCTCTGCTTTTTTTCTAGCATCAACATAGTTGGCAGTGCTTGTTTAATACTAAGAACACTGTTGTAATAAACTGTAGCCACTTGTTTTGGTGCTTACAATGAGAGACTCAGTCTAGAAATTTGACTTCTGTCTGAAAGACTTTTTTAATATAATAAAAAAAAGGTGTTTTTGATAAAATGTTTATCACCGAAACTAGAAAAAAAGCTTTTTATTTTGTTTTCCAGCTTCTTCCCTTCATATGTTTAACTATACTTTGTACATATAAAGTTTCACTGTTTCCTATATATGGTCAGCTTAAATTTCTCATTTTGTTTGTGGGTTTTTTCAAATAGCAGAAAGGAAAAATAGAAACAGGGAAGTTTGATGATAATACCTCAGAAGTTGGTAGAGGAACTCAGAGGCCGGTGTAGAATCTAAAATCATTTACACTCATTTTCAAAATGTTGTCTAGATTTTGTTGCATGGATTTAGGTGCTGAACTTTGAACACTGATGTTGGAAAATTTTGCTCTAAAAACTAAACTTTATTTTTTAAGACAGCCATGACCCCTGATTTTTATTTTTTTTTGGTTTCAGTTGTGACAATGTAGTTGGTTAGAACAATTTTGGCTATGCTCTTTGTGTCAGTTGAGATCATTGTACTAGTTAAATAGAATTTGACTTATGAGCTCTGAAAATTTGAAAAGTTAGAGAGCTTGTCTACACCACCAGATGCCATGTTGCATTAACTTCAGATTGTTCACTTTTAGGAGCTGTGTTTCTAGATTAAAAAGCAAAATGAATTATTTGGCTGCTTAATTACAGTTGGTAATCCTCCCTAGAAAAAGAGTTACTCCACTTCCAAGTGTGTTTATTTTCTTTAAAGTTTGCATGAACTCATTCAAGCACTTCATTTGGGGCAGTCTTTTGGACTAATAGCCCACACTGCATTTACTCATGTTTGGATCAGCCTGTCTTTGTACCAGCATGCCCTCTACTGCTCTGGATCAACTTGGGATGTCACCGTTTCATTTAAATGCTGACATTTAGCTAGATGTGCCTATTTTCAGTATCAAGCACTTATAGTGAGTTCACATACCCAGAGCTTCATACCCATTATAGAAGCTGGATCCTTCCAGGCTTCCATGTGGACCCTTTCAGAGATTCTGGACTTGAGTGTCCTTTCTGGAGATCTACATGTCCAGCCCCACCTGATGAAATCACCAGAATGTAAATCTGTGTCAGAGCAAATGTGGGTGAGAGTGGTGTTTTGCCTCAGTGTTGAGTAAAGGAAAGGAGTTATGGAAGAAAAATGGGAAAAAAAACAGAGGGCATGTTCAAGGAGCCTGTGGCTGCATCCCAAGAGAAGGCCACCAAGGCAGAAGTGTGAAGGCACGGTTTCTTTGTTAAATCATAAAAGCCTTGTGAATGCATGGGCCTGAAGTGCAACATAATTACCTTGCAATTACCCTGACATCTGCTGGAAGGCCAATACAGCAGTGCACAGGC